>CM077187.1:19620285-20215285 GCA_039654105.1 Coreius guichenoti
CCAACGTGGACTAGACGACCTGTCTTGAAATGACTCAGACAGTCGTGTAGTGATTGAATGCGTGCGGGAGACAATCGTGCCCGTATCACGCCAGAATCTAGATCCACACCCAGGAAAGTTGTCTGCTGACTTGGCAGCAAAACATTCTTATGAAGGTTATGCGTAAACCTAGGCTCCTCAAATGGTAGAGAACTAAGTCTCAAAGAACTATTGCCAATTCCTGGGATTGAGCTAATATCAGCCAATCGTCCAGGTAGTTCGAGATCCAGACGCCCTAGAGCCGCAATGGGGCCAGAGCAGCGTCCATACATTTCGTAAATGTCAGAGGAGCAAAGGTTAGTCCGAATGGAAGGACACAGTATTGGTAAGCTTTGCTCTCGAAAGCAAACCTGAGGAACTTCCTGTGTCTCTTGACGATCTGGATGTGGAAGTACACATCCTTTAGATCTATGGTCACAAACCAATCTCCGGTTTCGAACCTGAGACAGAATGGACTTCAACGTCAGCATTTTGAATTTGCTCACTCGGAGCGCAAGATTTAAGCGACGCAAGTCCAAATCGGACGTAATCCACCATCCTTTTTGGGCACAACAAAATAACAGCTATAGAAGCCTGCCTCTGCCTGAGTGGGGGTATCTCTTCTATAGCCCCTTTCTCTAAGAGAGACACAATTTCCAGTCTCAAAGCCGGGGCCTCCCAAGGACGCACCGTCGTGGGAAGAGCACCGCTGGAAAGAAGTGGGCCTTTGCGAAATTGGATGGTGTAGATGGTGGCATATAGTACGTAACACCCATTTGCGAGACTTCGGGCAGGCGTTGCCACTCGGCCCAGTGCTCTGCTAGGAGTGTTAACCGCTCTGTTTTGGCACCTGCTGTACTGTGGGCGCCAATACATTTCCTAACTGCAGAAAACCTCTGGCATCTGCGGAAACAAGAGGCACATGTGGAGCTTATGAGCTTTCTGTCATAAGGTGGTCTACCTGTACAGAGCCCCGAGGTACAAGAGTGGCGGAGACCTCTAATACAGGGGACTGTCCGACTGCCTGATCGGGCGGGCCCCCCAGCATTGGGGGGGTTCGAACAGCGTCATAAACGGGCCACGCGCACGTGAACCTAGGGCCTTCTCCTGAACTCCGAAGGCTAGGACGCGCGGAGTATCTGAGACGGTGCTCGTCGATGGGGCCCAACCTAAAACCGCCTGAGGCGCACTTATCGGCGGAACAGTTAAGGCAGGAGCCAGGAGGCCATAGTGAGAGAGGCGAATACGCTTGCATGGTTCGTATAAACTCTCCAATGGAGGGCCTGGCCTCCGAGGACGAGCGAAAGATTCAGGAACTGTGCTTGGGGGCCTGAGAACGAGAGGCCTTGGCCGTCGAGCTCATGTCAATCGTCTATGTTGTCGCGGGCGAACTGGTGGGCGATTCCTAGGACCCCAGTCTCTGCGAGGGGGTTCCATAGGCGATGGTTCGCCTCACTGTACCTCACGGGAGCGCTGAAGAGAAGATGAGCGCGAACGAGCCGGAGGTGGTTACCGTTCAACCTTCCTGGACCTATGTGGGATGAGTTAACAAAACACGGCAGACTCTTCGACCACTGTAGTCACAGACTCTCCAAATAGACTTTTCGTCATTAAAAAAATGGGGGCGTAACAATGAAGACTTTTTTTTTTTTTCTGTGATGTCAGTGAGAGTAAGCCAAAGGTGGCGCTCTACTGACACCATCCCCGCCATGGGCCTGCCTACTGCGCGGGCAGTATGCTTGGTAGCTCTCAGCGCCAAGTCGCTCCTTAACAGCCTCAGGAGTCATGTCTTTAGCTTGATAGGCCTGAAGCACAGCCATTGAATGAAGGGCAGCTGCTGCTTGCCCAGCTGCCATGTAGGATTTACCAACCAATAGAAGTAATAACCCTACACGATTTGGAAGGCAGCAGGGGGCGTGACTTCCACGATGAAGCCAAAGTAGGCGCGAGATGGGCCGCGAAAGTCTCTTCAACGGCCGGCATCATCAATGAACCTGATCCGCCATATTAGAAACAGTGGCAAAATCTGCGGCCACGGATTAGTTTAATGCGCGCCGAAAATGGCTGCTTCCAAGACTTCGAGACCTCGTGGTAGAGGTCTTGGAAGAAGGGTAGAGGCCTACGGGACTGGGTTGGGGCACGACTGGTGAAAAAAAACAAAAAAAAAAAAACAACAAAAAAAAAACAAAAACAAAAAAAAAAAAACAACAAAAAAAAAAAAACAACAAAAAAAAAAAAAAATCGATCGTCCAGCTTCGACTGGGCCTGATTTTGCGCAGGCTCGCAGTCCCATTCCGGTCCCAGTTTATCTACAGTGCGAGTGACCACTTCAGCTCGTTAATGCAGATAAAACATCATATCAACAAGGCCATGGCCAAAAGAAATCAAATCACGAGCTTCTGGGGTAGGCCGCATTTCGACATGGACAAATAAAACAGGGTCGTCGCTGTTACGGTTTCGAATGCGCGAACGCGACAGGAGGAGAGAGAGAGAAAAGGGGATATCCGTCTGCTCACTCTCCATGTGCTCCGGCTCGCCGACGTCACCCCAAGCATCCATCTCGTGCGGTGCCTCGGCATCCGCAGAAACGGAGAGGCGGGGGTTAGACGAGTGGCCTTTCTTACATCATATCAAAAAGGCCACGGCCAAAGAAATCGAATCACGAGCTTCTGGGGTAGGCCGTATTTCGTCATAGACAAATAAAACAGGATTGTCGCTGACGCGGTTTCGAACGAGCTGACGCGACCGGGGGAGAGAGAGAGAGAAAGGGGGATACCCGTCTCCTCACCCTACATGTGCTCTGGCTCGCCGACGTCACCCCAAGCGTCCATCTCGTGCGGTGCCTCGGCCGCCACAGAAATGGAGAGGCGGGGTTAGACGAGCGCTTTCGTTAAAGGCGGCGAGTCGAACGCACACTTTCAGATGCAGGCTATCGCAGTGTCGACAGTCAGATAGATCGTAAGCGTGGCCTGAGCATGCTGAATGCCTAAACATAGCACATACCGGTCATGAGTGTCTCATCAGAGTTGCAGCTCATCGTGTCCGCTTAAGAGGAGTAAAAACTGCTCTGAACACGAGAAATTCGCTTTCCAATGAGCTCAGAGAATCCGCTTCCTGAAGGAATGAAGTCTGATGATATGACACCTAGCACGCTGATAGAAGCATACGTGACGTATTCTCGGAGCCGTGCACTGGCCAATCAATTGGCGTGATGGTATAAGGGCTTCAGACATTTGTCACACCGAAGGTGTTCCCATAGCGACGGTTCGCAGCGTTGAGTGAACCTATGAAAGGTAACTGACATTTTTGGGTGAACTATCCCTTTAAGATGATCTGCTTAATGGAAATGTAGATTGTTTTCTTCAAGAACTTATATACATGGTGGCCCCAATACATATTCGGATACATAAGCCACACTTAAAAATACATGAATGTTTTACATTATCTAGCAAAATATCAAGGTTTCTTGGTTTCAAATGATTTACTGTTTAAAACGAAGGAGATAAAGCTATCGCATCATTTCTATGCTGATGTCGCTTTGATATTTTGTTATCTAAATGCAATTATATGATTTTTTTCATGGAATGAGAGTGGTTTAACCCTGTAAAGCCTGACATGTGAAATAATCTATTTTTGTAAATAGAACAGAATATTGAACCTTCATACAAAATATTTGGTAACACTTTATTTTACAGTGTCCTTGTTACATATGTTACATGCACTAACCCTAATTTTAACCATAATTTTACTAACCCTCAAACAAACCCTAATCTTACCCTTTAGGGTAGATTAGATTACATGGATTTACTATAGGGTACCCTATAGTACCCTATAGTAAGTACATGTAGTTATTTATTATTACTCAGTACTTAAATATATAATTACACTGTAACAATGACACCTTAAAATAAAGAGTAACCAAATATTTTTTTTAAAAGTGCCTATGTATTTTATGTTTTGTTTCATATTTGATACATCAGGGTTTTATGGGTTTTATGAAGCTCACACTTGAGGAAGAACAACAAAAAAAAATTACCTCAGTTTTATTCAGAGGTTCAAACTGAGCAAAAATATGCAATTTGGAGCAGTTGCTGTTATTTATATGGCTAAAAATTAAAATGAAAGACACGTATATTACGACCTGAAGGTGGACATTTTTAGAATAGGCCTTTTACTTACAAAAAATAAAAAGTATGAACTATCAATCAGACGACAGAAGGCATGAAGGAGATTGTGTAGAGCAGTCATGTTGATAATTTACAGACCTTAAAAATTCACATATCAAATATGATACAGTAGGCTTTATATGGTACTTTTGGGCCATTGTAGATCTCTTGAATTCTTTCTGTCTCTGAAAGCCTCACCTCCAGGGCCTCCATGAGATGTTCTCCTCTAGATATATTAGGGACGTGGATTGTAGTGCTGAAAGAGTCCAGCATGCCCATTTCCTGAAGAACATCCTTCCTGCTAGTTGTACCAAGAATCAGCAACTTCCGACCCTGCAGTATAAATACAAGCAATGAGTTTTATGGTACTTTTTAAAACAATGAAGGTCAAAACTTCTCATTGGCGAACTTTTGCGACGTGCTAGTACAGCCATGCTATGGTGCCTATGTACGTCGAGTAAAGAGGTGGGCCATTCCCAGAGGCCCCAGCGAGCAGAGGGGATTATGGGTCGCCCCCCTGTGGTGTCCACTATATGCTAGTGCATGCAGATGAGGTGCCACACAGGCAGCGGGCCTGCCAGGTCCCGGCTCTCTCACAAACCCTTTCTATCGACTCACCCAAGACTCGACTCCCTGCTGAGTGCTGCTCTATGCAGTCCTGATCTGGAGGAAAAGACCCTCAGCTATTCAAAACACCTTACAAACACAGCACAACACCTATTCCTGCCTGACACACACACACTCACTGCCACCAGGCAGGCCAACACAACAGTAGCTTGTTAGGGGAGGCCCACTATGAAAAACCCTGCAACAGCAAAAAAAAAAAATGTTTTAGATAAATATTTCAAATATAGCTAAATTATATATATATATATATATATATATATATATATATATATATATATATATATATATATATATATATATATATATATATATATATATATATATATATATATACAGCTCTGGAAAAAATTAAGAGACCACTCTAAGTTCAGAAATCAATGTTAAGTGGTCTCTTAATTTCCAGAGCTGTATATATAAAAAAAGTTTCATATTAAAATAACAAGTGTGACTGCTTAGAGAAGCAACAGGACACCTCTTCTCAACAAGATCAAGTCAAGTCACACACCGAAGTTTAACTAGTAGTTCTTTTCTGTAAAATAAAAATTGGGGGAAGCACAGACTCAAAAATTGGAGGACACTCAAATAGTGTACACCTTAGTTTATACTATACACAGTATGGTTCAAATGTTTGGGGTTCTTAAGATTATTTAATAAATGTCTTATGCTCACCAAGGCTGCATTTATTTGATACAAAATACTGTAAAATATTATTTCAATTCAAAATAACTTTTTTATTTCAATATATTTTAAAATGCAATTTATTCATGTGACGGCAAAGCTGAGTTTTCAACAGTCATTACTCCAGTCTTCAGCGTCACATGATCCTTCAGAAATCATTCTAATATGCTGATTAGGTTCACAGTTGAAAACGGTGGTGCTGCTTAATACTTTTGTGGAAACTGTGATATTTTTTTCATGATTCTTTGGTAAATAGAAAGTTCAAAAGAACAACATTTATTTGAAATAGATTTTTTTTCTAACATTATAAATGTCTTTACTGTCACTTTTGATCACTTTAATGTACCCTTGCTGAATAAAAGTATTAATTACTTTCAAAAACATTACTAACCCCAAACTTTTGAACACTAGTGTATATTAAATCATTTTTACATATCTATGATTTCTGACAAGCTGTTTTGTTTTTATTATGCATTTATTATATATGAAATGAACTAGCCTACTGCTTTTAGCTAATGAACCTAGAAGATTTTACTGTCAAACACATTTGTCATATAATTAGTGAAATGAGACAATAGAAACACTTCACTACACAATTATAACACAATGAGTTAATTCATTGTTATGAGTTGACTACAGAGTCAATAATTTGACTTTGGTAACTGTCAGTAATTTTATTTATGTAGGACCACTTAGAAGTCTTCACGGACCACAATTCTGAGAACCACCGGTTTAGGATTATACTTGGGTTAGAGGTTTTAAAAGCCCCTAATATTACGGGTGAAATAATACATTTTAGCAGACTAAAATAACTCTGTCTGTGAATAAATGACCAATGTAGTGAGTGGCTCCATAGCAATCAGAGGGACTCTGACTCTTTTGTGAGAAGGAGGTGCTGCCCCCTATCTGTGGCTGCCAGTAATACAGGCCATTGAGAATGGGCGACATTCTCACCCGAGGAGGAGGTTTCTTCAATAATACCAGCAGAGCCTGCAGCACCAGGTTAGAGAACCGTGGACCGATGGGAACAAAATCTGTGGAGTGGATAAACATGATGAGAAGATAGTGTTGGGTAAGTTTGGTATGTAGACCAACCATTACATTCTACATTGTGATCATTTCAACTAAAACAAGAACAAAAACGGACAAAAGGAGATGAGGCCCCTACGAATCCCTATAAATAATAAATAGGTTTGCATCTTGATTCTTTTGAACTTATTATCAATTTTGACAGGAAGTGCATCATCCTTGTTGTGATGGACTCACCCAGCAGCCGTTCTATATCGTCCACCACCACACAGCTCAGCTGGGATTTGTAGGCGTCCTCAAATATCTAGAGAAATGAAAACCATAAACCTACTATTAAAGGCCAATGGCTGCAATATCACATCCATAACATCCCCCATGACAACTGCTTTCATGCACAGATCTCTTCATGTCTTAACCTAGAGTGACAAGGTTGTTACCTTCTTGATGGCCTGACATTTGGCGATCTCTGAATAGCCGATCATTTTGTCTGGAGAGCAGATCTTAATGAAGGGGAACTGGGAGTCCTCTGCGATCTTGGCCGCCAGTGCGGTTTTACCACTGTGAGGAGGCCCTGCGGGAGCGGAGAACATTCACACTCTCAGTCATATCAGATTGCAGCATTATGGTGCATGTTTGCTTGTTTGAACTAGAGAACAAGAGCAGGGAGGAATGCTATTATTGCAGTGTTTTTGTACATGTGTGCAGTGTATGTGTGCAACTGTAACTTGTCAAGCTATAGGTTACTAATTTAAGGTAATTTGCAGTCAGATACCCTGTTGAACAGGTAGCTACACTAAAAGCTACTAATAAAAAGTAGCTAATTACATTTAAGCTATGGGGTTGATTTTAAATATACCTATTAGATAACATTAACATCAAATGGTTTTAATTCTGCCATCATCTACACACCCTCTCTAAGGGCTGAACGATTAATCAAAATTAAATCAAAATTGCGGTGTGGATTAGTGTGATTTTCAAATCACAAAGACTGTGATTTAATTAAATATACAAGCAGCACATTTCAGAGCACTGTGTTCATTCACATGTGAGCAGCTCATGATCTGGTGTTTTCAGGTTCACAGTAAATGCTGCTTCACACATCTTTGCATGTGCTTTGCATGAGTTTGGGTTGCTATAATGTGCATTTAGGAACACAACGTACAGCACTCATATCACCAGATTTGTAATAAGAAGTGTTTAACATATTACAATGAAAAAAGTAATACATAAATATTAGTATCGTAATATTACAGTTGTTGTACAGTTGTTCAGTAAAACACAGGGCCCTATCATACAGCCGGCTCAATGTGGCGGCAGGCGCGACGCATGTGCTTTTTGCTAGTTTCAGCCCGACGCAGTTATCATTTTCACGTCCTGCGCCACGTTGTTTAAATAGCAAATGCATTTGGGCCCATGGGCATGCTGGTCTGAAAACGAGGTGTGTTCAGGCGCATTGTTGGCGCGTTGCTATTTTGAGCAAACTGAAAACGACTGCGCCATTGACCAACAAAAACCTGGTCTAAACTCAAGGCCGGAATATTTTTTTTGTTACTTAAAGAGAGCATTAGTAATGTGCGCCTATAGGCGGGTCCACAACGCGCGTACACTCTGCTTATTACACACACAGGGACACGCAGCAGCACACAAACATTTTTTATTATGAAAATTTAAAGGATTAAAATGTAAAATGTTAAATGTATTATTATTGTGTACATAAATATAAAAATGCCTACATGTCATAACGGATAGTCATTGCATGTATCAGAATTACCTATTTGCAGTAATGACGAGCAAGCAGGCGTCATTGGACGAGCAGATCCGTTTCCTCGCTAGGGAAGCGTTCAGTTTTTCTGCTTGCAAGTTCTGCCATGTAAATAGCGAATCCGCCATGGCGCGAGCGCAACTGGCTTTTAAAAGGAATGGGAGATGAGACTCTGATTGGTTTATTGCACGTTACGCCCAAAACACACCCATGACTCATTAGAGAATAGGGGCAACCCTTTTAGACCATGCGCCGGGCACGCCGACCATTTTTCCCATCGTTAAACTAGCAAAAGTGGATTCGGACACACCCTATGTGCACCTGCGCCATGCGCTTCAGACCATGCACTCAGATCATTAAATTAGGGCCCTAAATCATTATTTTCTTAAATATTCTATTGCTTATTTTACAGTGAAATAGTATTATTACAATACTAATATTTATTTTAATATTTCTTATTTAATAATAATAAAATAATTATTATGATTATTTTATAATTACTGGTACATTAAAATATTCTCACAAAATTTTGGCCAAATTGTGCAGCCCTAAAAGCACAGCAAACAAATAAAACAAATTTTATCCCCAAATCATGCAGCCCTACTCTCTCCCAAAAACAAAGACATCTCAGCAAAACGGGTGTCAGCAAACTCAAATAAGCAAAGTGACTGACACGGCACACAATGTTTTGAACTAAAAAACATTATGATATTAATGCTGACTGAATATTTGAATTGACTAACAGCCATAACTGTTTTATTAAAATTAATATTTTGTGTACTGCTACAAGAAAAAAATGCCCCACGGGCATTTGAACAACTGAATTAAGCTTTTCTATGCTTATTTTAAAGGAGTGAGAATATACTTTTTTACTCACTAAAAAAAGGAAATGCAACTTTCTGTCACTCTAATACAGTGGGGAGAGCAAGTATTTGATACACTGCCGATTTTGCAGGTTTTCCTACTTACAAAGCATGTAGAGGTCTGTAATTTTTATCATAGGTACACTTCAACTGTGAGAGACAGAATCTAAAACAAAAATCCAGAAAATCACATTGTATGATTTTTAAATAATTAATTTGCATTTTATTGCATGACATAAGTATTTGATCACCTACCAACCAGTAAGAATTCCAGCTCTCACAGACCTGTTAATTTTTCTTTAAGAAGCCCTCCTGTTCTCCACTCATTACCTGTATTAACTGCACCTGTTTGAACTCGTTACCTGTATAAAGGACACATGTCCACACACTCAATCAAACAGACTCCAACCTCTCCACAATGGCCAAGACCAGAGAGCTGTGTAAGGACATCAGGGATAAAATTGTAGACCTGCACAAGGCTGGGATGGGCTACAGGACAATAGGCAAGCAGCTTGGTGAGAAGGCAACAACTGTTGGCGCAATTATTAGAAAATGGAAGAAGTTCAAGATGACGGTCAATCTCCCTCGGTCTGGGGAACCATGCAAGATCTCACCTCGTGGGGCATCAATGATCATGAGGAAGGTGAGGGATCAGCCCAGAACTACACGGCAGGACCTGGTCAATGACCTGAAGAGAGCTGAGACCACAGTCTCAAAGAAAACCATTAGTAACACACTACGCCGTCATGGATTAAAATCCTGCAGCGCACGCAAGGTCCCCCTGCTCAAGCCAGCGCATGTCCAGGCCCGTCTGAAGTTTGCCAGTGACCATCTGGATGATCCAGAGGAGGAATGGGAGAAGGTCATGTGGTCTGATGAGACAAAAATAGAGCTTTTTGGTCTAAACTCCACTCGCCGTGTTTGGAGGAAGAAGAAGGATGAGTACAACCCCAAGAACACCATCCCAACCGTGAAGCATGGAGGTGGAAACATCATTCTTTGGGGATGCTTTTCTGCAAAGGGGACAGGACGACTGCACCGTATTGAGGGGAGGATGGATGGGGCCATGTATCGCGACATCTTGGCCAACAACCTCCTTCCCTCAGTAAGACCATTGAAGATGGGTCGTGGCTGGGTCTTCCAGCATGACAACGACCCGAAACACACAGCCAGGGCAACTAAGGAGTGGCTCCGTAAGAAGCATCTCAAGGTCCTGGAATGGCCTAGCCAGTCTCCAGACCTGAACCCAATAGAAAATCTTTGGAGGGAGCTGAAAGTCCGTATTGACCAGCGACAGCCCTGAAACCTGAAGGATCTGGAGAAGGTCTGTATGGAGGAGTGGGCCAAAACCCCTGCTGCAGTGTGTGCAAACCTGGTCAAGAACTACAGGAAACGTATGATCTCTGTAATTGCAAACAAAGGTTTCTGTACCAAATATTAAGTTCTGCTTTTCTGATGTATCAAATACTTATGTCATGCAATAAAATGCAAATTAATTACTTAAAAATCATACAATGTGATTTTCTGGATTTTTGTTTTAGATTCCGTCTCTCACAGTTGAAGTGTACCTATGATAAAAATTACAGACTTCTACATGCTTTGTAAGTGGGCAAACCTGCAAAATCGGCAGTGTATCAAATACTTGTTCTCCCCACTGTAAATAAAATGAATAAAGTCACTATTTTAATTAGTTGACCCCTAACATTGTATTTGTATATGTCTATGTTTATGCATGTGAGGTTTGTGTGTAAGACTTGCCCTCTAGAAGCACAGATACTAGCGGTGTGCGTTCACTGTTCTTGGTCTGTTGCACCAGAAGCTCTCCATCTCCCAATACGCCAGACACAGCATTGCCCCATTTCACAATACCGTTCATGATGTAACTGCAGTAATCCTCCTGATTAGTGCCAAATGCCTTTACAGAGAAATGCATTAAATAAATTACTTTATTCACTGCTAAAATGATCAATAATGATACTGCATAAAAATTTGACAACATTTAAGATTCAGTCTCAGACTTCATGCCGACAGTGAAGTTTGGCAACAAGATCTAATCAGGGGATTTCGAGTCAGCCTATCATTATACAAACTGAATACACAATAATGGAGAGTGGACTTACAGGCTTGATGTCATTATTCAGAGAAGCCCAGAAGTCACTCCTGCTGACCTGCAGAGTCAGAGCCTTTTCTGTGTCCACCTCTACTTGAGTAGTGGCCTACAGGAACAAAAACACACAGATTGATCCTCAAATTCATCCACTTAATCAAAATGAAAGGTCTAGAAGCAAGAGAAAGAGAGACCTATTACACCTGTGTAAACCATCAAATATAGGAGAATTATGTGTCAACACCATCAAATATAGGAGTGTGTGAGCTGTGCTGCTAAAACACACACACACACACACACACACACACACACACACACACCAACACATTCGATCATCCAAAGACTTCTCAACTGCTTCTAAAATTGTAATCTTGTTTGAGAAGCTGTTTCACTTTGATATACATCACAATAGTGAAGAAAAGACTATTGCAACTTCCGTTTTAATGCCAACTTTATTGTTTTTTTGAACCAGAATTGGTTTAGTTTAAATCAGCCATAATTAGTTATGATTGTGGAGGTGTAGGGGTAAATGATATGATGTGATCAGACCTTGATGTGACGGTTCATGGCAGTCGACTGGGCAGCCCGAACAAGCCCTTCCAGCTCTGCTCCGCTGTAGTTCTTGGTCTCGAAAGCCAGCTCTTTTATGTCAACGTCCTTGGCCAGCAAGTTTGACTGCCTCATCTTTGATGTGTGTATATGCAGGATCTGAAGACGGCCGGTCTCGTCAGGCAGGCCTGGAGAAGGACTATAAGTCAATCAGTTGTTCAGGCCACCTTGAATATGTGATCCATGACGGCTGCTGTAGTTCTCACCAATCTCCATTTTGACCTCCAGTCTTCCCGGCCTCAAGAGGGCTTCATCAATCAGGTCAGGCCTGTTGGTCATCCCTTAAATAAAGTATGATTAAATAATGAACACAAAGCCAAATCAAAACACACATTAAATATGTAACAAAAAAATGATGCATGGTCATTCTTTATGCTGCTCGATCTCAAAGGAAGTTCTCACCAATAACCAAGAGGTTGTTAAGCTGCTCTACACCATCGATCTTGGACAGTAGCTGGTTGACTACAGTGTCATGGACCCCAGTGCTGCCCGCCATGCTGCCACGTTGTTTACAGATGGCATCGATTTCATCAAATATGATGATGTGCAGGCCGCTGTTGGCCCCCAACTTCAAAAGCCAAACAAAAAAAAAAGACACAGAAAGTATAATGTAATGTAATGTAATAAAACATTTTTTAATAGCCTCAAAACTATCTTGAGCTGTCTGCTTAAATGCCAGGCTGGTGAATGGCCTGTGACTGTATAAACTCTGTGACAATGGTCTACAATTAAGACTTATCTCCTTCATCTCAGAGGCTGTCAGAGGCTAGGCCGTAACATTTAGCACAGATGGGAGGCCAGTATGAGTGTGCGTGGCCTCCCGTGAGTCGGGGTGAGGGGTTAGAGATAGCCGAATGCTCTCATTAAGAGGTGACGAGTGAGCTCTTCAATGTCATGTAGTCTCACAGTCTACCAGCACAACATCACACTCAACAACGGCCAGAACCAGCAGTTCTCTGCCAAAACTTCATGACACATCACCCTTGGAAAAAAAACAAACTATGATAATGTTTCTAAGCAAACACAAGGCCATTTACAGTAATTCAGTAAGTATATTTCAGCAATTTGGAGTTATTTGTAGAGCTGCTGGAGGGCCCAAAACTGGGAACAGCATCCTTTGAGCAAACCCAAGTTTGCCTGCCATGATTTTTTTTTTTTTTACTATTGACAGAGCACCCTTTCTTTAAAGTGTCAAATATCAGTGGGTTCCATCACAGAGCCAGATGAATGTAAGGTTGTGCAAAATGTCTGTATGGTCTTTCTAAACGAACAGTGATTTGTGAAGTGCATGAAAGAACTAAGGTTTTTCCTAAGTGTGTAATGTTTAATAATTTGCATGAAATTCCATTTCTGTCTCCATGTCTTTTCATGGTTTCTTACTCTCTTCTGTTCCTCCTCTGCATCAGCAAACAGCTTTCTGATGTTAGCCTCTGACTCGCCCACATATTTGTTCAGAATCTCTGGCCCGTTGACCACCTTTGGCTCTCTAGCATTCAGCATCTTTCCAATCTGACGTGCCATCAGGGTTTTACCACAGCCGGGTGGCCCAAACAGCAAGATCCCCTTCACGTGTTTGCAGCCTGCAGAAAGAGAAAGGGGTTGGGGGTGTAGAGTCAAAAACGGAGGGTATGGAACATAAAACATCACAAAATGGTATAAGCAACAATGACATACTGCATAAGTATACACCTTCCTAATATTGTGTTGGTCCCCCTTTTGCTGCCAAAACAGCCCTGACCCGTCGAGGCATGGACTCCACTAGACCCCTGAAGGTATGCTGTGGTATCTGGCACCAAGATGTTAGCATCAGATCCTTTAAGTCCTGTAAGTTGCAAGGTGGGTCTCCATGGATCGGACTTGTTTGTTCAGCACATCCCACAGATGCTTGACTGGATTGAGATCTAGGGAATTTGAAGGCCAAGTCAACACCTCAAACTCGTTGTTGTGCTCCTCAAACCATTCCTGAACCATTTTTGCTTTGTGGCAGGGCGCATTATCCTGCTGAAAGAGGCCACAGCCACCAGGGAATACCGTTTCCATGAAAGGGTGTACATGGTCTGCAACAATGCTTAGGTAGGTGGTACATGTCAAAGTAACATCCACATGGATGGCAGGACCCAAGGTTTCCCAGCAGAACATTGCCCAAAGCATCACACTGCCTCTGCCGGCTTGCTTTCTTCCCATAGTGCATCCTGGTGCCATGTGTTCCCCAGGTAAGTGTTCCCGACGCACACGCACCCGGCCATCCACACAATGTAAAAGAAAACGTGATTCATCAGACCAGGCCACCTTCTTCCATTGCTCCGTGGTCCAGTTCTCATGCTCACGTGCCTACCGTTGGCGCTTTCGACGGTGGACAGGGGTCAGCATGGGCACCCTGACTAGTCTGCGGCTATGCAGTCCCATACACAACAAACTGCGATGCACTGTGTATTCTGACATCTTTCTATCAGAACAGCAGCAGGATGGATCCATGCTTTCATATTGCTTACGCCAAATTCTGACCCTACCATCTGAATGTTGCAGCAGAAATTGAGACTCATCGAGACTCATTTTTCCAAACTTTTATTGTCCAATTTTGGTAAGCCTGTGTGAATTGTAGACTCAGTTTCCTGTTCTTAGCTGACAGAAGTGGCACACGGTGTGGTCTGCTGCTGTAGACCATTTGCTTCAAGGTTTGATGTGTTGTGCATTCAGACATGCTCTTCTGCAGACCTTGGTTGTAACGAGTGGTTATTTGAGTTACTGTTGCCTTTCTATCAGCTCGAACCAGTCTATATTATATGGTTATATGATTATGCCATAATGCACACACAAAAAGTATGGCCAAGTGTCCAATACAACAGTTTTCAGAGTAACACAAGGGTCTTTTTGATGAGCAATGGCATTTCTGAGACAAGAGCCCTGTTTCTGGTTAACAACATCTGTTGGCTGCCATTTGAAAAGAGCGGGAAGGCTGGAGATAACCAGCAGGCCTGAGATGGGAATCAGTATGGCCATTTACACCTGTTGACAGACTCAGGTTGAGGGAGGGCAGACGTCCAGACTTTTGACAGAGGAGAAGAACGAGGCCATGGCTGGGCAGACTGAAATGACCTTTAGGTGGTGGGAGTTTTGGGAGAAACTGGGTGTACTGGTGTAAACTCCCACCCAAGCGCTATAAGACAATAACATACTCAGACACACACCCGCACCTTCCTTCAGCACCTGGGCTCTAAAAAGAAGCCCAATTAGGTGCTCACCTTTGCGCTATCAAGACCCGCCATCTCATTAGAGCAGCCAGCTGCCCGAGCCAGAGGCCAACTCCTGCAGCCATCACACCACAAAGGTCATCTCTCGCACACACACTGAACTCTGTGTGTCTGCATACATGATCAAGTCATCTGACAGCTTACAGGAATATGCCCTTCATAACTGTTCATTTTCGCAGTTTGGCAAGTGCAGAATAGAATAAAATAATAACAAAACCCCAAACTAAGTGTTAACATTTACGGATAAACTAACCGATACCACATGTACGCAAAAAAACACAGACTCCTGGTGGCCTTGGAAAACATGGATTGTGTTAAGCTGAAATATTTAGTTACATCTGATCAGAAATTAAACAAATAAGACACACTAAAATAAGTCTTATTTCAGAGTAACAAAAATGTTAAAGCTAAACACAGCTGTTCGCACAAATCAAGTGTACTCTAAGTCCAAATAAAAAGTTAATCAAAGATGTATCAAAAACTGCATCAGTACAGGTGATGTGTGGAAAGCCCTTATATAGAGACAGTTTGGCCGTGTATTGCACCGTGTCCTAACCAGACGTGACACTGGTAAAGGTATCTTTTCCATGTTAATCAGAGTTTTTGTCCTAACCAGCCACAACGGTGATACGCGATGATTCTATTTTAGAAAAGGTTTCAATTTCTGCGACGTTGCGGCTAGAACAACAGCAGACAAAGTATGACAATGATCATCTCAAGCACTGATTATGTGTTTTATTTAAAGGCACAATATGTAAGATTTTTGGATTAAAATATCCAAAAACCACTAGAACAATGTTATATATTTTGTTGACTTGTGTACTTACATTATCCCAAACGTTTCCAAGAATGTTTAAATCCAGAGAAATAAGCAATTTTAACCAGGACACAGACCATGTCTGTGCGTCGCCTATCAATGACATCAGCGTTACCCTCGATTTCCGGTTTTATTTTGTTGAAAAATTGGTAACACCAAAGACGCTTTAATATATTATGTGTTTTATTAGACAGGGGAGCAATTGTTTAGATACATTCATCGACAGAAAACGAATCATTGTTATATAGCTCAATACAGTTAGTCTTATTGTTTAAATCTGGTTTTCTTGATATACCGCAAGTACCATGTTTTACCATGCCTAATATCGATCTAGCTTACTGCAGTGTGCAACACGTGTTATAACATAACTTTCAACACACTCAAATGTATCTAATATGATAAAAAAAAAGCGCTGCGTTACACCACATACGCATGACCCGAAAAAGCGAAATCAAGGCGTCATCAAGCTACGCCTTTGTTTTGAATAAGCGACCTCTAGCGGCGAAAAATTACATATTGTGGCTTTAAATGTTAAAAGAATTAATTGCAAGTTTAAATATCATTTCACGTGACCTTTACGGCCATACTGATGGATAATTCACCTCAGATAAATCAAATAAATGAAATGAAACTAGAATGTTTAAACTGTGAACAAACAAGTTTATTCTATGACAAAGTGTATTCTATGATTTTGTCGCGTCTGGTGAATTTGTCTGGTGTGGACAGACAAATTGCTTGTTGCTGGAATTATATCGAATTGTATCTGGTCTTATGCTTTTTTTTTTTTTTTTTTTTATGGACTATGGACATGGGCTTCCTTATTCAGGATTCATCAACATGAGCACCTGTTGAGAATCAATCTGTATGAACATTGTTTTCACACAAGTAAGAACACTTCGCAATTATTAGCAAAAGAGTCCCAGTGTCTAAATGCTGAGAATGGAACGCAGACAGCAGCTTCAACTGCAAATGATTATAATACTTTCGCTGCAGGAGTCAATCTGATGGGAATTTGTCTGCTGGATAGCATCTTTAACAATTGTTGATCTGTTTAGAGGGTGAATATAAATCATTAAAACACAATCAGACTGCAGTCTGACAATATAATTCAAACTAGGCTTTTGACTGTAAGCCAACAGACAACATAACGATGTTCTTTCAGGGTTGTATGTAGCAATTCTCTCATTTATGGTTAAGATGAGGTGCTGAGAGGGTCTGAGCGCAGGTCCAATCTTTTAGCCACTCTTATTTAGTCTGGCTTGGTTCTCTCTCTCTCGAACTGGAGTCGCAACATTCCGTGATTCATGTCGCCTACAACATGCTGTGCCTCTACTGGCCACTTAAACAGAGAGCGATGTGGTTGAAGGAAAAACAGATATATGTCTTTCCAAGACAAAGACATGGGCGTCATGTAGTAGTGTAGCTTCACAGTTTTCTTTTAAAAGCGAAAGAGGGAGAGAAAATCTGAGACTCACCCATCTGCTCCACTATGTCTGGAGGAAAGACTCGCGAGGCGAATGCCCGACGGAAGATGTCCGAGAACTCCTTGTCCAGGCCTCCGATCCCCATGCGCTCAAAGTTCCAGTCGGGGTTGATGATGGACTGCCGAGACCCTCTGGCTTTTGATTTTCCTGGGGAAGAATTATCAAAATCAGGCTGCTGAGGAACACTAAAGAAACTAAGGAAAACATATTTATATATGTTTATACAACGTCATACCCCATGTCAAATTAACTGATGTATAAATCATTGGGGAAAAATTGGGGGTAAATCATCATGAAGAACCTGAGGTGAAACCACATGTGTTCTGACTGCCATCTAGTGGTACAGTTTGGTTGTTACATTATTTGAAGTCTGAACATTTTACTGCTCATTGAGTCATTTAACAAAACAGGCAACAGAACTGAAATAAAAGTTTATCTACAGAGGAATTATTTTGAATTAATCTATTCACTCATGTTTAGGTTCAATTTCTCCCTTTAACTTTTCTCCTTGCCTATAACTCAATCTAGCTCAACACGCGAGATAAAAAATGTGTACAGTCATGTCAAATATTAATAATACATTTAAAAATCTAGTATCAAAATGTTATTAAGAATTAATAACCACTACAGGATGCTTTCAGATCGATTTTCAGCTTCATCAATTAAACTGTCACTAGTCGTACAGAAAATCTTTTGTCAATATGGTGTTGAAAAAAAATTCTATTAAAAAAACTTTGTTTCTTTACAATCATTTCCATTGAGCTGACATATGATAGTTGACAGAAAATAATTACCTAAAATTATTTAATACATTTTTAATTAATGTTAATTAATTAATAAAAAAAAAAAATTATAATTACTTTTAAAAAACAATTAAACTCATCTGTATCCTGCATGGTTGCTATTGTTAACTAAAACTATTAAAAACATTTATGTTAATTGAAATAAAGCTTAAATTAAATTAAATATAAATATTATCAGAAAAACTTAAACTAAACGAAAATTAGAAATGTTGCCTTGGCAATAAACTGAAATAGGTTTAAGTTAAAGCACTAAAAATATTAACTAATTATTAAATAATTAAAAACTAAAACTAACTAAAACTAATAATTAAATAAAAATTAATTAATTAAACCTAAACAGCAATTTAAAAAAAAAAAAAAAACTAATAAAATACAAAAGGCACATAACGAAATTACTAAAAAATAAACTAAAATGAACATTAAAAATATAAAAATAAAAGTTAATTCAAAATATTACAACTAAAACAAAAATATTGGTATCCTGCAAAAAACAAAAATTATTTCTTTTTTGTGCACTGTATAGGACGTTTGCTAAAGGAAATGGTAACAAATATGTCAATGGAAAAAATAAAAATTTAAGGGATAAATATAAGAGCTCTGGATTTTGGGGACCTTTCAAACTGTTCTCAAAACAGTTGCTGAGATGTTAACAGAAGACTAAAAATAGAGGAGGTAATGAATGTATGTGAATAATGCAAGGTACTGAGAATGGTTTTTGTTTTATGTTCTTGTTCTTTCTGTTACATGAAAATAAATGTGTGCATGTGTGCAGTTAAAATGTAAACTGACTAAACGTATTTTGTAATTCTGATAACTCTAAACAGTACATAAGATGAAATGGTATATTTGTATAAAGGACATTCCGGTGACTCATGATTAATATCAAAGTGGTGACTGTCAAAACCAATATTAATCTGACATGTTTCATCCCAAGTCACAAGAATTAGTGACCTATCTAGTTTTAAGTAAGCCATGACAAGTTCACTAGAGCTAAGAAAGACTAATGATAAATTATCAGCAGCTGCTGACAATGTTGGATTATCCATGGCAGGTCCTTAGGTTAACAAGTCTTGAGCAAAAAATCTTAAGGATCTTCCTGTCATGATGAGCTAAATACTGTAGGTACTGTATTAGAGTAAGTATTCTGAAGACTCACAAACAAACACATCGGTCCAGATTCATTATACCCCATTACGAACAGATGAGTAAATATGTAGTACTGTCTGCTTGTGTATGTTAGAGCCACAATGGTGGTGTGTGTTTGCAGGTTAAACACTAACCAATCAAATTGAGAGATGAGCTCTCTGCTTTCTCAAAAATCACCTGACTGTTGCCGTGCAACAGACCAATCTCGATCTGAAAAAGAGAGATAAACACTATTGAAGGTGCTACAACTCTTTTAACACATGATTAGGTATGACTTGAAAGTAAGCAGTAAAAAGGTACCTTCTGTTTTTTGCTAGAGCTTTGCTCGCCCCTGAGGATGCTGGGATCCATGGCCTCGATATCTTTTATGACCAGTCCGAAGAGCCTGTCACAAAAGCTGAAGGCAAACTGCAAGGAAGACGATACAGGCTTTATGCGCCACTACATCCACACTATACAAAAGTTCTCAGACCTCATTAAGTGTGGATCTGACATTCCTTCCATTAGCTCTTTAACTGTCTCACCTGCTGGCCAATGCTAAAGGCCTGTGCGTTGAAAAACTGGATAAATTCAATAGCCATTTTATCTGAGTCGTAAGGGTTGCTGTCAACGCTCTTCTTCTGAAGGAAGTCAATCTCTAGCGTCATGGTTCCCACATACTGTCTTGATGGGTCAAAGTTGTAGATACTCACTGCAGACATGACAACAGAGAGAAGTGACAGTTTTTGACTGTTTACATGCACCCTCATAATGCGATTATAATGGAATTCAGGCAATATTGCAATTAAACTTTAGCTTATATAAACACAATACTTCAATCAAATTGAACCGCTTCAGCTCATAATGGTAGCTACCATATAAATGTGGCGTATGGTAATTTTAAATCACAATAAACATGCATGTAAACACATCTATTCCACTCTGACGAAAGTGTGCATGTTCAGTTTTGGGGTGCTGAAGAAACTAAGTTCATGTTGACAATGTTGTGCGACATCAATATAATGCAGTGTATTGATGGTTGTAGACATGCAGACATTTTAGACGCGTCACAGAAAAAAAATGACTGAGTCCGGATAGCAAAGAACCAGTAAACAAATCCGTGTGTGCTGGAAGAGTTGGCCAATCATGTGAAACTGAAGTCTAGTGTAATGGCTGCTGAAAATTCAGTTTTGCCATCACAGAAATAAATTACATTTTAAAATATATTAAAATAGAACACGTAATTTTAAATTGTAATAAGATTTCACAATATTACTGTTTTTAGAAACTTTTTAAAAACATCTTTCAAAAACATTATAAAAATCATACTTCTAAACAGTATTGTACTGTACAGACTTTTTTTGAGAAATGTACTTCTTGGGGTGATTTACATATTCATTTAGAGTCTACATTTATTAAATTCTTGATTAACTGGACAAAATATTTCTTAAGTAATTATTCTTCACTAGCTCCATCGGTAACATATTACTTAAAGCCTATATGTATATATATATATATATATATATGTATTATGTAAGTATTTTAATGCATTAATTATGCCTTGTAATGTACCTTATAATGCATCTGATGAATAATTGTAACCACAGTTATAATACTTATCTATTTATTTACACCTTTAAAAAGTATAATGTATTAAAGCACATGGCAAACAAACCAGTTTCAGATGTAATCAGCAAATATTTTAATGCATTTTAACTTTAGTTAAAAATTATTTATAAAAAGAAATAATGTACATTATAATGCATTATACATAAAGGCATTACCGCTCCATCTATTGTCCTTCCATCTCTCCAAGCCAAACACAGTGTTATCGCACTACATTATAGTCAATATTCCCACAGCAAACGCTGGAAACAAACTCACTGAGTAATTGCACCATTAGCGAGGAGCCAATCAAATTCAGTGTTGTTTGTAAAGGCTTTTTTTTTGTCACAATATCAGTAATATGAAACTGTATACATACCTTCCACATCCTGGTTTAGAGAGAGTCCAGCCCATTTTCTCTATGACACAGAGAGCATATTTGTGAGTTTCTATTATGTTGCATTAAGCCTACATGTATAATTCATCAGAATTTTTGCATATTACAGGCCATACAATTATTATTTAGAATTTTCTACTAAAAAGCTACACAATCACATTTGTACAACTTTCTCTTGATAGATGGTCCTATTGTATAGCACTAATTTAATGTGTAGTAAGTAGATAAAAGTTTCTCTAGTTTTGTTTCATTTGTTCATAAAATACCACATGCTGCCATAAAATAAGACCACTGTGAGAAAGTTACTGTAGTACCTGAGAAGTCTTGCAGCTGTCAAGTTAACAGATGAAGGAGAAGCAGGCAAAAACAATGCAAGATATTAAGAAATAAGCATGCTGACAATAACAGTCCACTGCTGTACATCTGCATACTAATGCATTTCATAAGAGTGCATAACGCATATCAGCTTTTGTTCTACATGTTTAGAACAGCAGTAAAGACACATAAAGGCATATGGGACCTTAGGGAAGCCTATGGGGAATGATGACACAAACATGTACCTGAGGTAGACTGAAGGCAATGGTTCCCGGGACCACGCTCGGGTGAGTTTTAACCGTGAACACAAATTTCTGAGTGGGTGTGGTTTTAACTGTCAAATGCCTAGAAAGAATTAGAACAGCTGATCTGACACACACGTTCTGATAGTATGTGTTTAAATATAATCATTTCTGATTCATTACACATTAAATACTCACTGCCCAGATTTGAAGTCCTTCTCACTTGCAACCACACAGTTGGTGAGAGATAGTTCATCTGTTGGGCATCTCGCTGCTTGCATTAGCTGTACAGGAAAGAAGAAAAAAAACAAGAAAAGCACAGGAGTGATGAAGTGATAGCAAATCACAGATAGCAAAGTTACACAGAAGCTGACATTTCAGCCTTTATATACACCACCAGTCAGAAACTCAAGCATGCTTACTGATCATTTATAATAATTACTAATAATTCTATCCAGAAGCGACCTTTGCCTAGATCAGGGGTCTTTAACCTTTTAGCCAAGGACCCCTTGGTGTATGCAGAGATGGACCTGTGTTATATTGTGTTGCATTTCAAGACTGGACTATAAAACAATGCTTTAAGTTCATGTTAATGTATTGACATACTTAAATACTTATGCATTACCATTTAAATTTACTTTTACATTTTTATTTGCTTACAGATTTTAATGTATGAGGCACACCTACGCTTTTAGCTGAACTTTTGCTTTGTTTGAATTTAACTTAATATTGTATTTCTGTCATATTTAAGTTAAAAAATAATAATAATAAAATAATCACCAGTTCCAAAGTTTGGGGTCGGTATGATTTTTTAAATGTTTTTAAAATAAGTCTCTTCTGCTTACCAAGGCTGCATTTATTTGATCCAAAATACAGTAAAAACAGGTATATTGTGATATAGTATTACAATTTAAAATAACTTTTATTTGAATACATTTAAAAATGTAATTTATTCATGTGATGGTAAAAGCTGAATTTTCAGCATCATTACTTCAGTCTTCAGTGACACATGATCCTTCAGAAATCATTCTAATATGCTGATTTGCTGCTCAAGAAACATTTTTTATTATTATCAATGTTGAAATTCCTTCTTTGATTAATATAAAGTTCAAAAGAACAGCATTTAACTGGAAAAAAAAAAAAAATATATATATATATATATATATATATATATATATATATATATATATATATATATATATATATATAAAATAGTAATTATACTGCTGGTCAAAACTTTGATTAAAATATTTATATTTTATTTCAATTAACGAAAACGATTTTTAATAGTTAACAATAACACTGCAGGCATTTGTACGTTCAAGGCTATACGTATTTATAATAAAAAAAAATTTGACAAACTAAAGCCTACATATTGTGTTATCATATTATATTACATATATTTTATTTCATTTAGTTGAATA
Source organism: Coreius guichenoti (assembly GCA_039654105.1). Lineage (NCBI taxonomy): Eukaryota > Metazoa > Chordata > Actinopteri > Cypriniformes > Gobionidae > Coreius > Coreius guichenoti. The sequence goes on from CM077187.1 coordinate 19,643,608, forward strand.
CTCATAAATCAATATCCTTGCTGTCTGTCAAAAACAATATTTATTTATCATAATATTAACTCTCATTCACTCTTTGATTCAATCATCTGTAATGACAGCAGCCACAGTTATATCAACGCGCACTTCGTCATAGTCACTCTTCAAGCTGGTTTAAAGACACACAGGTGTCGTTAGAAACTTTAAATGCCCCGTAAATGTCGTGTTGAAAACACTGTATGAAGTTTTGTTTCACTGAAAAGTCATGAGATGTGGAACTCGTCTTCCGGTACTGAGTGAGTGTGAATGACGTGTGCAAACACAACACGTATCAATGGAGCTCAGCTTTGTGTCTGCTGAGTAGACTCACGAAATTATGGGTTATTTATGTGCGACTCCAAATCAACTTAAATCATAAAAAAATACTCACCCGGCCAGCCATTTTTGCGTTTATCAGGTGATCAAGAGGAATACCGCAAGAGTGGCACAACTAGACGCTGCCCCTAGCGACCGCTCTCAGCTATGACACGAACGTCAAACCGGAAGCGAAAACCCACCAAAATAAAAGCACGAACTTTTTATTATAATATATTGTAATTATAATAGCGTTTAATTACGACAAACTTTATATAAACAATTACAGATTTTTTTTTTCACTAATTTTTTGATTATAATAACCACATTTGATTTATAATACTTTTTAAATGTTTTATGTTTTAATGCCTACCTGTTTGCTCTGGTATAGGTCTTTTCATAGAATAAACTAACTGAGCATCTTCTTACTGGGTTAATCTAAGAGAGAAATACCTGTTTTTCGCATCAAAATACTCTAATTAAAATCAATCAATGCACATTGTCCACTAGATGGCGCTAGATGAATATTGATCTTAAACATGAATTGCTAAGGCCTCAAAGTTGATCAAAATTGACATTTTTCCACATTCCTTCTGTTTGACAGTTCATACTAAAAAATATCCACCTTCAGAGGTCGTGGTAGGCTTACACGTGTCTTTTTGCTGTGAAATCTACAATATAACTTATTTTGTCATTAATATTGCAAGTTGAACTGGACTGAAGCAACGTCACTTTACTTTATTATCCATTTTTAGAAAAATCATGTTAAAATGTAAGTATTAAATATGATACAAGTCTTTTAGGGAACATTTATTTGTAAATCTCTCTATCATTGTATTGTACTGCATTGCATTGCATTATATATTTATTTTGGGTTTTTTTTTTATAATTTGTCTAATGGTTCAATAATAATAATAATAAAATCTATTATTTCATATTTCGGGCTATACAGGGTTAAACACTGTTGTTAAACTTGAGGGACTTAAATATCTTGGTTAAAGATAGTTAAACAGACCCCCTCACCTACTCACAATAAAAACTATATCGCATATTTTTACATCAAAAACAAAGAGTTTAATGTACATTTACATTTACACCAACTCCCACACCCACATACAGAGTCACACAAAACAAGAGGGGTGACTTTAATGGAGCATTCCACATTCAGAGAAAGTGTCTACACAGCGAAATATGTCTTTTTCTGAGAAGTCAGCCAATTATTAGCATGACTTACAACAATGTTTAATATCTGGAGCAGATAATGACACTCTTAAAAAAGATTGTTCACCCAGAGATGAAAATTCTGTCCATTTACTCTCCTTCATGTTGGGCAGAATGCTTATTTCCATTTGGAATGACATTTTTTGTGTTCCACAACAGACAAAGTTACACCGGTTTGGAAGGACATTGGGGTGAGTAAATGACAACAAAAAAAAAGCCTATGTAAAGAAAGTTTTTTTTGGATCTTTTTTTCTTCTACAAGTCAAACTGTACAGAAAACTGAATAAAAACAAATTTCATTTTAATGTCCCACAGCATTTATGTTAATAGAAGACAAGCTGAATTGTACACAATTAATGCTTCCATTAAAAATGAAGACTAACCATACAGGACCCATCTTGATCGAAGCATGTGATATTTTGTTCCAACCTAACAATCAGGTCATGTGACATTTTACCATGTGATACCAACCCACCTGCTCTGCTTAACTGGAATTTCAGTAGTTCGACATTCTTGAAAGAAGTGCTAAATATTACAAGCACGCATTGACTCTCTCTCTCTCACACACACACACACACACACACACATTCCATATTAGGATCCAAAACAACTGAATATTTGAAAGAAACAGACACACATAAATGAGATTTAGTTAAACAAGGGCGAAAGCGGCTTTTGTGTTGTACAAAGTCAAGCCATACAGCACTGATTTTGCCATGTTCTTTGTTTAAAATTCCAATAGAATATTTCTCAGACGGATCAAACCACTTCAGTAAAGAGTTAAAGGTCTATAGTTTAAAAGACTATTTCCATTTAAGGAATTCCCAGTCTGCCAGGATGCAGTTCTCTTAGGCTATGGCATAGTCCGATTCTTGGAAACAATGCCGGCAGCCTGGATAACACGGTAGCGTTCTCTGAGGTTGCGCCGTCGGACATGCTCATTGGTGATTTCCAGCACGTTTGCAACAGGAAACCAGCCCTTCTGTCCATCAGATAGACGGATTCCCTCATACCATCCTAAGGAAGGCAAGAAGAGGTAAGATGAATGGACAAAAAACAAAAACAAAGTTGGAACATGATGTGCTTCTAATGAATGGAAGGTATAGTGTGACCAGGCCCGCATTAAGAACACATAGGGCTATAGCAAAACCCAAGGGCCCCCTTCATAGTAGCCCATCTTGGTGCCACAACGTTTTATACTGCAGGAATAATTCGTATTTAAAATACCATATCTTTAACACGCACACAGAGATGTATTGTATCTCTATATAAAATATAAAAATATTCCAGGCTACAACACATTAAAAGCATTAACACCAGATATGAGGTCAAAGGAAACAGGTTTCCAACAGAAACAAATTTTGCACATATGACTGCCTTAAGGAGTTTACTTTAAATATTCTCATCATTAGAAGGTCTTCTTTCTGTCCTTAGAAGAGGAGAATCATCAGGGCTGGATTGGGGCTAAAATTCAGCCCATCCGGCCACAAGTTTCCCCATTAATGTTTCGCTGGGGTAAGGGCCTTTAAATTAAAATAAATTAATTAATTAATGAATACATAAAGGACAGAAACAAATAATAGATATTTTTAAATCTACTGAATTATTAATATACTATAATAATAAATACTATAATAATATACTGCCTAGCCCTATTGTTAATGCTGCCCTGAGTTTGACACACCTTCGTTGGTTTTGCGCACGACATTGATGATCTCCGTGGGCTCCAGATTTAATTCATCAGCTTGGTTTGCCACATACTGCTGCACACACTGCACCTGAGGGCAATCTGACACACAAAAACACCCATGTGATTAGAAAGAAAGTTATCTGAAGAGAGAAGTGAACATGGTTAAAATCAAAAGGCAAGCATTAACATGTCTTGTTGCTCACAAGAGTACAATCCTGAGCTGCTAAAACAAAAAAGCGCCCACGCTTACCCCAGTCTTCATATATGACTTCTTCTTGATCATTGTTGGGGCCGTCAGGATTCGGGAATGCTGCCAACCACCTGTGCAGGTCAGATCTGATTGAAGAGATAGAAGAAACGTGACCTATGCAGCCTTAAAAATCAGCATACATCCTTATATAATCCTGGAAAAATCTGAAATATTGCTACTATATTATAAATTCACTATATGAACAAAAGTATTGGGGCACCTGGCCATTACACCAACCAACAGGGACTGTAATGAAGTCACATTCTAAATAAAGACATTCCCCCCTTTTTACAGCTTCCAATCTTCTGGGAAGGCATTCCATATGATTTTGGAGTGTTTCTGTGGTAATTTTTGCCTGTTCATCCAGTAGAGCATTTGTGAGGTCAGACACTGATGTTGGATGAGAAGGCCTGGCTCACAATCGTCGTTCTAGTTCTTCTCAGAGGTGTTCTATCGGGTTGAGGTCAGGGCTCTGTGTGGGTCAGTCATTTTCTTCCACACCAAACTCATCCAACCATGTCTTTACAGATCTTGCTTTGTGTACTGGGGCACAGTCATGCTGGAATGGAAAAGGGCCTTCACCAAACTGTTCTCACAAAGTTGGAAGCATAGCATTGTACAAAATGTCTTGATATGCTAAAACATTAAGATTTCCCTTCACTAGAAGAAGCCTAGCCCAACCCCTGAAATAGCCCCATACCAGGCTGAATTCCCAGGCCAGGATGGCTCTTTTTCCGAAGGACATCCTGGGATTTTTAATGACCACAGAGAGTCAGGACCTCGGTTTAACGTCTCATCTGAAGGACGGGAAGGGAATGTTCTCCTGGCATCCACCGCACCCAGTCTCGCCCAACAGAGAAGTGCGGTTCATTACTCCACACGCGGTCCAGTGGTGGAGTGCTTTACACCACTGAATCTGACGCTTGGCATTGTACTTGGTGATGAGAGTCTTGCATGCAGCTGCTTGGCCATGGAAACCCATTCCATGAAGTTCTCAACACAGTTTTTGTGCTGATATTAATGCAAGTGGAAGTTTCGAACTCTTCAGCTATGGAATCAGCAGTTGACCATGGAATATATAGCAGGGATGGAAGGTCCTATCACAGTACCACACTTGAATTTACTGAGCTCTTCAGAATGAGCCATTTTTTCACCAATGTTTGTAAATGCAGACTGCATGGCTAGGTGCTTAATGTTGGCAATGGGTCTGATTGAAACATTTGAATTGAATAATTAAGAGGTGTGGTGTCAATACTATTGTCCATATAGTGTATATATAGGGACAAAGGGCCCTTTACTCTTTTGCCGTTAAAAAACTACTGTCAGGATTTACTAAAGATTCACTGCGTAGTGAAGAATTAGCGCTGAAAAGGTGTGGACAGTTATTTTTGGGGCGCCCTTATTGCATATGCATTTGTAGGAGTTTCCCTTTCCGATGCAAAGTTTATGGGAGGAGAGTATTTAAATGAATCATGCAAGGTGATTTACTAAAATTTGCTAGTCAATTTACTGGTATTTGCGCCATTATTTACCGCCCAAAAAAAGCATGTTTTAAACCAGACGCTAATTTGTGGTGCTCTTGGTAGATTGCATTGGTCATTATGGAAATGATCCGGCTGCATCTGCGCTTTTTCATTTGCGTGTCATCAGTAGATCAAGCACAGAACCTTCCACTCCCATTGCTGCTTTTATGGGATTACGCTCTCATGCTAATTTGCCCTGTTTAGTAAATCTGGCCCAAAGACAGAATAAAAAAAAATCATATTGACTGGATGATTCTTTATGCCTTCTTGATACACACATTTTGTGCATTTGTATATATTTTAATGTGATGATTGATACATACACTACCATTCAGAAGTTTGGGGTGAATAAGATATTTGTTTTTTTTAAAGAAATACATACTTTTTTATCAGCAAGGGCACAATTAAATTGATCAAAAGTGACAGTAAAGACATTTATAATGTTACAAAAGATTTCTATTTCATAAATACTTATGAACTTTCTATTCATCAAAGAATCCTGAAAAAATTTATCATGGTTTCCACAAACATATTAAGCAGCCCAGCTGTTTTTAATATTGATGATAATAATAATAAATGTTTCTTGAGCAATAAATCAGCTAATTAGAATGATTTCTGAAGGATCATGTGACACTAAAGACTGGAGGAATGATAAATTCAAATATATTCAAATATTTTAAAATAAATTATTTAAAGTTATTTTATATTACTGTTTTACTGTATTTTTGATCAATTAAACGTAGCCTGTGTAAGCATGTGGTAACTACCCCAACAGTAGTGCACTGTACATTACAAAAGGCTTATATTTGATATATTTGAATTACCAACAGAAAATGAGCATATGGTTTTAAAACATAACAGAGCAATGAACATAAATCACAGATGAGTGCAATGAATAGTATATGGTGTATTTATAATTCCACGCACTGTGTGGGAGCTTTCATAACTCTCTCCATCAGGCGTCCCTGGTGATTCTCCAGCAGGGTCAGACAGAAGCAGTGCTCCAGGCTGGGGACAGCTGTGTCCTCCCCAAAAGGCTGCACCTGGACCAGGGAGCGATGGGCATGATCAAGGACTACATACCGCTCAGAACTACAGCACAGAGAAAGAGAGGTAGAAATAAATGAGTCAGAAACAACGGGATTAGTTAAACATCCACAGTAAATGCAAACAGGTGTGTTACTTTTTATAAAGGACAATTAATAGAATACAATTATAATGCAGTGTTTCGTAACCCTCATAAAAACAGAGTAAAGCCATAACACAGACAGGTTTTTCAGCTTTCTACCTTTTCTTGCTTGCAATGACAAGCAGGTCGTTGAAGAGAAAGAGGTAGACGAGGCTGAATTTGGGGCGGAGGTTCAAGAATGTTCCGCCTCTGTTTATTTCCTGCACCTCTCCTCGTTTCTCCAAGTAACGTGTTTGAGATATAATTGGCACTGCCTGAATAAATGATTCAAAGATGAGACAATATTTAAACTAATAAATATATAGACAAATAAATATTCTATATTAATTCCAAGAAAATATTTTAAATAAATATTTTATTTAAATTGGATTTTAAAACATTTAAAAAGAGAAGTTATGGCATAATTTAAAAAAACACTACTGAAAATTAAACATTTGTGACAATGACCATGTGACATTCTCAAATCATGCTGGATTACATCAGCCTTGCAATTCTAAAATTCATGTTAATTCAACTTTTTTCTCATTTTGTTAAGATGTGAATATAATTTGTAATGATTTTTTTATTTAAAAAAGCGCAAAACAAAGGCATTTTCACCAGTGGTCTCAGAATTTTTAATCCTACTGTAATTGTTATCATTAATATATACAGTAACATTAATCAGTAGCTCACCTTTAATTTGTCAAACTCCAGCATACCATTAATCTGAATCAGTTCCTCCATCTGCTTCATTTTTCCAACCTGAGTATTACATTCTTCAATGATCTGTGAGGATGTGCGTGACAAGTTATTTAAGATCACAGCTGACAACATAAAAAAAAACATAGACAATAGGCAGCTACACCAAAACATTCTTTCGATGCAGACAAATGAATTTGCATGCATAATAACATTACAAGCATGACCTATTTTGGTTCTTTCATGAAAATGAAAGAAAATGAACGAGAGACTCAATGTTTTTTTTTTACTCTAATGCTATAAACTGCTATAAAATCCACTTTTTTTTGACTCTATAAAGAAATATGGCAGGCTTATATAATCTGAAACATAGTTTCTAGAGACCCGACCTGCATTTAGCCTTGTTCCACTCTCTCCCCCTCTTTCCCGTCATTCTCCCTCACTTTTCCTTTTATCTTCCTCTCTAATAGGCTATTTTGGGAACAATGAGGTCTAGTTTGATCACGGAACAGTGTTGAGGAGTGACTTTATAATGAGAGGGAAAAACAGTATGCATCATTTACTGTGACCTTGGAATGTTTACCTTAGACACAGAGTCATGAGCTTTTGATGCAGTTTGTTCCTTATCCGCTCCAACGGCAGTTCTCTTCAGGATGTTCTGATGAAAAAAAGGCATTTTTAAAAGTCTGGATTGCATTCATATTATCTGGATCACTTAAAGATAACTTAGGGTGTCTTGTAACCCATGTGGAAACAAAAAAAACACCCCAAAACCAACAAAAATTAGTTCAGTGAAGAAGAATTCCAACATACACTATCGTTTAGAAGTTTGGGGTCAGTAAGATTTTTTAATGCTTTTGAAAGAAGTCTCTTATGCTCATCAAGGCTGCATTTATTTGATCAAAAATATGGTAAAAATAATCAAAATGGAAATATTATTGCAATTTTAAATAATTATTTTCTATTTTAATATATTTGAAATGTAATTTATTCCTGTGATGGCAAAGCTGAATTTTCAGCATCATTACTTCAGTCTTCATTGTCACATGATCCTTCAGAAATCATTCTAATATACTGATTTGCTGCTCAAGAAACATTTATTATTACTTTCTATGTTGAAAATGTTTGTGCTGCTTAATATTTTTGTGGAAACTAATAGATTTTTTCAGGATTCTTTGATGAATAGAAAGTTCAAAAGAACAGCATTCATTTGAAACAGCTGATTTGAAATCTATTGTAACATTAAAAAAAAACTTTACTTTGTTGAAGAAGAATTCCAACATTCGTTATGGCCCTGTTTACACCTGGCATTAAGATGCATTTTGGTCGATCGGATCACACATGGACAAGGGAGACACATTCCCGTTTACGTGTTTTAATCCGTCTCTTTGGTCCACTTTCAACCACTTCTGTCCTGATTTCTTTGAGGGGAGGGTCTATGGGTGGGTAAATGTATGGGGGGGTTTTTTCAGATCTAATAGACAAAATAAGCTTGTGCAATTTACATATGAATGCGCCCGGAGACCACGGAAAAACATATGGAGAGCATCAGCTTTCGTTTCTGCTCTGACAGCCACAATACCACGCTGAACGGTGAGTGTGTGTTAGAAATCAGGAATGGTGAGAGAACATTGTGCTTGGCACGTTTTTCGTCTTCAAACCAAATTTAGGTCTTCAGCCGAGAATTTGAGGAATTTAAATCCCGTCTGGCTAGCGCGCTTCTCATAATGTTTACGCATTAAGTCAGTAGGTGGAGAGTAGACGGTCTTTTCTGCTGTTTAAACACATTCGACCACATGAGTGTCTACGCTATGAAAGCAATCCAGTCAAATACGTTTTCGACTACCTATGGAAGTGGTCGAAAGTGGACAAGCTCAAAACGACTTCATTTACACCTGTATTTAGCATCGTCCACTTGTGATCCGACCGACCAAAATGCATCTTAATACCAGGTGTAAACAGGGCATAGGTGAATTATTCACCCACCTCGATGAGCATTTTAATGCGTGTGATTCGCTGGAAGGGCAGCAACAGGAAGGACATGAAGGGCAGTCGTTGACACTTGGGCGACTCCTGCAGTCGGGCGATAACGGTTGCAAACTGAGTGTTAGTTTGCCTGTGATAGATATAAGGCAAAAGAAAAAGTGAGAGATTATAAAATACATTTAAATGGACGAGAACAAATGAAATAGTTTGAAATGACCTTGCTTATGTGTGTTTCTTACATTAGATTACTGTAGGTCTTTTCCTGATAAATCTGATTTCGAACATAGTCAATATACGCAGGGAAATGATGTTGGGCATGATAGTGGATGATGTTACAGATGTCAGAAATGATAATGTTCTCATCTAGACGTTCCTCCAGGTCCTTCAGAAACCTGCGAAAAAAATGTTTGCAAATTGATGTTTGTGACTGCTGTGACTTGTTTTACAGGCTACACTGTATTACAGAAGCATTAGACTATTAGTTGATGTAAGACTGGATAAACTGGAAAGATGGAAGAGAGGGTGACTCTCTGAGAATACAAAGGAAATTAACATCTGAACTATCTCTTGTGAAATTAGCATCCCCATCCGAGACGCAACCACAATGAGTTGATCACCCAAGTATTGCCTTAATTTACATTTCTTTCCCTTCACTGCCTCTTCCCCCATCTCTCCTCTCCACATATTGAGATGACCTGAAATTCACCCAAAATCTACATGATTTAATGTGAACAATTATCATACAACACTATACATGTTTGGTATCATTTGAAATGTCTATAATAATGGTTTTAAGAGTTTATAGATATTTTGCTTCCTGTGTAGGGTGGGTCCTCTTGATTAATGCAAATTCCCATTGTGAACTTGTGTCTTGGTCTGGTATTTAAGGGATGTTGCCAGAAGTTCTGTAGTTGCCGGAAGTTCTGTAGTCAGATCAGCCCATAATGCTATTATGTAATTTCCAGATGTCAGGTAGCCTATGCATCTTTTACTCTTTACCTCAGAGCATTTGATGTTATGTATTGATTATCTTTGAATTGGATTATGTAATTGGCATGATACATTCACCTGACTAATAATAAATTGTTACATTAGATTTTATCCTGACTTACTCTGAAATTATTGACTTTAGTACATTACGATGTATCCTTTGTTACCGCAAATCTACGACCAGGGTTAAGTACATACTAGATCTCGAATTGTATGGAGCATGGGGCACATCTGGCGAGATTCTAGATTTCTGACTAACTGCTCTACTTTAAGTTGTTATGCAGTCGCATTCACTATAGGGGGCCAGATAAAATACTATTAAAATAATATGGCATTATTTTATAGTACTGGCCATAACCTCTGGTTATTGTTTCAGCTTTATCTAAGTTGTTATATAGGTGACTGTAGGGGGCTACATGGGTACTTTTTAACAATAGCAAGCATGTGCGGCATTGTTAAATCGCTTTAGCCATAACCTCTGGTTAATGATCGGACTGGTGAGTTTGTGATCGTGGGCCCGCATAACGGCCGGTGCGAGGACCCTGTGCGACTCTGAGAACCGAATGAACGATTTCAATAAGAGTAAAGAGTTAAATAGAATAATCAAATGTGTAGTTAAACTATTATACAAATGACCAAATAACCAATCGGCATTCTAACCTAAATTCGAGGTCATGATAAAATGGAGTCAGATAAAAGTAAACTGGAATTAAACTACTTTGCCCCGCTGAAAAGACCGAACGCACAGAAACCTTCACCCGCTTATCGGAAGCCTTCGTTGGACTGATTGGGCGGGCCATTGATGATGTATTTATCCTGAGATTTCATATTTAATGGTTTTCTACTCTAATTAATTTAATTAATATCAAACGCTGTTACCTCAGCAAATTCTAATGGATTACACCTGGCATATGCATATCGCAAATATAGTCTATGGGGTTCATGTAAACAATTAGGCAGTGCTGTTTCAGCAAATCTAAACTGTAAATGTCTTCATGTCACACACACAGGCACTCACCTCTCGCTGACCTCTTGGATGCGCAGGATGTTTGAGAAGAGGGTTTTTTTGTCCATGATAATGAGAGTGTCATTCAACTCACTTGACTCCATAAAATGCTCCGTTAACACGCGCAGAGAGCGTAAATATGACATTTCTGATGTAATCACCTCGAACATGCTCTGCATACAGTAAAGGGAAACATAAATGCAAGTTAGTCTTTGTCAACAAAATATGAAATCTTGATATATGCAATAATAGCTTAGTTTTTTCACATTCACTCTTACTATCTTCTTTATTGTTATTCTTTATTATTATCATCTTCTTCTTTATTACACTTGTAATTTGGGCATACTGTCTCATTTCTGGTCACATTTAACCTTAAATTCAAAAGAAAAAAAATAATTTAGCATTAAGGCAATAAAGCATGTTAGGACTATCAATAATTCTGCCATATTGTTATTTTTTACAATTCAGAATATTCCCCCCTATATATAAAATATACAATACATACAATATATATATTTACATTATTGTCAGTGGTGATTGTCATTACCGTAGTATAGTATTTTTTAAAATGTATAAATATTACTATAATTTTTTCACATTACAAGGTGATTTTTTTAAAATGATGTTCATGAGAATTTTAATTTCATTAAGCAAAAAAACAATGGCCTTTCTACACATGAATGCCTTCATTTTCTGCAAAAAAATGTATATATATTATATTATTATTATCAATTTAATGAGGAAAATATTTCAGATTTTTTTTTTAAATATTTTAAATGTGAAGGAAAAACAAAACACTAAACTTGGTTAAGGTATTTATCTGTCAAAACTATTCGGCAAACAGCTACAGATTTTATTTTTCTATGCCAAAAAAAGAAGAAGAAATCATAGGAAAACAAAAAGCTTACAGGAAAAAGCAAACATTTTCTATAACATAATCCATTATTAATATTTCATCGGTTCTTGTTTTTGCATGTGTTCATAATTTCTTTGTATGACATCCTAGCCAAAAATGATGTCTGCACAATTTGGCATGTTTCATTGTGTTATCACAAATAAAACAATCACTTCAAGCACAACTATGTAATATGCTTACTAAATTGTTAACACAATTTTAATAATATTTAAATAAAGGGTAAAGTGTCACAGTTATGTTCTGTTTTGTCCTTGGACTTTCAATGTGTTTTCATTTGTCACATGGTTCTTTGTTCTGTTTCCCGCCACTCATCAGTTCCCATGGTTACCATGGTTAGTCTAGTTCAGTTCAGCTGTGTCTTGTTCATTATTTCGTTTCCGTTTCCCAAAATGGATGATAGGGCCAGAATTATCGTCCTGGCTCAGGAGAGCCAAGACCTTCTTTCTTTTATTCCCCGTTTTGTTTCCGTTTCCGTTGCTCGAGGAAGAGACACTGAAAACTCTGTTCAGGATCGGGGCTACTATTCATCACCCCGTGGACCTCCCAGATACCACGGGAATGAGCTGGAGAGAGGCTGTCATCCGGTGTCTGGAGAGCGTCGAGTCCCGGTCCAAAACACACCCTGTCTCCGTCAAAAGCCCAGAGATGTCCCCTGTCTCCGTCCAGGGGCCCGTGACGTCTCCTGTCCCCGTCCAGAGCCCCGTGACGTCTCCATTTCCCATCCAGGGCCCAGTCACGTCCCCTGTCTCCGTCCAGGGCCCAGTGAGGGCTCCAGCCCGTGACTAGAGTGGGCTCCGCCTCCCGTCTCCAGTCCAGAGAGGACTCCGCCTCCCGTCTCGAGTCCAGTGAGGACTCCGTCTCCCGTCTTGAGTCCAGTGAGGACTCCGTCTCCCGTCTCAAGTCCAGTGAGGACTCCGACTCCTTCCGTCCTGAGTCCAGTGAAGACACCAGCACCGCCAGGACTTCCTGTACTCCCACCCAGCCTCCCTCTCCCACCTCCTCCCATCATCTACACCTTATCCTCACCTCGTCCACTTCCTGTCAGCCCTTCTGCTCACCTTCAGTCCACCATCAGAGAGGTGTGTTTGCCGTGGGTCTGCCAGCCCCCAGATACATCATGGCTGGTGGATCCACTGTTTCCGCCTCCGGCCTCCACGACCAGGACTCCACCTCAGCCTGTCGCGCCATTGGCGCTGCCCTGGCTCTTACCTCCCTCAGCTCCACCATGGACCATCAGTCCACCAGCTACGCCGGTCTCCCTCGCCCCTCCGATGTCGCCTTGGTCGTTCGTCGACCCGCCCTCGCCTCGGGAACTTCACTCCTCTGGCTTCGCCTCCTCCCTTCGTCCCTCTGGCTCTGTTGGGCTCCTCACTCCCTCCAGCTCCATCTTGGGCCTCGGTCGCTCCAGCTCCACCGTGGCCTTCTGGATCCCCGCCAGCGCCTCGGTTGCCAGAGCCGTGGGCATCGCCAGGCCCCGCCGGATCTTCGGTGTCGTCGTGGCTTGTCGGCTCTGCGGCAACACCCTGGCCTCCACTGGCACCTGCTCCGCCTCTGTCAGTCAGCCCCCTGAAGTCATCGGTCCTGTCTCCTCCATGGTTCCTCCTGTGTCTTCGATCCGACCTTCACCTGCACTTCGTCCTCCTCTAAAGCCTCCTCCGGTCCCCCTCCAGCAGCCCTCATCATCCTGTTACGGCGCCTTGTTGGAGGGGGCGTTATGTTCTGTTTTGTCCTTGGACTTTCAATGTGTTTTCATTTGTCACATGGTTCTTTGTTCTGTTTCTCGCCACTCATCAGTTCCCATGGTTACCATTGTTAGTCTAGTTCAGTTCAGCTGTGTCTTGTTCATTATCTCGTTTCCGTTTGCTATTTAGTTCTCCCCTTTCTCTCAGTCCTTGTCCGATCTCCGCTGTGTACCTACCTGCCTGTTCCTGTGATTAAACTCCCTTTTGAACTTCATACTTCCGTCGTCTTCCTTCCTGCACACAGCCCTGACATAAAGATGCCAGCTCTCCTAGGCCGGACACTCACACACATCACACACATGTTGACTTAGCTATCTAAATGGGGACATTGCATAGACTTCTATTGTTTTTTTTTGTTTTTGTTTTATATACAGATAATTGTACATTACCCATACCTACCCATTAGAAAACTTAAAAAAAAAAACTCCGAAGGGACTCAATTGCTCAAGTGTACCAAGTAGGTGGACACACACACACACACACACACACAGATTCACTCTCTCCCTACTTCCAAAACTTCCTTTCCCATCTACCCTTTTCCTTTATCTATTCTCATTTTCCCATTCCATCATGTCTTTCTTCTCTTTTCCTCTCGAATCACATTTTCCATATTTCCAAACACAATTCTTCCATAATCCTACTCTAAACCTAAAAACTCAGCACTTGCTCTACCCAGAAGTGCATGTTCTTCTGAGTTCTATAGCATGCTCAATGAGGATTTCTGCTCACCTCTTGATACTTGCACTCCTCTGGGCTTAGGGTTTGCAGGACACCACTGTCTTGTACCGCTGGCTGTTCCCGCCATAAATTGCTCTGCTTGAGACTTGGAACTTGAGTGGATCTGGAACCTTTTTCTCCTTTCTCTGGGCTGGCTGTGAGGTGTGTGTCCATCTGGAAGTCTATGCTGGTCTTACTGATGTTGCGACATACTGTCCTTCTGATCTCCTTGTGTATATATGTTTCTGTGTAAAACTGATACAGCTCTGCAAGGGTCACAAAAATATGGCATTGTAGGTGAAGACATTGTTTATTCTTTGTTTTTTTGGACAGTACAATTTCTCAATACTGTTTTTTCTAGTTAACTTGCATGAGGTCTGTCTTCAACCAGTTAAATTGATGATGTATTAAGTCAGAAAAAATGATACCCTCAGACGTCCCAGCTTCCAAGTCAACAGACTGTTGGTGATGTGGGATGACTCGTGGAGGCCTGGAGCTGAGACAGAGATTGAGTTACACACAAAGTACAGACAATGACAGCTGTGTGCCTATTAAAGCTAAAGAGTGCAGAAACTGTTTGAGGAATGAAAGGTAAAGAAGAAAAAAAATACTTCTCATTGGATCCACATTTTTCCCCATCAGCCCCTGCACTGTCATTCTCATCTGTTGATGGTGGGGAAGGAGAAACAATTAAGTACCATAAAATTCATTATAGTTAACTGAAATAAAGTTGAAATTAAATTAAATATAAATATTAGATTAAAAAATATTTAAAAACTAATATGAAAATGAGAAATGTTGCCTTGGCAAATAACTGAAATAAAATAAATTTAAGTTGAAGTACTAAAATTACTGAAACTAAAGCTGAAATAAAAATAAATTAAAGCTAAATAAAAATATTTAAAAATAATAATTCCAAAAGCACATAACAAAATAACTAAAACTTAATAAAAAAATTAAAATAAAAAATATAAAAATAAAAGCCAATTCAAAATAATTAATAATTAATACTATATAGTATATAATATATACTAATAGTATATAAATATTACTAAAACAAGACTGTTTGGAACAACATGAGGGTTTATGACATAATTTTCGATTTATCCATTTAAAGCTGCACTATGTAACTTTTTTTGTGATCAAAATTTACAAATTGTATATAATGAGCGAGTACATCATGAATCCATTTTCCAAACTGTGTTTTTGTCTTATCCTGAATCACTACGATACACCTATAATACGTTTTTATATTCGGACTATTGTAGAGTAGACCGGTCGGGTTGCCACCGCTGCGGAGTAGCCCAGTACCTGCGTGACTCGTCATACACATAAAGAGAGAGGAGTAGCTCCATCTACAATGTTCTTTCGCAAGATGCGTGCAATTTTGTTTATTAACCGCTATAGCGCCAAAAGTTAGGCCTACATAGTGAAGCTTTAAGAATGTAAATAGGGTCTATTTTAATTTCAAGTTGACTTTAAATGTTTTTCTGTACCTATAGACTTGAGAGAATAACTGCTGAGGCGTCTTCCGTTCTCATAGGTCTTGGCTGGCGGTGGTGGTGGAGTTCTTTGTGGTCGAGGACTGCCAGGTGGGCTGCATTTGTTAAGGGGCAGCAGAGGGGAGACAGGGCGTGCTAGAGGCTGAGGCAGAATAATGCGAGGCGAACACCTGTTATCTAAAGGCATTCTGGGAGGAACGGCTGGAGGGGTCTCCTTGCTTGTTACAGTGTCCGACCCCTTTTGAGGTCTAGGTGGAGTGACCACCTCCAGGCTAATGTCATAGATGGACTCCTCCGGCACCTCCAAAGACTGGGCTTTGGGGACGTTTAGAGGAGTCTGGGGAAATGGGACAACAGAGGCGATCAATGTCGGAGGTCCAGGGTCTGATTTCCTCCTCAGCTGCTGCTCTAATAAGTTACGAGTCTCCTGAAACTTGTCTTTTTTAATTTGCGGTTCCTCGTTCTTGTTTTCACCTATAGCTAATGACTCACTCAAAGACTCTGCTTCCTTATTTGACTTCTCTTCATTCTCGCACTCTCCTGCTCTTTCATTTTGATCCTCTGTGTCACTGATTTCGATCTCATCATCCTCAGCCTCGTCCTCATCCTGCTCACTTATTGGCACCCACACAAGCTTCATGCCAGGCCTCTGCAGGTGACACATACAGCCGCAGTTCTTCTCACACTGAGGCTCTGGAATAGGGCTGGAATCCCGATCTGCTCGCAGTTTGCCACCTTCTTTTCCATCGGGAGCTAGAAGAGGACATGGATTATGGTCAGGGTTAGGCTTTCCTGCTAATTCCAACATGAATGAACTTTAAGTTGAGTCAAAAACGTGATGTTAATCGCGCGTCCTGATTTTGCCAAGTTAGACGTGTTCCTGGGTCAACATATTTTGTTGATCCTGGAACAACATTCCTGTCCGAAAATTGAATCCTAACCATATCCCTACCCCTAAACCTAACCCTACCCATAAGCTATACCTAAAATCAGAGGGAAATGATAGGTGAATAACACTGCTGCAGAAGCGCCAAACCCTGGTTGTAAGCCCAAACTTGACATAAACTGTAAACGTGCCCCTCAAATCTGACTGATTGATTGGAATGTTGTTCCAGGATCAACAAAGATGTTGATCCAGGGACATGTACTTGGTGAAATCAGGTTATGCTGTTCTGCTTTCAAAAATGCATTAAAAATGCAATTTATACATACAGTGACTTGAATACACCTTTTTCTATGATGAGCGTGTCTTTAATTTCAGTACTAAAAATCATTCTGAAATATTTCACGAATGTCAGGATGATATAACTGTCTTGATATCATAATGGAGAAAAAAGTGTTATTAAAGGGGAAAAAATACACTCTCAGAAAAAAAGATACAGTAGAGGTACAATTTTGCTCCTTGGGGAACAAAACTTATAACTGTACCATTAAACTTACAAAATTGGACCTTAGGGTACAATTATACCATTGTTTTCCTTAGAGGTACAAAACTGTACCCCTAGGTGTACCACCCCAGTGACAGCCACTTGTACCTTAAAAGGTACAATTTTGTACTCTTTTTTTTTTTTTTTTTTAGAGTGTACCTTAAGTAGCAAGGTATAAGCATAATATATATAATATATACAGTATATATAATATTAAAACAAAACAGCTTTTTTTGGATTTTTTTTTTTTTTTTTTTAAATCACTTTAGAGTGAACCGATGAACAACTTCAGTTCAGGTCATAAAATGCTTTGTGGTGCGACACAGCAAAAATTGATGTTATAGACCTAAGTCAGGGTAGCGCCATACTACATTTTTGTCAGGAATTAAAACAAGGTTGTGAGAGATAGAATACAGTGCGTTCAATGGACTCAGCTGACGTAACGTCTTTCCAAAAAGAAAAACTTTAAGTAGACGAAAGCTCCATAAAAACAGTTTTAAAAGTTGTGAGTTGTGAAAATTGCATGACCTAGGACCTTTATACAGTGTGTGCCATTGTAAAGACTGTAAGTCTATCCCTCACAGCCTTGTTTTCATCTACGTTAAATTCAATATGGCGTCTAACTTGACTCAGGTCTATTAATGGAATTAAGGCAAGACACTACACAAAAAACTATGCACTGGTCAGTGGTCAATTTTGGAATATTGCCTCCAAAACGTCTCTTCTTTCGGTCTAGTCTAGTGGGAAGAAAACATCCAAAACACACATTTAAGTGTTTATTACACTTCATCTAGTTATGTCTATAAATTTCGACTACAATACATGTTACAATACATGATTACAATGAGCCAGAAGTGTCCACATCAGTAGCACTTACGTACATACACCAAACTTTCCAGTTTTATTCCTGTCTATATTCTAGTTTTACAGGTTTTTGTTCATATATTTGCCTAATTTATATACCATTTTATTGCTAAAAACATGGTGGATTTTTTTTGACTGTTTACAGTATTTTCTGATTTATGTAGTGGTAAAAACAGATATCCAAAATCCCTTCAGTGAAGAAAAAAAACTTTAACTCTGGTGTGTCGACAAAATGAAACAAGAATTTTAAACCTGGCTTTATCCAATGTTCAGATTTCTGCTCTGGAAATGTATGTAATAAGTGCAACTTAATGTACTATGATTATTAACAGGAGAGGTATTTTATCATTTTTATCATTTTACCATATTCTAATCCACAAGCCTTAGTAGCACCATGAATGTATGTCACTGGAATACTCTAAATGTCAGGTTGTTCCAGAAAAGCTAAATATCCTTTCCTATCTCCAGTGATTACAGATCTTTGATTACCATCTCTTTTTGCTCCCTTCTTCTGCTTTGATTCATCCACCTCAGCCTTTGAGCCTGCCATTATTAGAGCCGTCAACTTCTGAATGGAACCTTTGCGCTGTGTTTGTCCCTCCTCCCCCTCCTTAACCCGTAGCTCTTCAATCGCCTCAAATACATTTTGCTTGATCTTCCCAAATGCTCGTTTTAGCCCTTCTGCCATTTCACTGCACCGGTGACTGACCTGCTAGAAACTTTCTCTCTCGGAATCTGAACTAGTTGAATGCATATGTCAGGTTAAGGGTGGGACTCTGGTTTATTACCCCAATAATCACATAAAGGCCACTTGCATGTTACTTCTAAGCCTCCAAGTCACACTAGCTCAGTTCACATAATTGTTACTGTAAAAGAGTTTTATGAACAATACAACTCAGATGATGTCCAACAGGAATGTAAGGAACTAAAACCAAAAGAAGGTCAAGCTTTTTCCTATACGGCCCTTAAACTTAGGACTTTCAGGACACATTCTCAGTTTAAATCCAAACAAAAGGTGTCTTCACTGAGGCTGACATCTATAATTTAATCAGTCTTACTAGCAAAGTGTAATAATGTATTCATATGACTTAGTATTCATATGAAATATGATCAGTACAGCACATATTATGTTCAAAACATATATGCAATCCTGATCATATTTATCCAAGTTTTTTTTAAACAATTACGTTTTTCTTATGCTCACAAAGACTGCATTTATTTGATAAAAAAATACAGTAAAAACAGTAATATTGTGAAATATTACTACCATTTAAAGTAACAGTTTTCTATTTGAATATATTTAAAAATGTAATTTATATCTATGATGGCAAAGCTGAATTTTCAGCATCATTACTCCAGTCTTCAGCGTCACATGATCCTTTATTTATTATTATTATCAATGTTTAAAACCGTTTTGCTGTGGCATTTTTGTGGAAACCGTTATACATTTTTCATCAATTTAATGAGCTTAATGAGTTTTTGAGTCAGATGCCACACTTATCATTACTTTGTTTTGGTTTTGAGTAAAGTAAATTCCAGAAATTAGGGTTTCCACCAGAATTAACTATACACCATTAGGGTAATATTAAATTATTACTTATACCATGAAGCAAGAGTTTAGTCATACTGCCCATCCCTAATATGCATAAAGCACTATACAAATAAAGGCTTGACTTCAAGTGTTTGCATATACAGTGGGGAGAACAAGTATTTGATACACTGCCGATTTTGCAGGTTTTCCTACTTACAAAGCATGTAGAGGTCTGTAATTTTTATCATAGGTACTCTTCAACTGTGAGAGACGGAATCTAAAACAAAAATCCAGAAAATCACATTGTATGATTTTTAAATAATTAATTTGCATTTTATTGCATGACATAAGTATTTGATCACCTACCAACCAGTAATTCCGGCTCTCACAGACCTGTTAGTTTTTCTTTAAGAAGCCCTCCTGTTCTCCACTCATTACCTGTATTAACTGCACCTGTTTGAACTTGTTACTTGTAGAAAAAACACCTGTCCACACACTCAATCAAACAGACTCCAACCTCTCCACAATGGCCAAGACCAGAGAGCTGTGTAAGGACATCAGGGATAAAATTGCAGACCTGCACAAGGCTGGGATGGGCTACAGGACAATAGGCAAGCAGCTTGGTGAGAAGGCAACAACTGTTGGCACAATTATTAGAAAATGGAAGAAGTTCAAGATGACGGTCAATCTCCCTCGGTCTGGGGCACCATGCAAGATCTCACCTCGTGGGGCATCAATGATCATGAGGAAGGTGAGGGATCAGCCCAGAACTACACGGCAGGACCTGGTCAATGACCTGAAGAGAGCTGGGACCACAGTCTCAAAGAAAACCATTAGTAACACACTACGCCGTCATGGATTAAAATCCTGCAGCGCACGCAAGGTCCCCCTGCTCAAGCCAGCGCATGTCCAGGCCCGTCTGAAGTTTGCCAATGACCATCTGGATGATCCAGAGGAGGAATGGGAGAAGGTCATGTGATCTGATGAGACAAAAATAGAGCTTTTTGGTCTAAACTCCACTCGCCGTGTTTGGAGGAAGAAGAAGGATGAGTACAACCCCAAGAACACCATCCCAACCGTGAAGCATGGAGGTGGAAACATCATTCTTTGGGGATGCTTTTCTGCAAAGGGGACAGGACGACTGCACCGCATTGAGGGGAGGATGGATGGGGCCATGTATCGCGAGATCTTGGCCAACAACCTCCTTCCCTCAGTAAGAGCATTGAAGATGGGTCGTGGCTGGGTCTTCCAGCATGACAACGACCCGAAACACACAGCCAGGGCAACTAAGGAGTGGTTCCGTAAGAAGCATCTCAAGGTCCTGGAGTGGCCTAGCCAGTCTCCAGACCTGAACCCAATAGAAAATCTTTGGAGGGAGCTGAAAGTCCGTATTGCCCAGCGAAAGCCCGAAACCTTAAGGATCTGGAGAAGGTCTGTATGGAGGAGTGGGCCAAAATCCCTGCTGCAGTGTGTGCAAACCTGGTCAAGAACTACAGGAAACGTATGATCTCTGTAATTGCAAATTGTTTCTGTACCAAATATTAAGTTCTACTTTTCTGATGTATCAAATGCTTATGTCATGCAATAAAATGCAAATTAATTACTTAAAAATCATACAATGTGATTTTCTGGATTTTTGTTTTAGATTCCGTCACTCACAGTTGAAGAGTACCTATGATAAAAATTACAGACCTCTACATGCTTTTTAAGTGGGCAAACCTGCAAAATCGGCAGTGTATCAAATACTTGTTCTCTCCACTGTAGTTATATTATGCAACAAATCCCACAATTTTCTGGATTGGAATTTCACAAACATTTTCTACAATATTTTTCAATCAAGTAGATATATACACTACTGTTCAAAGGTTTGGGGTCAGTACATACATTTATAATGGCACAAAAGATTAATATTTTAAATAAATGCTGTTCTTTCAAACTTTTATATCAAGTATTTTTGATCAAATAAATGCAGATCAAAAACATTTAAAAACCTTACCCACCCCAAACTTTTGAACGGTAGTGTAGATTTAATGTAATTGGTTCCAAGAGGTCTTCTTTTAACCCCTACATGTTCAGCAGATGACACACACACTATAATCCCACTGACTGACCAACAACAAACAAGAAAATGACCTCCAATGTGCCTGAATGATGGTTCGGTAAATTAAAAAACTAAACAAAAGCCAAGTACAAGAAAGTTGGAGTTTTAATTAGAAACTGAAACTGACTTAAGTTTTAGAAGCATTACCGTACGTAACACAAATAGCTTGCATTTCTGAAATATGTCTCTCTCACACACACACAAAGCTATATTGTGAAAATCAAACTAGCAAATAACAATTCCATCCCTCCAAGATTACCAGCAACACTAACAGCAAGCAGCAGAGTTTAGCCTCAAAACACCCACTCAGATGAAGATAAGATTAAAACTGATTAAAATATGAGTTTAGTAGCTGGTGCCCTTATTTTAACCCTGCAAGCGCTACTTGTTCTTTATGTTGATCTTTGTCTTTATTTCTACTTTATTATAGCTTTATTTATATCTAGTTTTCATGCATTACTCACAGCAAACAAAAACAGCCTGGTTTCACAGACAGGGTTTGGATTAAGGCAGCAGTAAGCCTTAGTTCAATTAGGGCATTTAAGTAGCTTTTATTAATGTGCCTAAGAAAAAAACATAACTGGTGTGTATCTTGAGACAAAACAATGGCACTGACATATTTTAAAGTCCCCCTGTAGTAAATAATTGTATCCCTTAAAACTCATCTTTGATCACCAAAATGACATATTTAAACATTTTTTCATGTGAAAAAATTCTTCATGGCTTAAAATAGCTTGAATGTAACTCTACACCCTTGCTTCATTTAGTATACACGGATCTGTGAATATGCAAATTAGCCTCACTAGCCCACTCGCTCACACCAGCTCAGAGACCCACTCGCTCAACTTTTACTCAAGTTACTGTAGTAAACGCTGCACAAAGGTATCGCTCTCTACAACGTCGGACACATAACGGTACTTAATACGATTAGCCTTTTGCTTGACTATGTTATCAAACAGCTAATAATGTGTTGCTAATGTTACACAAACCATGTTCCCGTTTGCCATCTCAGTCTGCCTTCTAAAAATCAGTATCCTTAGAAAGGCTTTGAACATCATAGAACGTCAGTGGAGAAAGGCATATAGTTCATCATAACATCGTAATATACATCATATACATAATTCACCCGCTATATTGCTAAATGTACACGATTTTTCATATCAACAGAAAAATATATACCGGAATAACCTGGCCTCTCTTGAGACTCCTCTAATTTTCAGCATAATGATATGCTAAAGCCGTGATTGGTTACAAGGTAGTTTGTGACGCCAGAAACACAACAGCGTTTTTCAAACCGCGTTTTTGACACTGTCTTTGGTTCACTGCACTTTTAAGGAGAAAATACTCAGCAATGGTGTTGACTTATGAATTTGCACATGGTTTGTCTGAAAGCATATTAAAAACACCACATAGATATACAAACAACATTAAAAACTAGATTTTCACCACAGGGGGTCTTTAAGATAAGTCAGTGCAAGTTGCTTTCAGTTAAAACAGCTCAAATATGCAAGTCTGGGACTAGGCTTAAGCCTTGTCTGTGAAACCGGGCAAGAAGGTTACAGACCTTATCACTACAAACGTAAACACTTTCAGGATACTTGAAATGTTGTACCAGTTATAAAACTGCTTTAATGTTTCAGCTTTGAAACGTGACCGATATGGATTTTTTTGATGGCCGATGCTGATGCCAATATTTTAGGTAGAAAGTTAGCTGATGGCCGATTTAAAGCAGATGTATATAATATCAGACTATTTAATTTAATCATAGTAATTAAATTACTGCAATTACATTTATTTATTTTACATAATATTTACTAAAATAATTGGAAATAAATTATTGGAAAATCTATCAAAAATTAATTTGAACTTTTAAAAAAATCTGTAAAATAAACTGATACTTTAGGTAGCAACTTCTTAATTCTGTAATCCTATTATGGTGTTTTCAAAAGTAAAGAAATTGTTTAAAACTTGAAAGTAAACACTAACCAACAGTGCACTCTGTAATCTGGTAAGTCTATGTGCACTGGGAATCAAATATTCTCAAATAAAGTCCAGGGAACGCAACATACTGTATACAGTGAATATGACGTGATAGCGGGAACCTGGATGTTGCGCCACATAGTTTCAAGTTGCTTGCTAATGCATGACCAGTGACAGCCAAAGTCATCCAATTCACACGGCTTGGATTATTCGCACAGAAATCATGCAACGAGTATGTGTTCTTGTACAGGACAAAATGCGCTCTTCAGTTGGAATCGTCAAAGTCTGTGGAAATGTTTTGCAGGTATTTAAAGACTTAAATGCATACTTTCTGAATGCTGAATAGCTGAAATGCCAACTATCGGTCGACCACTAACTTTTTGACAGATTTTTGTGAAAGAAAATTCTTTCAAACAGCTATTCCACAGAAGTAGGTAAAAAGTTCCTGAAAACGAAAGTAAATCCACTGTACCTGATCGGCCTCCATTAACAGCACTCAATGTTCCTTCTTGTCTCTCTTGGCTGTCCACCTCGTCTTTCTGTCCACTGTGCCTGGTCTTTGGAGGCAGAGGAGGCGCCTTGTCAGCACTGGAGAGTGACGAACTTCTAATTTTGCGCCTGGGCTTTATTGCAGGAGGTCTTTTTTGTCTCCGTTCTATGCTGGTGCTCTTTGCTCTATCTTCAACAGGAATCTTAGACTCTGGCTGGCTGAATTTGTTGACTATCTTTTTGACATTCCCAGGGTTCTGTGAGGCTGCACCTTCCACACATGAGGTGTCTGAGGTATTATTGCAGGGCTTGGTGGGAACCGGGGGTCTTTGTTTAACCTCAGGTTTCGGAGGCAAATGTGGAGACTCTTGAGAAGACATCTTGATTGGTTTTGATGTTTTAAACCAAAGCAACCTGGCCAATATGAGGCCAGGCAGCAGGGTCACCAAGGGCCTTCAATCTTCAATCTGCAGTAACAAACAATAAAGACTGTAAACATGAGTGATGCATCTTATCATTTCCATCTTATTTTCCATCAACTTGACTAATCCCAGATCATCTGACATTGTTGTGTTTTTATTAGAGATATTACAATTCTGTCCGATCCTGATGAACTTATACTTATTTTCAAGTTATGGCCTATAAATGGGCAATATGAAAGTCTTGATGAAACAGAAGTAGCAACAGATCTTCTCTTCAATATTGTGACGTACATCAGAGTGTAACTAGTTGTCGAAAAGGAAAAAAAAAATATATGGCAGGGACTTGGTTCTATGTATCAATTGTGCATTGGATTTTGAGGACGGGGTTTAAGTGGGTGAAATGATTGGTGAAGTCCTGCATACATCACCAGAAGAAGTGGTGGTTTTCATTGGAAGATCCAGATATGACAATTTGATTAAACATTACGAGGTCCAAAGAAATTGAAAAAATGAAACATATCAACAGATAAATTGTTCATAATAAGATCTACAATATGCATTTAGAAAACAGATGAACAGAGAGTGAATTTTCATTTCATCCCGAATTTAAAATTTACACTCTTTGTACCGCTTTGCCCAAATAAATTAAAAAACACTAAAAACAAAATTAGTCATTTTAAATGTTACAAGTGAATTAATTTAGACATCACAATATTGTAATATATTACAGAATAAAAAATATATTTATTTTTAGATTTGCTACTGTTTACATTTATTAAATTATTAGTGTTTTTAAAGATTAAGCTTAAGCATTAGATGATCTAAGATGAGCAAAGGTAATCTAAAATGTACAAATCATGCACATATCAAATATTGCCAATATGATAAATTAAAGATAAATTAAAGAAAAATCTCTGTAACACTTTAGTTTAGGGTTCAATTCTCACTATTAACTAGTTGCTTATTAACATGCACAATACTAGGATATTGCTTGTTTATTAGTACTCATAAAGCACATATTAATGCCTTATTCTGCATCCCTTAATCCTATCCAATACCTAAACTTAACAACTACCTTACTAACTATTAATAAACAGTGATTAGGATTTTATTGAGGAAAAAGTCATAGTTAATAGTTAGTTAATAGTGAGAATTGGACCCTAATCTAAAGTGTGACCAAAATCTCTAATATCTGTGAATAACTGATATGATAACAATATAATGTCCAACCCTAGTTTTCATTCTTTCAGTTTCATATCCCTCATATGAGTATTGTAATTGCAACCTTAGTAGAAGACAAAGTCTTTAGCACTATATAAACATTTGAAATGATGATTAGCATCTAGTAACTAAAATAAAAAGCAAGATAAGTGATCTTTGTACTGGAATTACCTCACACAGTACAGGTTCAACTGCATTGGACTTTGCTCTTACATGCAACAGTCAGACTTTTAAATGAAATATGAGACGAAATTCCAATCAGACTGGTTCTTTGGTGAAACAGCATACTAGAAATATAGTATGAAACATAGCTAGAAAAGTGCTTGCATGTCTTGTTTACAGTAAGTGCCGTGTACTTTGACCCTTCGGATTCCAAAACACTATGCATGTCTTAGAAATGCATGATGGGATTAAAACCACACAATTAGTGGTTTATAAGTATTTATCGTTTTATGGCTTACTGTTTCCCCTTTATGTAAAACTACAAAAGCATTGTAATGACTTAATTAGCTTAGTTTTCTTGGCTTGGAACTAACCCATTCTGGATATTATAAGGGAAAGGTGTGTCAAAATGACTTCCCGTATCAACAATTCAAGTCAGGTTGAACTCTGGCGCCACTGACTTCACATGCACCCCTCAGACAAACTGAGCAGGTCTGTCAGGTTCTTTAGTGTGCTCTAATTTGATATCCTGAACACACACCGCTCAACATTACACAAAAAGAAATGAAATGAAATTTCAGGGGTGAAATTGGAAGGTTCCCATTAAAAGGGTGAAAATGTTTCTTAATTGTTTATGTCCTTCTGATATTTTAAAGTTCAGTAAACATCCCCTTAAGCAACAGGACACCCAAGTATTCCCTAATGGCCAGTTCTTTCCAAAAATGTGTACAAGACACTTCCCCTCCAAACTAAACAATCTTGGGATCGGAATCCTCCTTTCCTGTTGTGAACCTTGGCTTTGCTTCCAAATTCCTTAGATACACTGGGGTGTTGTGATGTACATCAGAAACATTTAATATATATACACACACACATAGGGTGTAGGTTAGGGTAGTATTTACAACTACCTGTATATAAAAACAATAAAAGAATAGAATATCGTAGGGGGGAAAATCCAAATTTACAATCCAATTATTGTATTACAATCCAAAAGTTAATACTCCTACCATGTTGTTCACATGACCAATGCTCTGCTGTGTAAACTGAATGGTGTTAATGCAACATGATGTAACCTGTTATTAATTTAGCATCATTTTTTTATATCTGACAGATAGACATGGTAAACAGTAGGTAAGATGCATTATATAGCTATACTATATTCACAGTTGAGGAGTTGATTACAATTCATATCTGACTACTCACCAAATGTGTCTCACTCTCTTATATAATCCATAAAGAAAAGCGAATTGCTGAAAGAGCAAACTTCCTAAAATAAAAACATTAGAGTCGTGTGGGTAACTCTCACAGTGCACATGAACACATAATAGTTTCGTAGACATCCATGTTAATACATTTCTTTAAAATGACAGCAACAGATCGCCACATTCCGGCGTGAACTTCATATCCGTACGGATTTGATCAGACGTTATTTTCGTCTTTCCTCTTTTGTTGTCCTCTCCGGTAAATCCACGCGCATCTCCGGCTCTTTGTTTTCCTGCTCGTGAGCATGTGTGTAGGAACAGCCGGACAGGGACAGTGTGATTAGTGCATACCCCTCCTCCCATCCCATCCCAATCCTGCCTGCACACCCTCCTTTGGCTGCCACCCAGTGGAGACTCTCAGTGTGTGTGTGGTTCAGGAATACCCGACTGTACGTTATGGGGACACAATGTAACCACAAAGACGGCAATATCCGAAATCCTTGTCATTGTGGGGACATTTTTGGCCCCCGTGAGGAAAACAGCTGCCTAAATCATACCAAGTGTGATGTTGAAAATCTAAATGCAGAAAGTTTTCTGTGATGGGTAGGTTTAGGGTTAGGGCATAGAATATACTACAGTTTGCACAATATAAAAATCATTATGTCTATGAAATGTCTTCATTAAACATGAAAACCCAACAGTTAAAAACGGTTTAATAAACATACAAAATAATAAACAGGGTATATAGCTGTAATAATCTACTAGCTGTGAGGACTAGGACATAATTGCTATAAAATATTTTTCATAAAGAGACTATTTAGTGACTTAATTGTATATGTTTTTACGACGGGCTTTGAGATTAGTTTATAGTTCTAATTATAGCTATGAAATAATTCGACTGGACGTGTAGAAATGTAAAACGGGTCTTGAACACCAAAGGACCTTGTCTGGCCGTCTTTTATTTTGAAAAACAGGTGGGGTGCGTTTGCAAATACAAAATGATTTATACCTAGAGGAATAAGGGGAAAGAAAATGATATAACGATATACTCAAAAAAGTCAAATATGTAAAAATACGGACATACTAGTTTTTGTCAAAATGTACACAACACAATGGGGTTCGTGAAAGCAAAAAGTGTTATTGTGCAATATTTTGCATTTCAAGAATGTTTTTTTAATAAAAGAATTATCTGCGTCCATGATTTAACATCTATTACCATATATAAACAATTAACAAACAAATAAACATACAAAATCATAACATAAAATTGTTAACATCTTAAAAATGATAATTCATGAATCAAAGATTCGATTCAGTTGAAGAGTCGATTCTCAGCAGCAGTGTTTACTGTCAGCAGACCAGCGGCTAGTCTTTTCCGTCTGATAAGGTGATCATTTGTTTTTGTTTTCGTAGACGTGCTACTTATCGCACCGTTTTGTTGACGGAATGAACATATCCGCGTTTTCTGCAATCAAATTATCGTATTTAAAAGAGAGATAGACAGAGTATCTCTACAGCTAACGAGCTGTTACATGTAGCAGATTAGCTAAACTCAGATATTCTGAATATATATATTCTGCTAGCTAGAATATTTACTACTAAGACTACCACCACGATAGAGAATGCATCTCTACCACACTTTGATATTTGAGGTTTTAACAGCTGTTTTTACTGGCAATTGCGCTGTTGTCAGGTTGTGTTGTTAGCATGTACTTGTTTACACAGATCTGTTGCTCTGCACCGAGCTTGCAGATAATATGGATCATGCATAGAGCGTGCTATAAGCATTTTATATATTATGTTAATAAACATCAGAGCACTAGAATTGCATGTGTTGTTGTTTTGTTGTAATATTGAGCATGCATGTTATGTAAAAAAAACATTTATAAGTGGCTTGTACAGGTCTAAAAGATGAAAAACCTTATATACGAAGGTTTTTTTCTCTCAACCCACACTTTTCACCGCAGGAGCAGACAAAATTACACTCTGCAAATAGATCTTCACAATATTAGACAATAACGAATGGCAAATGTCAGCCTAATAGACCATATCTCTATTATGACATGTATTATTCTGCTACATTGGTAATTTGCCTCTCACTGAGTGTTAGATGGGTATGTATAAAATGTGTCAATCCCATGTGTAAATATAATGTGTGTGTCTGTATTTTTGCCGTCACTACAGTAAGCACAAACACCCACACACCAATTAGACACCTAGTCACCTGAGAGTGAAGAGAATACTATCCTTAGCACCACATCTAGCTATTGCCTCCCACAGGACAGACCACTGTGACTCGGCCCCCCTCCCTGGTCAACCTCAGAGGGCCTTGCCACAAGATGCTGTTTTTTTAATGCTGTGTATGTAATACAAGGCTGGTTACAATCTCTCTTTGTTAACCTCACCCACACAGGGCTGAACGAGCAGACTGACACTGAAGAGTTCTCAGTAGCATCCACCTGGACGGACTTTCTGGTTTTCGACCCTTTGCAGGTAGGTGGTCTTTTGCGTTATTGTGTGGTATTAAGGCGTATTTGAAAGCAAAAAAGCTACCAAGAATCTTGCACACACTTTAATACAAGCTGCAGTGTCATTTTCTGAGAACTGTTGACTAAACATGTGACTTTCAGTGCAAAATATCATATACTTTTCATCATCACGTCTTTCTTAGCAGTTCCACTTGTTTTAGATCAAGGGCTTTCGAACTGGGCTCCGGGGACCCCCAGGGGGCCTCAAAGGATTGCT
This sequence comes from Coreius guichenoti, assembly GCA_039654105.1. NCBI lineage: Eukaryota > Metazoa > Chordata > Actinopteri > Cypriniformes > Gobionidae > Coreius > Coreius guichenoti. The sequence continues at coordinate 19,673,492 of CM077187.1, forward strand.
AGAGGGTCCATGGAAAGGTTTAGAGAAAAAAATAATTAAAAAAATTTAAAAAATGATTAAAGGTGCAGTGTGTAATATTTGAGGATCTATTTACAGAAATGCAATATAATATACATAACTATGTTTTCAGTGGTGTATAAAGACATTACATAATGAACCGTTATGTTTTTATTACCTTAGAATGAGCCATTTCTATCTACATACGCCGCGGGTCCCCTTACAGTGAAGTCACCATTTTGCGCCGCCATGTTTCTACAGTAGCCCTAAACGGACAAACTGCTCTACAGAGCGCTAGCTACTCTCTGCTGTCTCAGACGACGACATCTTTGTCCTGTGTCGGCCACCGTAGCTTCTCTCTCTGCTTCGAAAGGGAGGGGTGAGCGGTTGCAATTCGCAACCTCACCGCTAGATGCCGCTAAAATTTACACAGTGCACCTTTAAAATAAATAAATGTAATTTTGATTCATGTAAATATAGGGGTGGGCGATATACCGATAGACATGATTAACTGGTAGAAATTTGTCAGCTAGTAGAGATTTTGGACTATCGCCTCTATTGCGGTTACGCGCTCATGTGCCGTTGCTGTGCTCCGTAGTCACGAAAGCTTATCGTTTGCATGCGTTTTTAAATTTTGTGGTTTAAAAACAAGTGATTTTACTGAATCGCAGTAAGCAGCGAACGAGAACTCATTTCGCTATATGTGCGTTCTTAAATACACATACTTATGTGTCAAAGTATTTGCCATGTATACCATGTATTTGCAAGTCAACACAGTCATTTATGTCTTAAGTGAATGTAAAGGGTTGAGAAAGAAAACGCACAAGTATAATGGATCCGTGCAGTCAGTCTTAAAGTGACAGCATCCAAATTTACCTGCTGTCTTTATTAATGTTAATCAAACAACAAAAAAGAAAAAATCTCTCACTGTTCTTGACTAATTTCACTTTTGTAACTTTAATAATAATAAATGTATGTTTAATTTACACTAAGAAGACTGTGTTTTTTTTATAAATTTTTTATACAATTTATGTAGTATTTCTTATTTCAAGTGCTTGAAGTTTTTTCAGGTAGGTCTATTTCATTTGTGTTTGTTCTATTGTAGTTTGTTTTCGTATGTATGCTTGTAATTAGTTTTTGTGTTCTTTCTTTATCACCGTTTACTTGTTTTCAGTAAGCATGAGAGTTTTTTTTCTAGTATTAGTTTTTTGTGATTATTGAATATGGTGACAAGAATTATGAAATTTCAGTGGTATCAAAAAATTGTGATATCATAACCTTATTTAAAGCAAAAATAACTATATCGTGATATATTGTTATCGTGAAATAAAATTACTCATATCGTGATGTAAGACTTTGGTCATATCGCCCACCCCTATGTAAATTTGATCAAAATAAGTAAACAAATGATTAAATAAGTTTATAAAATTAGACTATAAATTAGTAAATAAATAACCAAATATTGTTCATATATATATATATATATATATATATATATATATATATATATATAAAATTAATTTAACTTTTTTTTTTTTTTTTTACTTTTTTTGCATTTAAAATTGGGTTTTGATACAAGGAACTATATAGATGCCTTTTAAATTAGAGTGGTGATTCCTCACATGAGGCTGATCATATTTGCCATTTAAAAGATTGAAAAGCGTTTTATACAACGATCAATAATCGTTACGTTAGTCAAAGTCTCACAATGCTTTTGTCAGCTTTCACAGCTGCAGCATCTTTAATTGGAGAGCTCAGGTGGGGAGAGATGCTGTTGGGCTCAGGGAGATGCCAGTGTGTCGAGGCCCTGCTGGGCTGCTGAAACCACAGAGAATACAGAGCTCAGCATGCACTTTATCACTCAAGTTAAAGTAGTCCATTACTGCTATGCTCTTTTAGTTAGTTTTGTTTAAGGCTGTGTGTTTGGACTAGATATTCTCTGCTGTTATATTTTTGTTTTTCTGTATTTTTTTCTACATGTCCCTCCTCTTCCTCCTGGTCTCTACAGGATAGCGGATCAGGTCTTGAAACATGAGCTCTGTGGCAGTGTTGACTCAGGAGAGTTTTGCGGAGCACCGCAGTGGCTTGAAGGACTTTGAGATCACAGGTATGACAACTGTAGCAAAATTAGGGGTGAAACTATTTTTTTTTATTTTTTTACCACAATTCAACTCGTGTAATGGCAGGAAATATAAAGAGGGCTGCAACAACTAATCGATAAAACCTTTAATAATCAATAATGAAAATGCTCAACAAAAATCGCTTTATCTTTAGGAAGTATCATACCATTATTATCAAAATAAAGTGATAAAAAGTTGTGTACATTTTGCATTTTTTTTCAGTTACACTTTATTTTAAGGTGTCTTTGTTACAGTGTAATTATACATTTAAACACTGAGTGATATTAATTGGCAACATTTACTTACTATAGAGTTAGGCTTAGGAACCTGTCAAAAGAAACATTAGAATTTTTTAATGTTTTTGAAAGAAGTCTCTAATGCTCACCAAGGCTACATTTATTTGATCAAAAATGCAGTAAAAACAGTAATATTGCGAAATATTACAAGTTAAATGAACCGTTTTGTATTTTGATACATTTTAAAATGTCATTTATTCCTGTGAAGCAACGCTGAATGTTCAAAAATCATTTAAATATGCTGATTTGGTGCTCAAGAAACATTTATTATTATTATAATCTATGTTGAAAACAATTGTGCTGCTTACATTTTTGTGGAAATGGTGATACTTTTTTCAGAATTCTTTGATTATTAGAAAGTGCAATGAACAGCGTTTATTTTCATTCATTAAGTTTCATTTATTAAATTTGATAAAGCATTTATTAAATAAAAATCTTTTGTAACATTATAAATTTCTTCAATGTCACTTTTGATCAATTTGATGCATCCTTCATGAATAAAAGTATTAATTTCTATCTTTTTTAAAAAAAATCTTACCACATATGTTTGAATGGTATCATCGTTTCCATAAAAATGTTAAGCAGCACAACTGTTTTCAACATTGATAATAATAAATGTTTCTTGAGCAGCAAATCAGCATATTAGAAAGATTTCCGAAGGATCATGTGACACTGAAGACTGGAGTAATGATGCTGAAAATTCATCTTTGTCATCACAGGAATAAATAACATTTTTAAATATATTAAATTAGAAAACAATTATTTTACACTGTAATAATATTTCACAGTATTACTGTTTTTACTGTATTTTTGATTAAATAAATGCAGCCTTGGTGAGCATAAGAGACTTCTTTCAGAAACATTGTAACAAAATTGTAATGTTTCCAAACTTTTGACAGGTACTGCAGGTTTGGTTTAGGGTTAGTTGCATGTAATTATGCACAATTTACTGTTATTACTACAGTAAGTACATGTAACATGTAACAAGCACACTGTAAAATAAAGTGTTGCCTTCTTTTCTCATTGTCTGTTATTAGGTAGTGTGCCAGAGGATGAAGCATATATTCCCACCTATCTGGAGGCCTTTCCACCTTTGCCGGACAAGGGCAGTCCAGGTGAGAAGACAGGTGAGCCAGCAGGTGCCTGGAGCAAAATCCGACCCATCAAAGCCTCTGTCATCACTCAGGTAACTATACTTACTCCACAGATTGTTTGTACAGTTCAGGGCCTGAATTTCATTTTGGAAAATGGGGGGGGGGATTCATCCCTTAAGTGATTCTTATGGGGAGGATTTTTTAATTTGAGGGGAGTTGGGAATTATTATAGAAAATTGCATTTTTTAGACAATTTTAAAAAAATTACATTTATCTCACCTAAATGTTTGCTCACTCATTGTATTTGTGTTTTTTCAATGGGGTAATTTTGCTGCTTAAAGGGATAGTTCACCCAAAAATGAAAATTTGATGTTTATCTGCTTACCCCCAGGGCATCCAAGATATAGGTGACTTTGTATCTTCAGTAGAACACAAATGAAGAATTTTAACTCCAACCGTTGCAGTCTGTCAGTCATATAATGCATGTGAATGGTAACAAAATTTATGAGAGTAAAATAAAACATGCACAGATAAATCCAAAATAAACCCTGCGGCTCGTGACGACACATTGATGTCTTAAGACACGAAACGATCGGTTTGTGCGAGAACATAGTATTTGAGCGCGCGATCACTTCCGGTGCGTGAGGTCTGTACACGATCTGGCGTAGTTTACGCAAGCGGCAGAAGTGATCACGCGCTCAAGGCTGTTGCACATAGTGGTGTATTAGAGGTAAAAAATTATATAAATACTGTTCGGTTTCTCGCACAAACCGATCGTTTCGTGTCTTAAAACATCAGTGTGACGTCACGAGCCGCAGGGTTTAATTTGGATTTGTCTGTGCATGTTTTTTTTTACTCTCATAGATTTTGTTACCATTCACATGCATTATACGACTGACAGAGTGCAACGGTTGGAGTTAAAATTCTTAATTTGTGTTCTACTGAAGAAACAAAGTCACCTATATCTTGGATGCCCTGGGGGTAAGCAGATAAACATCCAATTTTTTTTATATTTTTGGGTGAACTATCCCTTTAAGAGTTTACACAACACAAGGAATCTTGATTTCAATCTTTGAATTAATTTGAAAAAAGTAGCACAAAAAATACAATAGAATAAAGATACAAATGAAGTATAGAGAAATAAAGAGAAAAGTTCTTTGAGTAGGTCTAACACTAGTATTCAGAAATAAACTGAATAAAGTAATCAAATGTAAAATAACACTGGATAGTGTTTTAGTCCTGTATAAATTAAATACAGTGGGGAGAACAAGTATTTGATACACTGCCGATTTTGCAGGTTTGCCCACTTACAAAGCATGTAGAAGTCTGTCATTTTGATCATAGGTACACTTCAACTGTGAGAGACGGAATCTAAAACAAAAATCCAGAAAATCACATTGTATGATTTTTAAGTAATTAATTAGCATTTTATTGCATGACAGAAGTATTTGATACATCAGAAAAGCAGAACTTAATATTTGGTACAGAAACCTTTGTTTGCAATTACAGAGATCATACGTTTCCTGTAGTTCTTGACCAGGTTTGCACACACTGCAGCAGGGATTTTGGCCCACTCCTCCATACAGACCTTCTCCAGATCCTTCAGGTTTCGGGGCTGTCGCTGGGCAATACAGACTTTCAGCTCCCTCCAAAGATTTTCTATTTGGTTCAGGTCTGGAGACTGGCTAGGCCACTCCAGGACCTTGAGATGCTTCTTACGGAGCCACTCCTTAGTTGCCCTGGCTGTGTGTTTCGGGTCGTTGTCATGCTGGAAGACCCAGCCACGACCCATCTTCAATGCTCTTACTGAGGGAAGGAGGTTGTTGGCCAAGATCTCGCGATACATGGCCCCATCCATCCTCCCCTCAATACGGTGCAGTTGTCCTGTCCCCTTTGCAGAAAAGCATCCCCAAAGAATGATGTTTCCACCTCCATGCTTCACGGTTGGGATGGTGTTCTTGGGGTTGTACTCATCCTTCGTCTTCCTCCAAACACGGCGAGTGGAGTTTAGACCAAAAAGCTCTATTTTTGTGTCATCAGACCACATGACCTTCTCCCATTCCTCCTCTGGATCATCCAGATGGTCATTGGCAAACTTCAGACGGGCCTGGACATGCGCTGGCTTGAGCAGGGGGACCTTGCGTGCGCTGCAGGATTTTAATCCATGACGGCGTAGTGTGTTACTAATGGTTTTCTTTGAGACTGTGGTCCCAGCTCTCTTCAGGTCATTGACCAGGTCCTGCCGTGTAGTTCTGGGCTGATCCCTCACCTTCCTCATGATCATTGATGCCCCACGAGGTGAGATCTTGCATGGTGCCCCAGACCGAGGGAGATTGACCGTCATCTTGAACTTCTTCCATTTTCTAATAATTGCACCAATAGTTGTTGCCTTCTCACCAAGCTGCTTGCCTATTGTCTTGTAGCCCATCCCAGCCTTGTGCAGATCTACAATTTTATCCCTGATGTCCTTACACAGCTCTCTGGTCTTGGCCATTGTGGAGAGGTTGGAGTCTGTTTGATTGAGTGTGTGGACAGGTGTCTTTTATACAGGTAACGAGTTCAAACAGGTGCAGTTAATACAGGTAATGAGTGGAGAACAGGGGGGCTTCTTAAAGAAAAACTAACAGGTCTGTGAGAGCCGGAATTCTTACTGGTTGGTAGGTGATCAAATACTTATGTCATGCAATAAAATGAAAATTATTTAAAAATCATACAATGTGATTTTCTGGATTTTTGTTTTAGATTCCGTCTCTCACAGTTGAAGTGTACCTATGATAAAAATTACAGACCTCTACATGCTTTGTAAGTAGGAAAACCTGCAAAATCGGCAGTGTATCAAATACTTGTTCTCCCCACTGTACATAGGCTATTAATTCCGATTCCTTACAATTAAAGATATCTTTTGTTGTTTTATCAACATTAATGACAGACACATATTAGGCTGCTGTCACTTTAAGAGCTAGAGCACAGATCCATTATACTGTTTTCATTATACTGTCACATGACATGCGTTTTCTTTTTCAACTGTATATATTTAAGACATAACCAACTGTGTTTACGAGGATACTTGTTAAGACCGTAATTTTGCCATTATTTTGTGTGCTTTTGACCATTAAAGCGCTATAATCCGCGAAAAATAACTTTTTGTTACTCACAAGCTGTTTGTGATGCGGCTCTATGTATGTGCGCAGAGAAAACCATCTTTCAGAGAGCGCGCGAGTTCTGAATAGTTTAAATGTTTAAATTGGTAAGACTTAAAAAGTCGTGCAAATAATAAACTTTAGTGACGATGCAACACTGGCCTGATTGTGCAAGTGACAATTCCATCAACTGTCCCGACTCCCGAAACATGAAAGTCTTGTATCGCTGCCTGCAGCGCACGCTTGACACTTACCTTGTGCAATCGTAGAGAGAGACAGAGAGAAGACTCAGCAACGCTGAATCACTCACGTGATTTGTGAAGTTGCGCCTTGCAGAGTTTTAAAATGACTGATTTGATCTTATAATCTGTGTGGATTTGTTTACTCATACAACCTACATGATAAAGTGAACGAATGTTTGCGTGAATTTCCCGCATTATAAGCACGAGACCTGCGGGAATTATTAAAATTATGCGCCGAAATTCGAGCCCTGAAATGTGTGTAAGCTGCTAGTGATCTGGAAAATATTCTTCTTGTGTGTGGCAATCAATAACACGAGAGCCTGCCACACTTTTTCTCCTTTCACACCCTTTGCACCTTCAGGTGTTCCATGTCCCTCTGGAGGAGCGGCGGTATAAAGACAACAGTCAGTTTGGTGAGGGTGAGGAGGCGAAGGTGTGCCTGGATATCATGCAGAAGACCGGGGCACATATCGAACTCTCGCTTGCCAAGGACCAAGGCCTCTCCATCATGGTGACTGGAAAATTGGACTCGGTCATGAAAGCGAGGAAGGAGATTGTGGCCCGACTGCAGACTCAGGTGCTTGTTTGATTCTTGCTCTTCTTATTCAGCCTATTTTGCTGTTTGGTAAAAAATGGTATTTTAAAGGGTTAGTTTCGATTCATATTGATTTAATTTTAATCTCTTTATGAATGTTTTGAGCTGTCATAGTTTTGGGTGAATAGACTTTCAATGGAGGGACAGAAATCTCAGATTTTTTGAAGATGAATGAAAATCTTATGGGTTTGGAACGACATGAAAGTGAGTAATCAATGACAAAATTAGAATTTTTGGGTGAACTAACCCTTTAATGCTAAACTTCACAGGCCTCAGCGACTGTGCTTATTCCGAAAGAACATCATCGGTTTGTGATCGGGAAGAATGGGGAGAAGTTGCAGGAGCTGGAGCTGAAAACAGCCACCAAGATCGCAATCCCCCGCTCTGACGATCCCAACGCCAACATCCGCATCACCGGCACCAAGGAAGGCATTGAGAAAGCTCGCCATGAAATCCAGCTCATCTCTGCAGAGCAGGTACCATTACAGGTAGATGAGATGAGGTTTTATATTTCATTCCATCAGCCTAATTATGTCCTCACTGTCTGCTTCAGGATAAGCGTGCTGTGGAGCGTTTGTCTTTTGAGAAAGCTTTTCATCCATTCATTGCCGGTGCATATAATCGACTCGTTCAAGAGCTGAGTCAAGAGACTGGAGCTCGTATTAGCATCCCGCCACCCAGCGTACCCAAAGATGAGATTGTCATTACCGGCGAGAAGGAAGCGGTGGCCATGGCGATTGTCCGCATCCGGGCCATTTATGAAGAGAAGGTGATTTAATTACGCTACCGTGCTGTTCTTTTGATCTTTGTATTCATCAAAGAATCCTGAAAAAAAATGTAGCACTGTTTTCATAAAAATATTAAGCAGTACAACTGTATTCAACTTTGGTATTAACATGAAATGTTTCTTGAGCACCAAATCAGCATATAAGAATGATTTCTAAAGGATCATGTGACTGAAGACTGGAGTAATGGCTGCTAAATATTCAGCTGTGCCATCAAAGAAATAAATAACATTTTAAAATATATTCAAATAGAAAAGAGTTATTTTAAATTGTAATAATATTTCACAAAATTACAGTTTTTACTCTATTTTGCATAAGAGACTTTTTTTTTTAAATCGTATCAACCCCAAACCTCTAAATGGTATTGTATTTTAATTACATTATTTTGTGTACACACATGCAAATATGTATCTGATGACGTTTCCTGACCTCCTCCTTGTTATTTACAAGCAGAAACGAAAAACGACCACAATCTCAGTAGAGGTGAAGAAGTCACAACATAAGTACATAGTAGGCCCGAAAGGCAACACCCTGCAGGAGATCTTGGAGAACACGGGGGTGTCTGTGGAGATGCCTCCTCTGGACTCCGCATCGGAGACCATCATCCTCAGAGGGGAACCTGATAAGCTGGGTCCGGCTCTAACGCAGGTGTACGCCAAGGTCAGATGTATTAAAGATAGTAGATTTGTGTAGATCCACAATTTTTGGCCTTATTTTTAATAGAATGCAAAGGCATCTTTCACATGGCACTTGTTTGTTCTGCAGGCTAAGAGTGTGATAGTGGTGGAGGTGATTGCTCCGGCCTGGCTCCATCGATTCATCATTGGCAAGAAAGGACAGAACATCAGTCGCATTACACAGCAGCTGCCTAAGGTATTAAAAAGTGAAATGAGAACTCACTGTTACTAGAATAGATACTAAGATACTAGAATAGAATATGTCAAGTGAGAACTGAGAGTAGAGTGCTGTAGGGATGACGTATTTTTGTAGGCCAACACGAAAGTTAGCATCACACTGGATTTTTTCATTGGCTTTTGGATTCTAGCAGAAAATAAACTCTGTGACCAACAAACGTTTTTGACGTTTTGTTGATCCAGATAATCTTCACAATTAAGAACAACTTTGATGCCTAAATAGAATCAATAGAAATAAAAAGTTGAAGTTAGGATACATCACGGTCACACAACTTCAGCATCAGCCCAACTAAGCTTTTCACAACTCTTTCAGTCTTAATTTAAAATCTACAATTTAGAAAAATTGATTTTAAGGGCAGTCCTGACTTGTGGCTTAATGTTTAGAAAGTCAGACTGGTAACCCGAAGGTTACGGGTTCGATTCTCAATCCGGCAGGAAATGACTGAGGTGCCCTTGAGCAAGGCACCTAACCCCCAATCGCTCCCCGGACGCCACAGCATAATGGCTGCCCACTGCTCTGGGTGTGTGTGTCCAAGGTTTGCTGTGTGTGTGTTCACTACTCCTAATGTGTGGGCATTAACTTGGATGGGTTAAATGCAGAGGACAAATTCCGATAATGGATTTACCATACTTGGCTTTCACATCACTTTCACTAAGAAAAATTGATTTAAAAGTTTACAAAAGCATAAGTATAAACACAACGAGACTGAAAAAGCGGACAAGTGACTAGATTAGTTCAGCATGATGACATTTAATGTCACGACAACCTCTGTAGTCCTATTTAGCCACATGTTAGCAACTGCTTTTTTCAAGACACATAAAAGCTGAAAAAATGTATTTTCATAGAATAAAATGAATTGTTCCCATCATTATTTTCATTTATTATTTGTTGTTCCAGATGGAACTCAGACTGGAGTTAAAAAAAAAAAAAACTTTTTGGGACGTTGGAACCGGAAGTGCAAAAATGCGAATTTGTTTTTAGGAATCCTGCAGCACTGTATTCCTTAATGTCTAAATCCTTGAATAATGAATAATAATATATTCTATCACATAAAAAGCATTAATATTAATATTCTTAAGCATAATCATAAACAATAGGCCCTATATTGTGATTCTGTGACTGTTTCTCATCACTAGGTTCATATAGAGTTTACTGATGGAGAGGAACGTATCAGTCTGGAGGGACCGACGGAGGAGGTGGAACAAGCCCAGGCTCAGATACAGGAGATCATCAAAGACCTGGTCAGAGAACACTTGAATATATTATTATCAGTTTGTTTGTTTTTTAATGACGATAGAAATGTGATTAAAACTAAATAAAAAATGTCAGGGGACAAATGTTTGTTTGCCAAATCATTTAACACATGCTATTATGTTTTTTTTTTTCTTCAGTTTTAGACTGGATTTGTGGAATCTAAACATACTGTTTAGGTATAGTGCTCAAGTATTTTATTTTCCTTCGTTCAGATGGTGAGAATGGACTATGCAGAGATTAATATTGACCAACGTTTCCATAGACATCTCATTGGCAAAAACGGAGCCAACAGTAAGTTTAGAACCTTTTAGAAATGTTTAATTTGAAACTGCTGTCATGCTTAAGATAAAAAAAATAGAGCTCAAGGCAGAGCTAGAAGAAGTAATGTTTGAATAGTCAAATTGTGGTTTTACACGTTATTTGACTACAAGCAGCGCACAATGTCAAAATTCAGCAGATGCAAATGTACTTTTCCCTCACTATACAAATATCTAGTTCAGTCACGAAACTCTAGAGGACGCAGGCTGATAGGTCCTTACATGCAATCTGCAAGCAATCACTTCATTACTGCATGGTGCAAGCTGATTGGCCTCTGCTGATCCTGCAGCCAATGAGATTGCTTTCTTAACATTCAAATAGTCTGGTTCAGTGTTTGCTGTAGTTTAATCCTGCAGCAATCATTCATCACCAATCAGCTGATGTGTAGTGGGCGTTTTGCCGCAATATGACTGCCATCGCATAATCGAGGTGGATGCTGCTCATTGGTGGTGGTTGAGGAGATTCTCCCTTCCATATGTAAAGCGCTTTGAGTACCCAGAAAACCGCTATATAAATGTTACAAATTATTATTATATCTTACATGCTCACAGCAGCGTGTCTGTGTATCTATTGGCTGTAGCAATTCCATACTTGCTCTGTAGTAGCAACAGTAATCAACATCAGCATTGTAGCGTAGCGAGAGTTGTCATGATTTAAATATCATTTTTCATGTGTCTTCATGACCACAGAACTTGAGAAAAATTATTGATTGTGTTGCACACTTGATCTGATTGTTACCTTTGAGTTACCCATAACATATTTGTTACAGTAAAGTTTTAAAAGTAGATAATTGAATTATTTGGTGCTTTTCCCTAGTAAATCGGATAAAGGAGCAGTATAAGGTATCAGTGAGGATTCCTCAGGACTCTGAGCGCTGTGGGTTAGTTCGTATCGAGGGCGATCCTCAGGGAGTACAGCTCGCTCGCAAGGAACTGATGGACATGGCCCAGCGTATGGTGAGGCGTACTATATATGGTAGCACAAAAGCACTCTATATAACCCATCTGCATGGTTTAAGATTTTAAATTTTCTAGCATTTTTGATGCTTTAGGAAAATGAACGCACAAAAGATCTGATCATAGAGCAGAAGTTTCACCGCACCATCATTGGGCAGAAAGGAGAGAAGATCAGAGAAGTGCGGGACAAGTTCCCTGAGGTGCTTACAGATATATTTTTGTAAAACACAGACAGCCATATTCTGCTGTAAGTTTTTTGTAGCATTACATGATAGATGATTTCATATAGATACCTTTGGTTTCATTTCTGCAGGTCATTATCATCTTTCCAGACCAGCAACAAAAAAGTGACATAGTGCAGCTCCGAGGGCCTAAAAACGAGGTGGAGAAATGTGCAAAGTTTCTGCAGAAACTCATCGCTGAGCTGGTACAAGTGTAATTTCCTCTTGCTTCCTTCCTGATCTAAAATAACATTTGCTTAGTGACTAATACAAGTTCACAAATACAATCGCTATTATGTGCTCAGGCAGCTGTGGAATTATTATACTCTGCCTGCACTACAGATGACAAATTAGTGTTTTTTCTATTTTATGCAATGCTACTGTAGTCTGTTTTGAAGGTATATTGACTGTTGTTTACAGTCAAGAAATTAAGTCTTTGAATTTTCTCATGTCTAATTATGTGTTCATCATGTTATTAGGTTGAGAGCAGCTTCTCAATTTCTGTACCCATCCACAAGCAGTTCCACAAAAACATAATTGGCAAAGGAGGTGCCAACATTAAAAAGGTGAAGAAACAGCCATTTTATTTAGATTTGTAAAGATCACTTTTTAATACTGTAACAGAATTTAATAATCCTTTAAAGGGATATGTCATAGTATGATTTTCTTTCTTCTGTTTTTAAAAAAATATTTCCATACAAGGACAGTTCATAGCAATGTTATTTTAGTATTATTTATTATAATAATTTATTTATTATATTAATTATAATATTATTATATAATTTATAACAATGTATTATTTAATTATATTTTAATATTAATTATTATATTCAATTTTATTTTAAAATATTTTTAGTTTATAATTTTTTATTCATTTTAATTTATTTTAGTAATTTTGTTATTTTGGCATTTTTTTTATTAGTTTTATAATATTTATTTATAGCTTTAAGTTATTTTTCAGTTTTAACTTATTTATTTCCGTTTCTAAATAATTACAGTACAATTTCTGTTTTTTTGTTGTACATACAAATTTTTTTTTTTAAATGAGAGATATTATGTTGCTGTGTCCTTATAGATACGCGAGGAGACCAACACCAAGATTGATCTCCCAACGGAAAACAGCAACTCTGAGATGATTGTGATCACAGGCAAGAAGAGCAGCTGTGAAGCCGCACGAGATCGGATCCTCGCCATTCAAAAAGAGCTGGTGAGAGAAACACAAAGCTAGAGAATGTGTTTGAGGTGTAATTCCCAGTACTCAAATTTTTTCTTCTCTCTCACATTCTCACTTAATCTTTCAATTGTCCCAGGCCAACCTGAAAGAGGCTGAGGTCTCCATCCCAGCCAAGCTGCATAACTCTCTGATTGGATCCAAGGGCAGTCTGGTGCGCTCCGTAATGGAAGAGTGTGGGGGTGTTCATATCCACTTCCCTGCGGAGGGCTCAGGGTTGGACAAGGTCACTATCCGAGGTCCTGCAGAGGAGGTGGAGAGAGCCAGGAGACAACTGTTGCAACTGGCGGAGGAGAAGGTGAGTAATGGGATGAAGATGTACAACAGAAAAGCAAAAAAGACAGCAGTGCAGGAAACGCTGTTATATTTCCAGTAATTCAGTCTATGTGAGACATTTGTCTTTTGTCCCAACAGCAAGTCACCAACTTCTCAGTGGAGCTTCAAGCCAAGCCAGAGTACCACAAGTTCCTAATAGGCAAAGGAGGAGCTAACATCCGACGCGTACGGGATCGAACCGGAGCACGGATCATCTTCCCATCACCAGATGAGCCAGAACAGGAGCACATTACCATCATGGGTAAAGAGGAGGCTGTATGGCTCGCCCAGAAAGAGCTGGAGACCCTCATCAAAAATCTGGTATGACAGAAGAGAAAGTTATGTATTTGAAATTTGAATTGTTTAGTTTCTTTATATGCACCTTCTTCAGTTCATCTGTCCTTCCCCTCAGGATGATGTGATAGAGGACAGTATGGTCGTGGAGCCTAGGCATCACCGTCACTTTGTCTGTCGAAGAGGGCAGGTGTTGAGAGAGTTGGCGGAGGAATATGGCGGCGTAGCCGTTAGCTTCCCTCGCACGGGCACTCACAGTGACAGCATCACTCTCAAAGGACCCAGAGAGTGTGTGGACGCTGCTAAGAAACGCATACAGGAGATCGTTCGAGATCTTGTGAGTTTCTAATCCAATTTTGGACTGTTAAAATTTAGACTGTGTTGTTGTTGAAACGTGAACTTATACATATTGTGATTAATATTGTAATTGTTTTCTGTAGAGGTCGACCGATTGATCGGTTTTGCAGATTAATCGGCACCGATAACCGATTGCTGGAACAATCGGTTATCGGCAAAAATACACACAGTTAGTTTTTCCGTGTTGTGTCCGTTACTGGAGCGGCTGAGAAGAGTCCGCTGTCATTATACAGTACAAGAGCGTCCTCTAGAGGCGAAATAAAAACTATCACTGACGCCTAGTGGAGTTTGTTTTGACACGTGAGGCTGCACGCTGTACAGAATGGGACACTTCAGATGCAGATTTAAAACTGACAATAAAACGGTATGTTATACAGTACACTGCACTGCATGTCTTCATATCATTGTAAAGTAATTAATTTGTTGACTAGATGCTGCATTAGTGGAGAACAGCAGTATGTTTGCCGTCGAGGCTAAGAGGATGCTAACATTAGTAGCCTACCTCAAGCGGTTAAAACAATGTGACAAAAATACACGCATGTCCGACCCAAATGTTTAATGTCACAATTGTTGCAAACTATTTGCATTAGTTTATATCCAGCTGGTCACTTTTATGTATTCGTTATGTAGCGAAGTTGCATATTTAAAGTGTCATGCAGCTGACAGAAATGTATAAACAAATCAGAAACGCATTCAATTTCAGCTCTTTTTTTATCGTCACTGTAATACATATTTTGCTATTTTGATTAGTTAATCATCAAGTGTTCTAAAATAGAAGCAAATGAAGTGTGAGAGTATACATACAATATACATTGTAATTTCAATGCTATGGCCTTTGTGTAGATATTTAAAGATGGCCATCTTTAAGCATGACTGTTTGGATTTATATGAAATGGTAACACTTTACAATAAGATTCTGTTTTTAATATTTAACTAAGGTTAATAAAAGTATTGTTAATTTCAACATTTACTAATACATTTTTACATTTTGAAGTTGTTTTTCTTAACATTAGTAATGCACTATGAACTAACATGAGTGATCAAGGTATAATAAATACAAACCCGATTCCAAAAAAGTTGGGACACTGTACAAATTGTGAATAAAAACAGAATGCAATGATGTGGAAGTTTCAAATTTCAATATTTAATTCAGAATACAACATAGATGACATATCAAATGTTTAAACTGAGAAAATGTATCATTTTAAGGGAAAAGTTGATTTTAAATTTCATGGCATCAACACATCTCAAAAAAGTTGGGACAAGGCCATGTTTACCACTGTGTGGCATCTCCTCTTCTTTTTATAACAGTCTGCAAACGTCTGGGGACTGAGGAGACAAGTTGCTCAAGTTTAGGAATAGGAATGTTGTCCCATTCTTGTCTAATACAGGCTTCTAGTTGCTCAACTGTCTTAGGTCTTCTTTGTCGCATCTTCCTCTTTATGATGCGCCAAATGTTTTCAATGGGTGAAAGATCTGGACTGCAGGCTGGCCATTTCAGTACCCGCATCCTTCTTCTACGCAGTCATGATGTTGTAATTGATGCAGTATGTGGTCTGGCATTGTCATGTTGGAAAATGCAAGGTCTTCCCTGAAAGAGAGACGTCTGGATGGGAGCATATGTTGTTCTAGAACTTGGATATACCTTTCAGCATTGATGGTGCCTTTCCAGATGTGTAAGCTGCCTATGCCACACGCACTCATGCAACCCCATACCATCAGAGATGCAGGCTTCTGAACTGAGTGCTGATAACAACTTGGGTTGTCCTTGTCCTCTTTAGTCCGGATGACATGGCGTCCCAGTTTTCCAAAAAGAACTTCAAATTTTGATTCGTCTGACAACAGAACAGTTTTCCACTTTGCCACAGTCCATTTTAAATGAGCCTTGGCCCAGAGAAAACGCCTGCGCTTCTGGATCATGTTTAGATATGGCTTCTTTTTTGACCTATAGAGTTTTAGCCGGCAACGGCGAATGGCACGGTGGATTGTGTTCACCGACAATGTTTTCTGGAAGTATTCCTGAGCCCATGTTGTGATTTCCATTACAGTAGCATTCCTGTATATGATGCAGTGCCGTCTAAGAGCCCGAAGATCACGGGCATCCAGTATGGTTTTCCGGCCTTGACCCTTACGCACAGAGATTGTTGCAGATTCTCTGAATCTTTGGATGATATTATGCACTGTAGATGATGATAACTTCAAACTCTTTGCAATTGTTCTCTGAGAAACTCCTTTCTGATATTGCTCCACTATTTTTCACCGCAGCATTGGGGGAATTGGTGATCCTCTGCCCATCTTGACTTCTGAGAGACACTGCCACTCTGAGAGGCTCTTTTTATACCCAATCATGTTGCCAATTGACCTAATAAGTTGCAAATTGGTCCTCCAGCTGTTCCTTATATGTACATTTAACTTTTCCGGCCTCTTATTGCTACCTGTCTCAACTTTTTTGGAATGTTTAGCTCTCATGAAATCCAAAATGAGCCAATATTTGGCATGACATTTCAAAATGTCTCACTTTTAACATTTGATATGTTATCTATATTCTATTGTGAATAAAATATAAGTTTATGAGATTTGTAAATTATTGCATTCCTTTTTTATTCACAATTTGTACAGTGTCCCAACTTTTTTGGAATCAGGTTTGTATATTAATATCTTTTATATTTAAGAAAAAGTACAGTACATTTTCATGGTTCAGTACTGTTTTTAAGTTTTTGTAATAGAGTTTAGCACTATTTTATGTGTTATGTTTGTTTTTATTTGGTATCCATTTTAAAAACTATCGGTTGATTAATCGGTTATCGGCCAGCATGGTCCTAGTTATCGGTAAAATCCACTATCGCTCGACCTCTAGTACAGTATATCTATACAGTACTGTTCAAAAGTTTGGGGTGAGTGAGATTTCTTCAAAATATTCTGAAATAAATGCAGGCTTGGTGAGCATAAGACTTCTTTCAAAAACATTAAAGAATCTTACTGACCCTAAACTTTTGAGTGGTAGTACATGTAGCCTGCTTATGAAGGAAATATCAGAGAAGAAACACTAACACATTCCACTCATTGACTGTCATTATCTGCTGGTGTGTTGTCAGGAGTCACAGGTGAGTGTGGAGGTGTTGATTCCTCAGCGGTACCACAGAGCCATCATGGGACCCAAAGGCTGCAGAATACAACAAATTACACGGGAACATGAAGTCCAGATAAAATTTCCGGACAGAGATGAGTCTGCAGGTCTCTTCCTTACTCTGCTCTGTTGAAAGCGTTATATAAATGCAGTCCATTTACTCTCTCAAATTAGTTCAGATGTCATTCTATTTGTTGATGACGACAGTGTTTACGAGCTGTCATTTTTTGTTTTATTTGTTGCTGGCAGCTCAGGAACCTGCACCTCAGGAGAATGGGGATACGGACCTCATCCCTCGGAAATGCGATATCATCACTGTGACGGGTCGAGCAGAAAAGTGCGAGTTGGCGCGTGCAGCTTTACTCGTAAGGAATTCTGGAATTTCAGCTGTCTCTTTTGTCCTTTTGTGGATTTGGTTTTGATCCTATTTATCCTGCCTCTTCTTTTTACACTCGAGGCCTTAGTTCCTGTGACGATTGATGTTGAAGTTTCCTATGACCTTCATCGATACATCATAGGACAGAAAGGAATTGGAATAAGGAAAATGATGGAGGACTATGAGGTAGAGACATATTGAATGGTACTTTATGTACACTACTGTTCAAAAGTTTGGGGTCGGTTTGGAGGTTTGATGTTTTTGAAAGAAGCCTTTTATGCTCACCAAGCCTCCATTGACTGGATTAAAAACTGTAAAAACAGCAATATTGTTAGAGTTTAAAATAACTTCTTATATTCTTAATATATTTTAAAATGTAATTTATTTCTGTTGTTTTTTTTAGCCATTACTCCAGTCTTCAGTGTCACATGATCCTTCACACCTTTTTATATATTTATATCATATGATACAGTTTAGCAACATCACACGACTTCCTGAATACCATCACGATTGTGACACTGATTTCATACGACACTTCAATAAACAAGTAGTTAATATTAAGTCACTTACATTTTAGATGCAGTATTGACTGTTTTTGTTCTGTTTCAGCAGCGAAAATAGTTCCGAACTAAGATCACAGCAGAACCATAGCGCATCTCACAGCAACACTCAACCGTGTTTTCATTTACTGAATGATTCTGCGTTTTGAACGAATCGGTTTAGTCAAAGAATCAATGACCCATTCATAAACAACTGCCTGATTCTTGAATGAATCCGCTGTTTGAATGAATCGTTTGAAATATCTCTAAATATTTGCACACAAACTGCATTGCAATCATTTCCCAAAATGTAATTTATGTGGAAATATTCTGAAGTCTGTAAACAGGGTGGTAACACAGTATAAACAACCAACCATAACAGAATGCAGTGAACAAAACCTTGTTAAAGGGATAGTTCAGCCTAAAATGAAAATCCTGTCATCAGTTACATCACCATCATTTAATTCCAAACATGTATGACTTTATTGTTTTTTGTGGAACACAAAAGGAGATGTTTAGAATAATGTCCGAGCTGCACTTTCCCATACAGAAACAGTTGACCGCAGGCTATCAAACAAATCTCATCTCCTTTTGTGTTTAATGAACGAAAGAGAGTCAAACTGACGAGTGAAGGTGCCTGATTGTACTGTACTGTATAGGTGAACATTTGGGTTCCTCAGCTTGAGCAACAGTCAGATATCATAAAGATCACAGGACAGGTGGACAGTGTGGAGCGGGCCAAACAGGGGCTGCTGGAGAGAGTCCAGGAGCTGAAGGCGGAGCAGGAAGATCGGGTACAACATCTGACATAGGATGACAACATAATTTCCATATACAACGTGAGACTTACTTCATGAAATAGAGTATATATTCATTTATTGTTTAATAATTCTGTTTGTAGGCCTTACGGAGCTACAAGGTGTCGCTCTCTGTAGAGCCCAAATATCACCCCAAAATTATTGGCCGCAAAGGAGCCGTCATCTCTCAAATACGCAAAGACTATGATGTCAATGTGCAGTTCCCTGACAAGGGTGATGAGCAGCAGGTATGTATGAGCAAAGAATGTGTCTCAAAAGCAGATTGTTTTCGAGAGGGCATTTCCTCATTCTTTAACCCAGACTGGTTCTTCCCTTGTTGTTTTAGAATTCTTCACTTTTTCTGTTACTCATACCTTTCATACCTGCTATCCTATTTCTCTCTCTCTTCCTGTCAGTCTTTCTTCACGTGTCTTTGTCTCCTTTCTAGGATGTAATTGTGATCTCGGGTTATGAGAGGAATGCTAATGAGGCCAAGGCAGCTATAGAGCAGCTGGTGGCAGCGCTGCAGGAAATGGTGAGCGAGGACATCCGGCTGGACCGGCGGGTCCACGCACGCATCATTGGAGCCCGTGGCAAGGCCATTCGGAAACTCATGGAGGACTTCAAAGTAAGAACAGTTTGTGTATTCGCCAACAGTAATAACTATATAACATCTAAACTGGAGTACGTAGTCATAATATTTAACATCATAATGTTAAAAAGTATATTAATAACAAGAAGAAAAATTATTAATATTATTAAAAAATATTATCATCCTCAATAATAATTATTAACTATTCTTGTTATTATTAAACCAACAATACCATCAACAATAATAATAAATATATTTAAAGCATTAATAATAATAATAATCTAATTATGTTAATTCTATTAATAATAATTATAATTAATAATAATAAATAATAATTTAAAAAAAGATATCATTTATTATATATTATTATTATTATTACTTCTATTCCTGTTATTTTTGTTTAAATTAATGTTATTAATGTTAAAAAGCAATAACCATCACTAATAATAATTATTATTATTATTGTTTTAATTAATAATTATTTAATAATGTTTATTTGCAAACAGTGACAGAACTATAACACCTAAACTTTGGTGATAATATTTATCATAATGATAATAAAAAGTATAAAACAAAAATATTTATAATAACAACAACAGTGATAATATTTATCATCATAATTATTTTTGTTATTATTATTAAATAATTAATTAATTAATTATTATTAAATAAAACCTTAATAAATAAGAATAATTTTTAAATATTGAAAATGAATAATTCAGCCATATACTTGCTACATATTTGCTTCAGAGGAGCCTTAATACTTATCATCTTTATTCCAGGTTGATATACGGTTTCCTCAGCCAGGTTCTGAGGACCCGAACAAGGTTACTGTCACAGGACTGCCAGAGAATGTTGATAATGCCATTGACCATCTGCTTAACCTGGAAGAAGAATATGTGAGTTTCTAGACAGATAGGTTCCATCTCTTTTGTTTTCCTTTCTCTTACATTCACACTCGCTCATCTTTCCTCCTAGATGTTGAGTGTCACAGAGACAGAGACTTTGGCAGCTTATATGAAGCCTCCTTCAAAGACAATGGGGACAGGAGGAAATGATGAGGATAACAAAGCCCTGGCTAAAGGCTTCGTTGTGCGGGACGCCCCCTGGAATGCACAAGGGAACAAGGTCATTTCTAAAAGAATTACTTTACCACTGTGTATTACAAAGCTTAATTGCCATCATAATCATTCCCTTTTCCTCTTTGCGACATCCAGGCACCAGACATGAGCAGTGCTGAAGAGTTCCCTACATTTGGATCTGGAATAGCACCGAAACAGGCATCTGCATGGGGACCCAAAAAGTGCTAAACGAATGGATTTGTTGTGACTCCAGATCTCACATCTCTGGCACTTAAGAACAAGAACATTCCATATTATTTGCTCTTGTCTTTCTCCTGGTGCATTTAGTGATTTTACAGGACTGACTTCTGTCCTCTCCCTCCCTCCTTTGCCTGAATAGTTCCTTAGCATTGGTGGATAGATGTTCTTCAACACTCTTCAACTGCCCACAGGTGGTCACACGCCAGTTCCTGTTGTCTTTTTTAAAGGAAATCACAGAAACGGAACCTAAAGTAGCAGTTAGCGTCGTTATCCACCTGTTGTTTTGAATCGGACAACAAATGGCTAGGCATTGGAGGACGAGGCAGATGCTTTTTGTTTTTCTTATTTTATTTATTTGACTGTTTATTGCAAGAGAACCCCTAGTTCACTGTGTATGAGTTCTTTTTTTAAGTCCTTGATAGTTTTTACTGGTTTTTAATCTCTGTGTGTGTGTGTGTGTGTGTGTGTGTGTGTGTGTGTGTGTGTGTAAGAGATGATCCATCTGAATGCACTCGTTTACTGAGTTTTCACTCTGTACTGTAAGAGAGATGAAGGCTGATCAATACTGATCTCTTTTTTATATTTTTTTTTTTCTGTATTTATTAGTGTATTTATATGTCTGTTATTTATCAATTTTGTTCAGTGACTGAATATTCAAACTGATGGGTGTGGATGGTTTGAAGCATAAAAAAGTTTTAGGAATTATTTTGCATTATGCTTGGTTTCTTTTGCTTCAGGAAATTATTTGTGTGTGTGTGTGTGTGTGTGTGATTTCCTTTGAATCTCAAAATTTTGCCATTCAGTTTGCTGTTTATTTATAAAATATTTTTCATTTCATCTTTGCTTTTAACTCCTCAGAAGTGTAGGAAATGAAAAGATGTGTGTGATGTTATTTTTTGATTAACAGATTATGAGCATTTCAAAGTAAACAACTATTAACACAAATGACAAAAACACACACTTGCAGATTGCTGGTTCTCAATTTGCATATATTTACTTAAAGGTGATATGTGTAATTTTTAATGTTAAAATAATTTCACCTCACCATTCATAAGTGGCTCTGTGGTGCTATCAGAACATTTCAAAACATTGCTCTGTTTGAGCATCACAACTAGTGCTGGCTCAACCAATGGCATGAGTTTGGGGGTGAGACTTTGTTTGGCTGACTGAGGGGGAAGTGTTTCATGAAACCTATTGGTCATCATTTTTGCAATCCCATTTGGTGACGCTAGTGGCGCAGAAACTACACACTTCACCTTAAAATTTTGATGTCTTTTGATTTTAATGAGGGTCATTCCCTGTCCTGCTCGTTGAGTCTTGTGAATCGTTGTATGTGGTGTGAATGTATGCTTGTGTATATGGTTGCGTGAAGAACCATCTAAAACCAACTGAAGATAGGAACACTATCGGCCTTATGAAGTTATTGCCATAGGATATTTTTAGCAAGATTTGATGACATTGATATGCAACACTGCAATAACATGACAGTGGCAGAACTTTCCTACTCCAAATAAAAATAAAGTGGAATTTTGCTGTTCTTTACTTTTTTTTAAAAAAACCTGAGAATTTTCACTAAATTCTAAAGATGTCGGTTTGAGAGTGAGAATATGACATCACTTGTTTATGACTAAAGAAAAACAATATAGTTACATCAGTTCAAATATTAAAATCACAGTAATTCTTCGAATAGATGAGTAAATCTCACAAAACCTTACGTCACATTTTACCCCAAAAAATACATATATATATATATATATATACACACACATACACCGATCAGGCATAACATTATGACCACTGACAGGTGAAGTGACTAACACTGATTATCTCTTCATCATGGCACCTGTTAGTGGCTGGGATATATTAGGCAGCAAGTGAACATTTTGTCCTCAAAGTTGATGTGTTAGAAGCAGGAAAAATGGGCAAGTGTAAGGATTTGAGCGAGTTTGACAAGGGCCAAATTGTGATGGCTAGACGACTGGGTCAGAGCATCTCCAAAACTGCAGCTCTTGTGGGGTATTCCCGGTCTGCAGTGGTCAGTATCTATCAAAAGTGGTCCAAGGAAGGAACAGTGGTGAACCGGAGACATATATATATATATACACTCACCTAAAGGATTATTAGGAACACCATACTAATACTGTGTTTGACCCCCTTTCGCCTTCAGAACTGCCTTAATTCTACGTGGCATTGATTCAACAAGGTGCTGAAAGCATTCTTTAGAAATGTTGGCCCATATTGATAGGATAGCATCTTGCAGTTGATGGAGATTTGTGGGATGCACATCCAGGGCACAAAGCTCCCGTTCCACCACATCCCAAAGATGCTCTATTGGGTTGAGATCTGGTGACTGTGGGGGCCATTTTAGTACAGTGAACTCATTGTCATGTTCAAGAAACCAATTTGAAATGATTCGAGCTTTGTGACATGGTGCATTATCCTGCTGGAAGTAGCCATCAGAGGATGGGTACATGGTGGTCATAAAGGGATGGACATGGTCAGAAACAATGCTCAGGTAGGCCGTGGCATTTAAACGATGCCCAATTGGCACTAAGGGGCCTAAAGTGTGCCAAGAAAACATACCCCACACCATTACACCACCACCACCAGCCTGCACAGTGGTAACAAGGCATGATGGATCCATGTTCTCATTCTGTTTACGCCAAATTCTGACTCTACCATCTGAATGTCTCAACAGAAATCGAGACTCATCAGACCAGGCAACATTTTTCCAGTCTTCAACTGTCCAATTTTGGTGAGCTCGTGCAAATTATAGCCTCTTTTTCCTATTTGTAGTGGAGATGAGTGGTACCCGGTGGGGTCTTCTGCTGTTGTAGCCCATCCGCCTCAAGGTTGTGCGTGTTGTGGCTTCACAAATGCTTTGCTGCATACCTCGGTTGTAACGAGTGGTTATTTCAGTCAAAGTTGCTCTTCTATCAGCTTGAATCAGTCGGCCCATTCTCCTCTGACCTCTAGCATCAACAAGGCATTTTCGCCCACAGGACATCCGCATACTGGATGTTTTTCCCTTTTCACACCATTCTTTGTAAACTCTAGAAATGGTTGTGCGTGAAAATCCCAGTAACTGAGCAGATTGTGAAATACTCAGACCGGCCCGTCTGGCACCAACAACCATGCCACGCTCAAAATTGCTTAAATCACCTTTCTTTCCCATTCCGACATTCAGTTTGGAGTTCAGGAGATTGTCTTGACCAGGACCACACCCCTAAATGCATTGAAGCAACTGCCATGTGATTGGTTGATTAGATAATTGAACAGGTGTTCCTAATAATCCTTTAGGTGAGTGTATATATATATATATATATATATATATATATATATATATATATACAGTATATACACTGATCAGGCATAACAGTATGACCTAATATTGTGTTGGTCCCCCTTATATAGATATATACACATTATTTTTGCCTTACAGTAATGACAACTTGGGAGAGATTATTTTTTAAATGTCAAGAAATTTCATGAGAATCACCTAAAAATAATTGAAGACAGACACATTTTCCATATGTTGTGCATATCTCTTTTTTGGATTTTTATTTTCTTACAAACCAGGAAGTTAATGTTAGTGTTATGTAACAGGCTGTACAACACAACGTAAAGACATTAAAAAAAATAACAAACATGAACAAATAATACAAACTGAAAAAGCAGCAATGGGCCGACATGAACCCTGTTTTTTCACATTTTCCAATTTACATAGCAAGCATTCATTCAGACATCGCCCTTGGCAATAAAGCAGGATTAATAATGCAAAATGTACACTCAAGTATGTCATATTGGCAACAAAATAAAAATAAAAATAAAAAAACTCAAATGGATAGATATGCCTTCACAGAGGGTACTGTAAGTCTAGATACAATCAGAAGAGAGTTGATTTTTGTTGTTGTCGTTTTTCCAGCAAGCGCTTACAATTGTGCAATCTTAGTCATAAGAGAATACAAAAAATGGCAATAAGTAAACAATCGATTAAAAACAAAATCACATTCCCAGTGTAAACACCAATCCTGGGGTCAGGTATTCGAGTAGACGACTTCAATTCTCACGATTCCTCATGAGTTCAGGCACATCAACCTGATAGTTGAATAAACAGTCCTTCCTGTTGAACAGGATGTTGAATGTAGAACATAAACAGACCTTTCCATTTTCTTGTACCTGCCACCATTAATTTCAGAAACACTCACACCCTGGTTCTTACAATAAAGTTTGTGAGTAAACAAATGGGCTTATCAGCACACATTACTTCAGAAGAGAAGACAAACCCGAACACAACACGTGTAAACAACGTCTAAAGCAGTGAAGCATGTCAAACATAAGAACTCCCACAGGTGACTGCCCTTAAATAATGGGCAGCGAATGATGCAAAGACAACTGGGACGTGCATTTGGCCAAAACAGACACACAAACACACATACAGCTTCATAAATCTCTTCTCCAGCTCTTTTTAGAGTGCTTTGGGGTGGGGGCGAAATTCTGTTTGTATGCATTAATTCAGTTAAATTGTGTACTTTTGCCACAATTTAAGTCAAAAATAGATTTTAGGGGTATAATAGGTCAGATGGAGAGTCTCACTCCATAGATGGTTACAGTTATATCTGTGTATTCAAAAAAGATACAATTTCTTGCCATCCGAGACATTTCTTAGCTTCCTGTCTACATGTAGCCATTTTAATACACTAAATACTATTTACTATAATCTGTGAATAAATACACAGCTATAAAACCAAATATAGAGCAGAATCTGTAAAGCGAGTATTAAACAAAGCGATGAAATAAACAACAGTAACACTGAAATTATTCCTGATTAGGTGATTTTGCTGACATGTCTTGACGTTGTCGTTAAAACAGGTCTTAGTTATTTCCAGGTTGATTTGTCCGTTGCAAGTCTTAAGAAAAACACGAGTATAAATCCAGGGCTGTGCTGAATAGGTGGTTTCATGTTGCTTCAGTCCAGTTTTATTTCTGTGAGAACAACAGGCTTCCAAAGCAAAAAAATCTGAGGGTGATACATAGATTTAGATGTATGAAGAGACAGAAAAAAGTAATGGAAAGCCTGCTGAGCGAGTGAATTTAATGAGAAAGACTAAAAATCGCCCACCAGTGTCCGAAACATAAAGTGCAGGCAGTGTCTTTGTCTCTGGGGATTATCATCACCATCCTTCAAAATGCAACGAACACAAAAGTATGTCTGAAACATGCAGAGATCAATGAGCCGGGGCAGCAAAACAATGCTAAATCCTCAACGCCTTAGTGTTGAATTTTGGTTGATAGTAAGGAAGATGATGCTGATATTCTCGCTCGAGTCTCTTTTTACTCCACCCGTATGAGCAGGCCGTACAGGAGCGTGCCTCCTTTCTCCTTGGTGATCCACTCGATTTCTGAATTGCTGAATCGAGGGTCAAGGGACTCGCTGATCCCCAGCGATGTCTGCCCCACTTTGTACGAGCCTGGCCGCACGCACACCTGGAAGCCAACCTGGGCCTGGTGACAGCGGAGGGAACGTGGGTCTCGGAATCTGCACAGAAAAGTGTGACTGTCATCATTTTATGCACGTGTATGTATATAAGTGCCCATATTATGCTATTTAAAAGATTCCTAATTTTGTTTTGAAGGTCTCCTACAACAGGTTTAAATGTATCCAAGGTCAAAAAACACTTTAATTTTCTTATAATATTAAATAGTTTTTTGACCTTGGATGCATGTAAACCTATTGTAGGAGATTGTATTTTCTTATAATAGACAGCATCACTTCTTTTCTCAGTGTCTGAAACAATTCGATAAAGGATTCAGTCTCTCTAAACCCCTGCTTTTCCGAGAACCTACTCTGCTGTGATTGGTCACATGGCCCAGTCTATTGTGATCGGTGCTTACAGCACATGTCGGAAACAAAACGGCCATTACCATGTGTACCATGTGAATTTCAGCTCTGTAAGCTTCCTCAGCACTTGTATACACAGTGATACGAACAGTAATGATGGTGTCGGTTTTACAGTATCAATATGAGTCTTCATCCTTTGGAAGTGCATGCAAAGTGTATTTGCATTCGCGGCGCAGAAAACAGCATCTTCCTATCGGCGGCTCGGGTGAACTCGGCACAAATCTCTACATTAAAGATCTGGACTATAGCTGCTGAGAAAATCTCCAAGTATATTGCACAAAGCAATGATCAGGACTCCGAATGAATACCTTAACACACTTTGTCCCCTCCCTCCCTTTTTTTTGATTGCTGAAATTCATGTTTTATGATTCCTGTGGCTTTGTTTTTCTGTAAAGTGCCCCTATTATGGTTTTTCGAATATTCCCTTTCATGCAGTGTGTAATATATCTGTTTGTGAATGTAAATGTTCTGCAAAGTTGTAAAGTCGAAAGTGCACGATAAATAAAGTTATTGTCTCCCAAAAGAAAGAATCGTCTCTGAACCGCCGTCTCTGAAGTTCAACGCGCAACTCACAAAACGCTCGCTCTTGAAAAAAAGAATCAGTACCCAGTTTATTTGGACCAGCTTGCTCCTCAGAATCACAACCTCTAAGTATGAATAATTACTGATGTATATATTTTCTACCGGGTGTTCAAAATACGTAGTTTTGTGTTTTATAATGTATAAGTTTCCGGCTAACTTACGTTATTACTGTCTTACTGAAATACTTCTGCTAAGCAGCTGTTGGCCACTATCACCCAATACTGTACTGTTAATGCAGATTGTCTGTCGTTCTTACTACTTTGAGTAAAGATAAAGGATGGAGCAAGATTTGTTTTACACACGTTTATTTTACATCAGTCACTCACGTCAGTGCTGGGCTAACGTATGCGCTGTTATTGATACAGTTCCCGCATGTGCACTAGGGCTGGTCCGAATACCATTTTTTGAGCTTCGAAGCTTCGGTAGTAATCAACATCGAATATTCGAAGCTTCGGAGGGAGGGGGCTGAACATATTCTTCTCTCTAATAAAGGCAGGAATCTCGAGATTCTCAGCGGCGCGCCTCACGCGGGCAGGGCTTATATGCTCCGAGAACGGACACTGCACTAGTGATACAAAACACACAGGTCTGTTATGTCCCAGACGTATTTCGCAGTAGATTCATTTAGATTGATAATAACGGGTAATATTAGGCTTGCTGCGATAGTCGGTGTTACCGGTGTTCAGGCATAACACCGGTTACATCACTTGCCCACCGCGGCACCGCCCCCACCGTCGTTTTGATATTTTATAGCAGGGGCGGCGTTTACGTATTGGCAGAGTATGGCAGCTGCCATACCCTGGCATTCAGACAAGCAGGGGAAATAAACAGCTCATGATGCTGCTTGTTAGTTCTGATGCAGCTTTGAAAAGCAAATTTAAAGACTTGTTAAGTCTGTTGTTAAGTACTTTTAGTGGATGTGATTATATGGGAATGTCATTGTTGTATGGCCAGAAGGACTCATGCCATACCCTAGGTTTTTGTGAAACGGCGCCACTGTTTTATAGTAGTAAAAATTTTAGTTCAGTTAGAGAATGAAATGAAATCTGACTCCTGCTGCGTTTGTGCTGCGACTCTCGTTCGGCTCAGGCAGCACGTTCAGTTTTTAATTGTAGTTAATCTGTTCTCTAACTGAACTAAAACTTTTACTACTATAAAACAGTGGCGGCGTTTCACAAAAACCTAGGGTTTTGAGTCCTGAAACGCCGGCATTACGTCATATTCTCGCGCATGCGTCGTGGTGCTTCGTGAGTTCACGTCAGAGGCCCACACGGAAGACAAGAATAAAGTTGAATAAAGTCGTTTAGATTTTTTTTTGCACACAAAAACTATTCTCGTCGCTTCATAAAATTATTGTAGAACCACTGTAGTGAGATGGACTTTTTAACGACATCTTTAGTACCTTTTATGGGTCTTGAGAGAGGAAATGTCACTGAGCCATCGGACTTCAACAAAAATATCTTAATTTGTGTTACGAAGATGAACAAAGGTCTTACGGGTGTCGAACGACATGAGGGTAAGTAATTAATGACAGAATTTTCATTTTTGGGTGAACTAACCCTTTAACTTTTCTATCCATTATGTACCCCAATGTAAAGAGACTGTGGGGTTAAGTTGGGTGGGAGAGGGAGGGTAGATAGGGATGTTCTCATTCTGGCTTGTTTATTGTTAAAAAAAAAAAATGAAAGAAATATCGTAAGAAAAAAAAAGAAAAAAAAAAGAAAAAAAAAAAGAAAAAAAAAAAGAAAACGACGTCTTCTCGACATGTCGACAACACAAACCAAACTCTTCCAGGCCTCAGCTATAACTACAGTGTTTGAGGGCGGGTCAAAGTAGACGTTGTTTGTGAGCAGCCAATGAACACCACAGGCTGGCATAATGCAAATTTGTTACAAACCTAGGTAAGTTCGAGCAGAAATGTAAGACTGGAATTATGGACGACTCATTTCAGGCAGTTCAGAGTTGATTCTTTCTTCCATTTATCATGGACTTTGATCTTTGAAACTTTGCAGAACTTTTACATTCACCAACAGCTATATGACACTACATGAAAGGTAATATTATGTGAAAATGCATAATATGGGCAAAATTATATTTCTAGACAATCATGTTGTTTGTCTGTTCTTTTTCTTTAGAAGCACTGCTGTTGACTTACTGCACTTTGGGGGCAAAGGCCTCCAGGCCAGAGTAGCGCATTGTTGGAGAAAGCTGCACACGGGGAATCTCTCGCTCTGGGGCGCTGTTCTCCTCGGGCTCCCCGTAGCTGCCGTGACCCTCTGTCTTCACCGGGGAGGAAGAGAAAATGGAGGACGATTCTGCTCAGGGGAAAACAGAGAAGCTCAGCTGTGCAAAAATATTCTGATCTCCCTCTAATTCACACTTTCATGCATTTCATTATCAATCAACAAAAACAAAACGTTTTGTTTAGCGGTTACTAACCTGACAAGAGTTGGTTGTGGTCCAGGATGCGTCTAAGGGAGCCGACACTAGTCCCATGGTATGCAATATGCCATTTCTTGAAGGCATTGGAGACTTCACAGTGGGTCTTGATCCTGTTAAAATACAGACGAGAGCTCTTTGTAAGCAATTAATACTAAATAATTTGCACATTATCAGATTACTGAAATAAAAGTAACTGACTGGAGTGCAAAGCGGCACCAGCCGAACGGCAGAGCGTAGTCTCTGGGAGGCTCCCCTCGCTTGTA
Organism: Coreius guichenoti; assembly: GCA_039654105.1. Classification (NCBI taxonomy): domain Eukaryota; kingdom Metazoa; phylum Chordata; class Actinopteri; order Cypriniformes; family Gobionidae; genus Coreius; species Coreius guichenoti. The sequence continues at coordinate 19,703,564 of CM077187.1, forward strand.
ATAGGCCTCATCACCCCTTAATTTGTGACAGGACTCACAGTAACACAGGTTGTACTTAGCATCCTCATTAAAGTAACCATCTGAAAAAGAGGACGAGGTGGGATATGGAGAGAGCAAGACTTTTAGTAAATATACCGTCAGCAACAATCAGAAAAGTGCTGCAAAAATTGCAAGTAAGCAGGACCACATTCAATCTGCGCCCACAGAGTTTTATTGTTATGTGTGTGAGGTGTAATGCAGTCGTACCAGGCAGTGTGAGCAGGTCTTTGAATCTAGAGCATAGCGCCTGATACTCGCACGTCTTATTGGGGTTGACCTCAGGAGGAGGCGTCCAACAGACACTCTCCTTTATACCTGCCACAAACAGACAGCACACATGTATGGGTAAAGCAAAGTGACAACAAACGTCACTGTAAGACATGAGGTCAAAATTTCACGCACCATCCACCATATCAGCCTTCTCCATATCGCCCTGACAACGCATGTCTTCTCGTTCCCCGCCAACCACCGGCACGTGATTTGTCACTATAGTCACCTAAGAATACAACAACAACAACAGGAGACAATCACTTCTTGTGCATCTAAACAAAGCTTTCATAAGGAGGTTATTATGGAGGGGGGGAAAAAAATTATATATATATATATATATATATATATTTTTTTTTTTTTATTTTTTTTTTTTTACATCAACATATTAACATAATATCTAATATAACCAGCTATTATTGTAATGTATTGTAATTGTATATAATAACAAACTGTTACTAATAATAAATGTTTAATAAAACAAAATGTTTAACAAAACTTTTATATAAAATATATATATAAAATATTTTTAAAAAATTACTCAAATTACTTATTTTTGCGATGGAGTCTGTGACAATGTTGGCAGGGCAGATAAAAATATTGAATATTATTAGTGCTGTCAAATCGATTAATCACATCTAACATAAACGTTTGTAAATAAATAAATATATATATATGTGTGTGTGTGTGTGTATGTATATTATATATATATACACACATACATATATAATTTATATGTGTGTGTGTATGTATGTATGTATGTATATATGTGTATATATATATACAAACTTTTATGTTAGATGTGATTAATCGATTTGACAGCACTAAATATTATAAATAATCAATAATAATAATAATAATAACAAAATATTTAATAAAAAAATATACATATTTTCTGACACTTACAAAAATGTTGGTAAAACAAATACTTTTTTAACTTTGTGATGGGGCCTGTGAAAATGTTGGCAGGGCAAGTAAAAAATGAAATATCATATAAATAGCTAATAATAATAATAATAATAATAATAATAATAATATCTCAATGTTTCATTAAAAAAATATATTATTTACAAACCTACTCAAATTAGAGTTTTTTTTTGTGATGGGGCCTGTGAAAATGTTGTCAATCTATTAATCAATCAATCAATAAAAATGTTAAGAAAACATTTTCTAAAAAACATGACTCAAAATCAATTTTTTGTGGTGCAGCATGTGAAAACTTTGGCAGGGGAAATAAAACAAGAAAGCTTTTTGTTGAGGACTAATTACCAACAGGATATTACAGTTATTGGTTCTGACCTGTTCACACTGGCCGTAAAGGTCAATGAGTGGGTAACAGGGGCTCGGGATGTCCTGTGCTGCTACACCCTGATCCATGCCATTAACAAACAGATGGAGACAACCACTGCTGTCCACCAACAGCCCCAAAACGGTCCCTTCAGGACAGGTGTCCAGGTTAGGACCATAGTTCTCACAAATCTGAGGAAATAAGAGGGAGAATGAGGTTAGGAACGATACCAATAGTGTAAAGATTTAAAAAGGGAAATTGGACATTAAGCACACAAAAATTAGGAAATAAAATGAAAAACATAAATATAAGAGGAATGAAATAAAACAAGAAAATAAAGCACAGAAACAAAATAAGGATGTAAAGATCAGGGAAAGGAAGATAAAAGAACCATACAAGGGATGTGACATCACCTTCAATGAGTTGTGGAAAACAGAGTCTCGTTGCAGCAGCCAGACAGAGCGTTTAAGGCAGCAAGCTGTGGAAGGAAAGTTGAGACGGTCTGGCGAATGACCAATCACACCCAGTGACAGGGAGGACGTCCATGATGGATTCAAACGGTCTATCTGAAACTGAGAAAGCGATGGAGAAACAATCAGCATCATCCAAATTTTGGGTTATCGCATTAAAAAACTCTGGATGGAAACTCCAAGATGTGCCTAAATTCTAAAAATGTACATAAAAACACATGCTCAACTGAAGCGGATAATTTTTTTATCCGATAAGGAGACATGCGCATAAACTACGATAGAAACACATTTACTGAATAAATCCGTCGATGCGCAACAAAAAACTTTGTCTCAACAGAGGATGTGATTGGATAACTGGATTAAACAGCGGACTAATTTCATTGCAAACACATCTCAAACACAGATTTCCAAACACACACACACACACCTGGAAGAGCTGCTGGCGGGGCAAAGCTTGCGCTGTGACCAAAAGTCCCTGGTTGTAGCTGGACACCCGGGCAGCAGTCAGGTTCTGATTGGACAGCTGGATATTTTTTCCATGATTCTCTAAAAACGTCATGACCGTGGGAGCCAGTGAAGGCTCATTCTCACACTTGAGTTGGAGAAGGAAAAAAAAAACAAAAACAAATTAAGTGAGAGATTAAAATACAACTGATAAATCTTCAAAATATGATGCTTTGAGACAGCACACCTCTCTGACAGGAGTGCTGTCCTCCTCTCCCTCACTGCAGCTGTCGGACGAGAGCGAGGGCGCTTTCACACTTTCCGAATCCTCAACTAGCGTGGAGCTGACAATGGACACGGCTGTCACCTTTCCATATAAGTCCAAAACAGCATATACGTTCTGAAACAAGCGGTATAATGTGGGTGAGCAGACCGTACATCTGAAAAAGTCACGTTTACAACTAACAGATATAGAAAGATACTGGTACCTTCGCCACTGCAGTGGCTGCTGGTCCCATGTCTTCTCCATCAATGAGAATGTGCATGGTATCGTCGCTGCATCTCTTCACCCCGACACGATTTCCCACCTATATAACAATAAAGTAGGGATGTGTAAGAGAAAGTAGATACCCATTTTTCACAAATTCACTTAAAACATCCACCCCTTGTGTTGGTTTATTAAATCTTTTGTGCAAATTACTATATTTTCAGCTACCAATAAGAGTGCACAAATCAGCATATTATTCACATCATTTAGTATGATTGTATAAGCTGTTTTCCTCATGGGGACCAAAAAATGTCCCCACAAGGACAGGGATTTTGAATATTGCCATCATTGTGGGGACATTTTGTCCCCATAAAATAGGGTTTACCAGGACACACACACGCGCACACACACAAGATAGATTCAGCTTTGTCAGTGCAAACGGTGCAAAAAAAAAATCCCAAAAAGCCAGCAGATTCTATCTGGGCTTTTTTATGGGTAACAAATGCTTTTTAAGGACTTGTTCACACGAGAACGAAAACTATAAAGATAACTATATTAGTGTCCACACCAGCACACAATAACGCATTCGCTGCAGTTATGTGGTCTGCTGCCTTAAATTTTCTGTCATTATCTTTATAGCTGTGGTGTGGACTTCCCTATTCTCATAGAATTATAATAATTATTAAAACATTATAATTATCATTCCTGGCGTGCATGGGCCTTTAATCTCTTACCGTGAGACGATCTAGAGAGCAGCCGTAGTTCTGTCTCTGCAGCACGCCGTTGCGTCTGACCTCGGAGCCGGCGAGGACCCAGGTGACCTTTGACCTGAGCTGGGTTAGCGAAGGCGAGAGGCCGCTGAGAGGGCAGGATGGTAGGTCAGGGGGCTGCAGGGTGGTCAAACCCACATGAAGAGAACCGGACCATCTGTCATCTACCTTGTTGATTTTCACCTGGAAGAACATTATGATCCATATATGAATAAGACAATCACTAAATAAAACACTTTACAATCAGGATCCATTGTAAACATTGGTTAGCACATTATTTAACACAAACTAACAATGAAAAATACATTAACACTTCATTTTTCAGTGCCCTTGTTACACATTACATGTAGTTACAAATGTAGTACATGTTACAAATTATGCATAATTACATGCAACTAACCCTAAATCTGTCCTAACTCTTTACATGTACATGTTAATTAATATTCTTCAGTACTTAATTGTATTAATTATGTATTACACTTTAACAAAGGCACCTTAAATTAAAGTGTAACCAAAAATACTTTTAAAGCACTTAATTTCAAACATTTACTAATACATTACTAAAATCAAAAGTTGTATCCGTTAATATTACTTAATGGACCCAAGCAGACATGAACTAACAATGAACAGTTCACACATTTTTATTAATAAACTTTTATACATATACATAAATATTAAGATTAATAAATATTGCTCATTGTTAGTTAATGCATTAACTAATGTTAAGTAATGGGACCTTATTGTAAAGTGTTACCATATTTTTTTGTTAGTTTTTCAGCTGTAAATTAAAGCATGTTCCACATCTTACCTCAAACAGCTCATCCGTTTTAAGCTCCTTTGCGCTAAAGACGATTCCATGAGCATATCCCCCGACCCTCAGTGCTTGGCAACCATCTCCTAATAACACCATGTTCTTACCATGTTTGCTGTGCAGACGATGAGCAACCCCTGCCACTAGAGGGTGACAAAGACACAAAAGTGGACCAAAACATATAGTCCTGTTTACAACTGGTACTGGTTTCAAACACCTGACATGAATTTTAAATGGGTAGATCACCCAAAAAATGAAAATTGTCAATTTATTCACCCTCAAGTTCCAAACCTGTATGAATTTCTTCTGTTGATATTTTTAAGATATTTTTAAGAATGTCTGTAACCAAACAGTTGATAGGCCCCATTGACTTCCATAGTATTTTCTTTCCATACTATGGAAGTCAATGGGGTCCATCAACTGTTTGGTTACAGACATTCTTCAAAATATCTTTTGTGTTCAGCAGAAGTAAGAAATTCATACAGGTTTGGAACAACTTGAAGGTGAGTAAATGATGACAGAATTGTAATTTTTTGGGTGAACTATCCCTTTAAGACCAGGTTTAAATGATAACTAATTTTAAAATTGTTTCTCAAATCTTAATAAATTACTACAGCCTCACAAGCAAATATAAAGTGAAAATACAATACCTGGGGAGTGTATGGGGAAGCTCTTCTCTGTGATGTTACTGGTGCACAGACTGTTATCCAGTGGGCCGGAAGAACTTGTAATGGACACTTGCACACACTGACCATAAAGATCAATCACAGCATACACTTCTAAAAAAAGACAGAAGGAAAGAAAGACAAGAAGGAGGACAGAAAATGTTACTAAGACCTGTAATAATATAAAGTCACTGACAATAGCTATGTTTCCATCCAAAGTTGTGAATTTAACTTATATGCAAAATTGGAATATTGCATGAAACATTTTTCAGAATAACGCAGCGTTTCCATCACGTGTTTAAGAGAACAAAATCATCACTTCCTGGGAAATTGGTGCAAAATATTTGTAATAAAAATGTAAGTTGCTCCAATCGCCACTGTTGCTCTTTTTTCCTACATCACAAATTACTTGTGCCTCAGAGCGCACAGGCTAAACGCGGTAAACCCTGTCATGTTATCTGGCATTCAGAGGCGGACGTGTGGTGTTTGGATAATCAATCGCGCGAGACAGTTCTGGGAGGTCATTATACCCAACCATTTTGATGACAGACTTTGGCTCAGGCATTTCAGAATGATCCAACCAACATTGAAATTAGAATGAAATTAGTCCACTGTTTAGTCCAGTTGTCCAATCACGTCCTCTGAGGCAAAGTCACATGAATTTTTTGTTGCGCATCGAGGGATTTATTCAGTAAACGTGTTTCTATCGTAGTTTATGCCCTTGTCTTCACATAAGATGAATTGAGCGCATACATTTTTATGTGCATCTTGGCATTTCCATCCAGCATTTTTTTAAAGTGATAACCCCAAATTCGCATTAAAATCGGTTGATGGAAACATAGCTAGTTACACAGAGTTGGGTGAACTAGTTCCCTTGAAAATTACCTGATGGCAGCCCGGTACAAGCTACACCCTGGTCAAGCCCATTGATGAAGTAATGCAGGTCTCCAGAAGCTGTACGCATCATCCCGATCCTGGAGCCCGTGGTCAGAGAGTCCAAGTCACAGCCGTAGTTATTCCTCATGGTATTCCCATCCTGCATGATCGCTGTGCCGCTACAGAAGAGAAAGAGCAAAGATAGATGTAAGGTATCAGTCTGAAAAAAAAGGATTTTTATACACTGTATAATTTTGAAATCCATTAAACAACTGCTGACCTCAACATCCATGTGTCATAGTCAATGTCAGTCATTGTATTAGGGAACTCCAGTTCCTCTGGTCTGATCGCTGTAACTCCTACACACAATACAAAAATTAACAACAAGTTCTTATTCAGATCCAGGTTACATTTTTACATTTTTTGGTTATATTAATGTTTCGGAAACCAGTATTTTTCTACCGATGGAACTTTTCTACAGACGGAACACTAAACGAAACGACTCTGACAGTGTTACACTGGTAAAGCAGTGGTATTTCTTTACTGAATCAGTAGTATTTCTTTAATAAATCTGTGGTATTTCTTTAATGAATCAGTAGTGTTTCTTTAGTTAATCAGTGGTATTTCTTAAAGGGATAGTTCACTCAATTTCAAAATGAAAATTCTGAAACCTGTATGAGTTTCTTTCTTCTGTTGAAAACAAAAGAAGATATTTTGAAGAATGTTGGTAAGCAGACAGTTGATGGTAGCCATTGACTTCCATAGTAGAAAAAAAAAAATACTATGGAAGTCAATGGCTACCGTCAACTGTCTGGTTCTTGAACATTCTTCAAAATATCTTCTTTTTAGTTCAACAGAAGAAAAACTCATACAGGTTTGGAACAACATAAGGGTGAGTAAATTATGACAGAATTTTCTTTTTTGGGTGAACTATCCCTTTAAGTGAATCAGTGGTATTTCTGATGCGAATCAGAGGTATTTCTTTAGTAACTCAGTGGTATTTCGTTAGTGAATCAGTAGTATTTCTTTAGTGAAGGGCTCAAGCACCCACAGAAAAACACGAAATATTCTCCATTCATTTTATCCAATCAAAAAACTGCTTGAGATTCGGGAACCTGTCTGATTGGTGGATCTCACATCGGGTCCCAGCAGGTCGTAAATACACAAAATTTTACCGTTATATTTAGCATATAGTTATATTTAGTTTTTTAATGTGATAACCCAAACAACATAACCTGACACAAAAGCTTATTTTCTGTTTTTTTGCACAATGATAAATCACAATTTACGTAATGAGCTATATCAGCGAGAGAGCGACTCATGACAACACTCATGGAAAGAATGTGTGATTTAGTTTGGTTGGTAAACATAGGCAGAGGGTGAACCAACTCAAAACATTAATTTCCTTGTAGCTTAATAGTTTCAATTACATGCCGCCGCACAACCTACACATCCCAGCATAAACGCTCCTGATACATTTGTTGTTATTAAAGTGTCTACTACTACTGTTAATTTTAACAGAAAAAGCAAGCATACTGCATGCAGGACTTGGCATGGCAGAAAGCATGCAGAGCGCTCCCTTTATAATCACAAAAAATCTGTCACTCTTATTTACATAATGTCAACACTTTCTTTGTTATAATGAGAGGATTTGTGAGCGTGCAGAACTCAATGCACGCACTGCTCAAAACGCCAGAGTTTTTGTTCAGTGCTAACTTAAACACCTCTGATTGGCCATTGAGTTCAAGAAATCAACAGATATGTTTGTGATTGGCTACATTTCTCAATGCTGCAAAAGACGTTGTAAATAAAAAAAACGTTGACGCTTTCTAGAGCGCAAACACAGGGCCTGACACCTGGTCACTTAATGCGTTTTCTCTGACCGGATAGCTATCCATTTGTGAAAAGACCAGGTGTAAATGCATTCCGAAACGCTTTCGAGACGGATTTAAATCTTATCACTCAAACCACTTTAGAAGGTGGATTGAGACGCATTCCAGATGAAACTGGAGTGTAAATGCATCTGGATGTCGAAACCACTTATGTAAATTTTACTTGTGTCAAAACGTTAAAAAAAAACACACGTGAGAGCGTGTTATAGGCTATATGACATGTTACTATAGCCAGATATGACAGCGCTACTGCAACTACGCATCGCAGAGTATCTCTTCAGCAAGCCGACGCGGAAACTGCCGCAAATGAAACTGAAAGCAAGTCACAGACGCTCAACACACAATCATCTTTATTAAAAGTAGTGAGACTAAATGATCTTACCAGTACTGATGCTGCTCCTTCTCCTATTGTGGTCTTTGATCTTGAAATTAGCTGATGATAAATGAAATGCAGCTCATATCTGTTGTTTTCGTTGATGTGAATTTGCATACAGCGCAGGAATTGAAGATCGGATTTATATTCGTTTTGCGGAGACACATTACGTCGCCAAGTGTAAATGGAACCATTTTAACAAATCAGATCAGTAAAAACGCATGAAGTGACCAGGTGTAAACAGGCCCACAGTCTCAGACACGCAGTGGATCGTTTACCAAATCGGTTTCGCCAATATGCTATTTTTATGGAGAAAACTGATCCTAGACCAGCAGTTAAAAGCAATCAGAAGCAGCAGCAGGCAGTGGTTTGAGTGAGAAAATTCCACACTAGTCTCAAGTCCGCGGCCAGGGGATGGCTAACCCACCGGCAGAAACATAAATCAGCGACTATGATCAGTGATACTTCTTTAGTAAATTATCGGTGTTTCTTTAGTGCATCAGGGTGTTTTATAACAGCTCACCTGCTTCTATTGAGCCAGACCAGCGATCCACCATTTTCTGAATCACAATTTCAAAGAGCTCTCCATCCCGAAGGAACCTGTCCATAAAACATAAAATATTAATTTAATCGATGTCTGATCCATTAGAATGAACCAGCATAATCTAAGAGCACTTAAAAGAGTTCATGCTAAAACAAAAGTAACCTGTTTGAAATGACGATGGCATCATTAAACTCGCTGCGGCAGTTCTGCCTAAGTGCTGTTCGGCCACCGTTAGTGATGACTGCGTTTGTGCCGTGCAGCTGATGAAAGCGCAGGTCGTTGGCAGCTGCAGCCCCCGAGACTGAACATGGGCTACCAGGAGACATGGCAGTAGGGCCCTCAGAACTGTCATCAGGCAAGGGAGGGAGATCGGCTAAAAAAAAAAAAAAAAAGAAGAAAAAAAAAAAAAGAGAGAGATTTTTAACTAAAGGTCTGTAGACACCTGAGTACTTCAGGGTGTCTACCATCTTTCCACTTCTACTCCATCCTTGTTGCTCTCACCCATATCATCCATGATGGTGGCCTGGGCAGCCTGTCCATACAGGTCCACCACTGCATACACGCTGGTCGGAACATTCCAGGCTGCGGGGCCTTGAGGCACTCCATTCACAAAGAAATGCAAACTCCCATCCTCCTTTCGGACAACTCCCACTGTATCTCCAGCCTGTAAAAATTCACATAAGGCACGTGAATATAAAATCCTCTAGAGCAGCTAAACTAGGATAAGTTCACAAGAATATATACTTATAATTGTTATGGCAGGCATTAAAGTCTCATACAACTTACCCTGGTAGATAAAGGAAACATTTAAGGAATAGTTCACCAAAAACTGTACATTTTGTCATTATTTAGTCGGTCACATCATGTCATTCCAAACTCATATGACTAACTTTCTTCTGTGAAAATAAAATGTATAAAGAACTTTCATGCAGCTCTTTTCCAATGACAGTTCATATCTGACAAGCATAAACAATGTCTTTATTTTTTTTTTTCATTCAGAAGAGGGTGAAATTTAAGAATATTAAAATAGGAATGATAATCTTCCCCTCCATCAAAGCTCTGAAATTTAATTAGCGTCCTTGCACCATGCCAGGTTTGACACCACTGATTTCTTATTGGGTTTTGCGTTTCTTAACTGAACAGTTGCAGTGTAACTATTTTCTGTCATTTTTGGAGATTAACAAATATGGTCACTAGTAATTTAACAAAATTAATTTTTACTGAAAATAACTAGTGGTGTTTCTTTAGTGAATCAGTGGTATTTCTTTAGTAACTCGGTGGTGTTTCTTTAGTGAATCAGTGGTGTTTCTTTAGTAACAGTGATATTTCTTTAGAGAATAGTAATTTAACAAAATTAATTTTTACTGAAAATAACTAGTGGTGTTTCTTTAGTGAATCAGTGGTATTTCTTTAGAGAATCAATAGTGTTTCTTTAGTATATCAGTATTGTTTCTTTAGTGAATCAGTGGTGTTTCTTTAGTGTATCAGTAGTGTTTCTTTAGTGAATCAGTGGTGTTTCTTTAGTAACAGTGATATTTTTTAGAGAATCAATAGTCTTTCTTTAGTGAATCAGTGGTGTTTCTTTAGTGAATCAATAGCATTTCTTTAGTGTATCAGTAGTGTTTCTTTAGTGAATCAGTGGTGTTTCTTTAGTAACAGTGATATTTCTTTAGAGAATCAATAGTGTTTCTTTAGTGAATTAATAGTGTTTCTTTAGTAACAGTGATATTTCTTTAGAGAATCAATAGTGTTTCTTTAGTGAATCAGTGGTGTTTCTTTAGTGAATCAATAGTGTTTCTTTAGTGAATCAATAGTGTTTCTTTAGTGAATCAATAGTGTTTCTTTAGTGTATCAGTGGTGTTTCTTTAGTGTATCAGTGGTGTTTCTTTAGTGTATCAGTAGTGTTTCTTTAGTGAATCAGTGGTGTTTCTTTAGTGAATCAGTGGTGTTTCTTTAGTGAATCAATTGCGTTTCTTTAGTGAATCAGTGGTGCTTCTTTAGTGAATCAGTGGTGTTTCTTTAGTGAATCAATTGCATTTCTTTAGTGAATCAGTAGAGTTTCTTTAGTGAATCAATGGGATTTCTTTAGTAACTCAGTGGTATTTCTTTAGTGAATCAGTGGTGTTTCTTTAGTGAATCAGTAGTGTTTCTTTAGTGAATCAATGGGATTTCTTTAGTAACTCAGTGGTATTTCTTTAGTGAATCAGTGGTGTTTCTTTAGTGAATCAGTGGTGTTTCTTTAGTGAATCAGTAGTGTTTCTTTAGTGAATCAATAGTGTTTTCTTTAGTGAATCAGTGGTGTTTCTTTAGTGAATCAATGGTGTTTTCTTTAGTGAATCAGTGGTGTTTCTTTAGTGTATCAGTAGTGTTTCTTTAGTGTATCAGTAGTGTTTCTTTAGTGATTCAGTGGTGTTTCTTTAGTGTATCAGTAGTGTTTCTTCAGTGAATCAGTGGTGTTTCTTCAGTGAATCAGTAGTGTTTTCTTCAGTGAATCAGTGGTGTTTCTTCAGTGAATCAGTAGTGTTTTCTTTAGTGAATCAGTAGTGTTTTCTTTAGTGAATCAGTGGTGTTTCTTTAGTGAATCAGTGGTGTTTTCTTTAGTGAATCAGTGTTATTTCTTTAGTGAATCAATAGTGTTTTCTTTAGTGAATCAGTGGTGTTTCTTTAGTGTATCAGTGGTGTTTCTTTAATGAATCAATAGTGTTTTCTTTAGTGATTCAGTGGTGTTTCTTTAGTGAATCAGTGGTGTTTTCTTTAGTGAATCAGTGGTGTTTCTTCAGTGAATCAGTGGTGTTTTCTTTAGTGAATCAGTAGTGTTTTCTTTAGTGAATCAGTAGTGTTTTCTTTAGTGAATCAGTAGTGTTTTCTTTAGTGAATCAGTAGTGTTTTCTTTAGTGAATCAGTGGTGTTTTCTTTAGTGTATCAGTGGTGTTTTCTTTAGTGTATCAGTGGTGTTTTCTTTAGTGTATCAGTGGTGTTTTCTTTAGTGTATCAGTGGTGTTTCTTTAGTGAATCAGTGGTGTTTCTTTAGTGAATCAGTGGTGTTTTCTTTAGTGAATCAGTGGTGTTTTCTTTAGTGTATCAGTGGTGTTTCTTTAGTGAATCAGTGGTGTTTCTTTAGTGAATCAGTGGTGTTTTCTTTAGTGAATCAGTAGTGTTTTCTTTAGTGAATCAGTAGTGTTTCTTTAGTGAATCAGTAGTGTTTTCTTTAGTGAATCAGTGGTGTTTTCTTTAGTGTATCAGTGGTGTTTTCTTTAGTGTATCAGTGGTGTTTCTTTAGTGAATCAGTAGTGTTTTCTTTAGTGAATCAGTAGTGTTTTCTTTAGTGAATCAGTGGTGTTTCTTTAGTGAATCAGTAGTGTTTTCTTTAGTGAATCAGTAGTGTTTTCTTTAGTGTATCAGTAGTGTTTCTTTAGTGAATCAGTGGTGTTTCTTTAGTGTATCAGTAGTGTTTCTTTAGTGTATCAGTAGTGTTTCTTTAGTGAATCAGTGGTGTTTCTTTAGTGAATCAGTGGTGTTTCTTTAGTGAATCAGTATTGTTTCTTCAGTCAATCAGTGGTATTTCTTTAGTGAATCAGTGGTATTTGTTTAGTGAATCAGTGGTATTTCTTTAGTAACTCAGTGGTATTTCTTAGGTGAATCAGTGGTGTTTCTTTAGTGAATCAGTAGTGTTTTCTTTAGTAAATCAGTAGTGTTTTCTTTAGTGAATCAGTGGTGTTTCTTTAGTGAATCAGTAGTGTTTTCTTTAGTGAATCAGTAGTGTTTTCTTTAGTGTATCAGTAGTGTTTCTTTAGTGAATCAGTGGTGTTTCTTTAGTGTATCAGTAGTGTTTCTTTAGTGTATCAGTAGTGTTTCTTTAGTGAATCAGTGGTGTTTCTTTAGTGAATCAGTGGTGTTTCTTTAGTGAATCAGTATTGTTTCTTCAGTGAATCAGTGGTATTTCTTTAGTGAATCAGTGGTATTTGTTTAGTGAATCAGTGGTATTTCTTTAGTAACTCAGTGGTATTTCTTAGGTGAATCAGTGGTGTTTCTTTAGTGAATCAGTAGTGTTTTCTTTAGTAAATCAGGGTGTTTTATAAAAACTTACCTGCTTTGAGCCTGAACACCCAAGATAATTTAAAATGATTTTTTATTTAGATGAAAACTGACACTAAAGTTTCTGTGATTAAATTTGGATAATTGATCGATGATAAAACTATTCATGGTAAAGTTCTTTGGCCGCCTCTCAATATTTCCACCAAACAAAATTACACACTGTGCTGACATGTTTATTTGTTTTTGCTTATCCACGTGTGCACAAAATAGACGCTGACATAGTCACAATTGTTTCTATTCAGGCTGAATAGACAGCATATTGATTTGGAACAACATAGTAATTCTTAATTTTAAACAAACTTTCTTAAAAAGAATGAAAAAAAGAAGTAAAAAAATTGAGCTGGGTTACTCACTTTTAAACGGTCCAAGTTGTGCCCGTATTCATCAAGAATTGTAGTTCCATTGTGCATGACACCATTTCCTGTCATCATCCAGGTTCCTGTGGGGATAACATTAAATTAAATTAGTCATCTGCCAACACTCATGAATTTTGCATTTAATGCTACAGGTAATGTGGCCTTGACTCATGGGCACTTTATTCAGTCAGCTGAGCTTTCAGTTGTGACTTGCGGGTAACTATGGCAGTATCTTACCTGAGCGCAGGTTGGTCATGGTTGATGGAAGCTGAAGATAGGTGGGGTTATGAGTCGTCACACCGATTTCTATAGAGCCTGCCCATTTGTCCACCATTTTGTCAATGCGCACCTGGAAAACCTCATTGGAGTGCAACGGGCGGTTGCTAAGCACAACACCGTGGTTGAAGTCATCCGTCGCACTGCGCCAGAGATCAACATTTAATTGAACTGCCCATACAATGCAGTGCCCCTAATTAGTTCATAAGCAGAGATCAGTTAATTAAAATAGTAATTTTGGGATTAAATGAACTCACTGAGGCCGTAAAGCAGTGCGGCCATCACTGATGATTGCGGCCTTCTGCCCACAGTTTGAATGAAAAAGCAAGCGGTCCGGGATATCAGGCTCAGGAGTCAATGAGAGAGCAGGCCGAGGCCGGCCCACGTCAGGTGACAGCGCCCTCATGATGGCATTGTTGCGGCGTAAACGGTCACTATGGTTATGGTTGTGGACAATGGTGACCTTAACTGCCATGCCATAGAGATCCACCACTCCATACACTACACCAGGTGTCTGATTGGCAGCAACCCCTATAATATCATTTTGCAAAAGTATTTTAGAAAATTCTGAACTAACTCTTACGGACCCACTTTATATTAGGTGGCCTTAACTACTATGTACTAACATTTTAATTAATCATTTGATACAATGCACTTATTGTGTACATACATGTTTTTACATTGTACTTACATTTTTAAAAATACCTGCATGTAATTACATCTGTAATTAATTTCTGTAGTTACATTTATAATTACATTGCTGACCCTTCCCTTACACCTAACCCTTCCCTAAACTTACCCATACCACCACACCTGGCCCTAACTCTACCCGTATCCCACCTCAATATCAGCAAAAGTGTTTTGCAATACAATATGAACACAATAAGTACATTGTACTTATTTTTTGATGTAAGTACATAGTAGTTAAGGCCACCTAATATAAAGTGGGGCCTCTCTTATTGCTGAGATCTGAAGTGCCACTCTCACCCTGATCAATGCCATTAATATAGAAGTGCAGAGCTCCACTGGCTTTCCTCATCAGTCCTATGTGATCTCCCTCCTATAAAAGACAACAACATCTTGAGTATTAGATTGCATTAGATAAACATAAGACTCACAGATCCAGCAGCCAACTTACCTGGAGTTCATCCAGGCTGAATTCACAGTATTCCCGACGAGTCCCCTTCCCATTGGTTAAAATCCCACAACCACTCATCATGATTGTGCCTTAAAGACAACAAGAACGTGATGAATAACGTGATTTAGTTATTTCAGCGAGCTGTCAGACACATTAGCTATCTCCACACCATGCATTGCTAATACAAAAGTACCTGCTATGTACATTGAAATAGTTGTATGAGTAATGCTTACTGATAATAAAGAGTGTACCTGAGCGTAAATTGGTCATTGTTGCAGGGTAGTCAAGATTATTTGGGTTGTGGGTTGTCACTCCAATCTCAATGGAACCAGACCATTTATCCACCAGTTTGTCAATGCGAATCTGAAATGAACAAGTGTAGCAATATAATGTCTGAAGGATCATTGATTTGTAAATAAATAATTGATACATATTTCTACAACTTGCCTCGAAAGTATAGTGAATGAAAATGGAAAAATATCAAAATTGCAGAAAATGGTGATTAAAGACTATTCTAACTTTTGTACTTTAAATAATAATTTTGTAATAAAATTTATTTAATTAAAATATAAATAATAAATAAATAAAGCAACTCTTGATTTAAATTTGAAAAGCTTTTTCAATAGTCAATTTTAAAGTAAAAAACACTTTTTATTTTTAAATAGTTGGGCCAGATTTACGAAACAGGGCGAATTAGCGAGAGAGCGCAATTCCAAAAAAGCGTCGATGGGAGTGGAGAATTATGCGCGATCTAGCAGCGCAAATTAGCGTCTGGTTTAAGACGGGGTTTTTTGCGGTAATTAATAGTGCAAAAATTGACAATTAAATGCGTAAACCTTTACTTTGTTTAAGGCTAGATACTTAGATATTACATTAAGTAAAAATGTGACACTTTCCCAGTACTTTTTACACTTCTGCATATAATTATATACATAGTTTTTTGCACAGATCCTCCTAAAATATCACAACTAACCCCAGTCTAATAAAGGCTGTCATCACATTTAGAATGTAAGGCTCATACCTCAAACATTTCATTGTGTCTGAGTGGCCGATTGGTCATGACGACTCCATTATTGAACTCATCCAGCGGCCTCCTTCTTTCCGCTGTCTTATTATTGTTGCTTAGTTTGATCAGCGTGCCACACTTCTCATGGAACAGCAGTGCATCATTGGTCGTCATGCCGCCAGCGGCCACCCCAAGCACCGCTGCCCCACCAGAGCTCCCTGCTGGGCTGCTATTGCTGCTACTGCCTCCGCCTGTCCCTCCGCAACCAATACCACTATCACTTCCTGTTCCTCTACCTCCACCGCTACTTCCTGTGCCACCCCTCGAGGAGTCAGAGCAACCTCCTCCTCCCACCCCCAAGTCCTCTCCACCCTCATCCTCCGAACGATACAGGGAGACAATGGCATTGTTGAACACATCAAATAACTGATGCTCAGTCAAAACTGTGAGGAGAACAGGAAAAAAAAAAAAAAAAAAAAAAAAGAAAAGAGCAAAAGATAGAGTGAACCAACATGACATGGCAGATTAACAACGATTACTAACTTAGGTTGGTTTTAGAAGTGACGTACCACTATCAGGTTCAAAGTTGTTTGGAAATTTGTCCGGCCGACTGTGCGTCCTGGACATCTCAGGAACTGAAGAGAAAAGAAAACAGTTCATTGCAATTGGGCCAATGACATATTAGAGTGCCTGGGATAAAGAAATTTAAATCTTTTAAAAAGTAAAAATTCATGTGCCAGAAATGTACTCTTTTTATTCATATTGGTTTTAAGAAAAGCTTTAAATGAATGACCCTAAATATGTCATGTGGTGTATAGGTGTAACCATCATGTAATCATGTAATAACATTTTCCTTACAACTTGATGTCCTCATGTACACATCTGAATAATTTTTTTCAAAAAAGTTTTTAAATATCCACTACGGTCAAAAGTTTAGAATAATTACTATTATTAGTGTATTATGGCAGCAAGTTTTCAACACTAATAATAAGAAATGTTTCTTGAGCACAAAATCAGCGTATTAGAATGATTTCTGAAGGATCATGTGACACTGAAGACTGGAGTAATGGCTGAGTATATTGGAGTATCTTTAACCAGTATGTATTTTTTTCAAATATCATGCATTTATTAATAAATATCATATGAAGTTTTTGGGGAATCATAATGCATATTTCTGGATGTTTCAAAGCACCATGTGGACAAAAGTTTTTCAAATATTAATAAGCAAAAAAAATCTTACAAATAATTATGGAAGATTATACCAAACTACTTAAGGTTTCCTTGTCAAGGATTTTTGAATAAATAATAGATGCAACATTACATTATTATTGACCCAACTACTTATGAAGACCTCTCGTCTATACTATGTGGTCTAGTTTTACCTTCCTCCGCTGATCCATTCATCACGGCTGTTGTAGCACCAGCTGCAGACAGCATGACAGATCCAGCCCTATCATCGTGGCTACGGGAAGCATCTGCCATTATGGACACCGCTTGCATCGACACCATCTCATCCTCCACCTCTTCATTCTCTTCCCCTTCCATTTCAGGTGGGGGTTCGCAGCTTACCACAGTCACTTGGGTACATTTCCCATAGAGGTCCACCACGGCCCACAAACGCGAAGGAAGTCCACTGGCCGCTGTGCCGCAGTCCTGCCCGTTCACCCACAGGTGAAGCTCTCCTTTCCCATTCCGCTGGATCCCCACACGGTCCCCTTCCCCCAGCTGGTCCAGGTCGCGACCGTACTCCTCCAGGACTGAGCGGCCGTCCTTCAGCACAGAACAGCCGGACACGATCCACGAGCCCCCCTTCAGCCCTGTGGCACTGCTGGGAAATTCCAGACCGGCTGGGTCCAGCGCAGTCACGCCGATCTCTATAGAACCGCTCCAAGAGTTAACCTGGACCAAAGCGAAAAGAAATGGGAGTTAGTTAGTTAGTTAGTTCATTGGCTTCTCCCTTTATAAATTATCTCAGACGTCTGAGAACCATGGTACAGTAGTTTGTGCATGTGATCATGTTATGTTGAGCCTTGGTGCTCATATGAGTGGCACAAGTTCAAGCCAGGCCTGCAACATATTATGATCCTATGTCTCATGATCCTATGCTCCCCTGCCCTTCCTCAATAACTTCCTGTGAATTGACAAAATCAGTGACAACAATAATAGCCTAGATAAATAATTTGATTTATACATAATAATTATAATAATAATGCCTTTTTCAGTTTGTTCATGAACAAGGTATCCTAGTTTTGCTGTGACGTGAGCAGCTTATGTTTTTATAAAACACTGGCTTCGAAATTCATGTTTGAGCTGTTATTAATGTTGTAGCACAAAACGTGAAAGTTGCTGCCTGTATGCGGATGCTCATTGTCATTATGTACTGCTTGTTAGCTTCACATCCACCGTGAGGCAGCAGATAGTTTAAATTAGACTGTAATATCATCTTACAAGTTTCATAATAATGAAACATTTATTTGATGTTCTCTCTGCTCTCAAATTCTCTCAGTATTGATTCAAACATTTGAATCACTAAATCAGCATATTAGAATGGTTTTCAAAAACGTTTGAATGGAAGTGTATTTATATATATTTCCCCTTAATTCGAGCTTTTTTAAACCAGGAAAATTGTTATATATATATATATATATATATATATATATATAAAATGTAAAAAACCAAGAAGAATCATGTTTAGAGTAATCCACTACGGAAGTCTATGTGGCTCATATTTCTGTTCAAAAAATTATATTAATGCTTCTGTTCAAAATTGTGTTATCGGAGCTATAAAAGCTGTCTAAATCATCCTTTTAGTAGTGTGACTACGGTTTGAGACAGACAATGTATTTCCTGTGTGTGGAGTTAGCTTCAAAAGAAAAGTACTTTGTGGATGGTTACTTCCCTTTCTGGTATCCTATCGCACATATTGTACGAAAGTTACTGGGTTTATAAGCATTACATAATCAATACAAGAAAGTCGTCTGGCTACTGGCTAGAGGCTAGAGCTGCATGATTCTGGATAATGTGAGAATCACAATTTAAAATAGAGATCACTATTCTTCCACGATCCTGAACAGACACCTAAACAAAACAACATGTGATTTACTATGGTTCTGACAAATGTTAATTGCCGCAGTCTATTTAAAATGTTTAATGATTCTGAATGAATTATTATTATTATTTTTTAAAAATAGGTTTGAATGAATGACTCAATGATTCACTCATAAATACTTCACTCGCTTCATTACTGGATGGATCAGCGTTTTTTGAACAAACCTCTTGAATGAATGATTAAATGACAAATACATTTTTAACAGTTACTTGTTGCCACCTGTGGTGTACGATGCAATCATTATTTTAAGCGCCATGTTACTTTTAAAAGGTGATTTACTCCATTTTGATCACTTCTGTAGACATCAGTGTATATATCTGTACTATATACTTTTATCCTAGCTCTTCTGTGATAATATGAATATTTGTAACACAGTGATAACGATACTATGATGTTGAAAAGACTTTGTGAACAGAGCGTTATTGACAGACTGAGAAGGGAGGTGCTGCAACACTAAACATTCAAGCAAGAAAGCCTATTCTAGCAGACTCAAAAACAAAATCAAGACGTTGAAAAAGGGCATAATATGGCCTCTGTCGCAAACAAAGACCGAGGTGAAATTATTTTCGTTGGTAATTAACATGCCACAGATGCTGTTAATAAAGGAACATGCCATTAAACAAATCTCCATCTCACACTGTTCAGTGAAATGTCTCTAGATTTTGCATCATCACTGCATTCCTCAAATGTCTTTATGTTTATGGTATGTAGGTTGTCAGTGGAGCAGGGCCTTGTTTATCTGGGTTAAGGCAGGCTGAGAAGAGGGACAGGCGGCATTGAATGTGATAAACTCATTTCTCTAATCTGGTTACATAAGTGACCAGTAATCTACTTCATTGTCATTTTCCCTTCTGTCTAGAAGTGAGGAAACAAAAATAGTGAAAACAGGAATAATAATCAAGGCACAATACAAATAATATTGTTTTGCTGTGCACTTCGCTTATAGCCACATAAACTGAAAGTCAATTTATAAATTAGACTCAAGACTATCATAAAATAGTTTAGAAAGCATTTAAAATGATCAAATCGGTCTAAAACACAACCTCTTCTAAATCCATTTTTCTAACAAGCACTTTGTCTAGGAGCTGACTGGAAGAAGTCACAGTTCAAAAACATGAAATATACAGCAGTAGTCTATAAATGCTAAATGTTTCAGCGTTAAGTCTATGATGGCAGTACCATGATTTGACTAATAAGATTTATTGGGGTCTCATTCACTAGGAATTGCATGGACTATTTCGTTTTTGTAAGCACAGGAAAACTACTCAATTAATTACAACACCTAATTCACAACATATGTGTGCAAAGTGCAAACATTAATTTTTGTCAATTTTTTTATGGAATATTGCAGTATTTATTATTAGAGGTGTGAATCTTCACATGCCTCACAATTCGATTGCGATTCAGAGGGTAATGATTCGATTATAAAACGATTCTCAATGCATCACGTTGCATCTTTTCCTCCAATTTATTTATTAATAATGCCTATATCAATAATCGCAATAAAGTTTTTGTTATTTTATCTTTGTTATTAAAAATAAGAACAAAGATGTGAATAACAAACAGTAGAACAAATACAAACATGTAAACAAAAATGTAAAGCATCTAAGAGTGCTTTTTTTTTTTCATTTTACATCTAACAGAACCATCTAAGTAAGAAATAATACAGAAATTTAATAATCAGATATAAAAAATAATCGCTGCATAGTCTTTAGTGTATTAACTACAAAAAAACTGATTATTATTAAAACCACAAAAGTTATTCAGTAAAGAGCAGTAAGTGATTCCCTCTTTTTTGTTGTTTGATTAACATGACAATGACACAGACAGCAACAGGTTTATTAGATTAAGGCCAAATGCAAGGATCTAATATCCTTCTCACACTAATCACACATCAGATTCATTTTTCCCCCACCCCTATAAAACAGTACCTTAAAATGTACGATAGGCCTGTTTAATGACGTTTTTTTGTTTTTATGCATCAATGCAGAATAGTTCACATCAGCATTGTGATGCATCATAAAAACGATTATATTCAACAGCTCTATTTATTATAAATGATTTATCCATGCACATCTTTTTTTTTTAAATGTGCCCTCGTAATCTAATCATATTAACTTCCCCTCCCTCTTGATATGACATCTCTTCTCTAATGATGTGTTTTTCTGCACAAAGGAGGGACAATCTGTCGCTCACATGAGATCACAGAAATAGCAAACCACAAAGATGCAATGATCCAATCAATTCCTGAATCTCCCGATGGACAAGAACGAGAAGCCATTTTACTTGGATATCACAATAGGGAACAAAAGACTATCGCAACTTCTGTTTCATGCAGACTTTTAACTTTAAAACATAATTTTAATGTTAATGAATTTGGAGTATTCTAAATGAGCGACGGTCAGCGGTCACATGCCTTTCTCTGCAAACATATGATGCTCTCTAAAGATGCACTCTTTCCTGCCAGCAAGGTCCTCTAAAATGCCAAGTGTGCCATCCTCAAAACAGTGCTAACACAATGAACACCTTTATACAGACCCAGGTTACAGACCTCTCATTAGCCAGCTGCACATATATGCATATCTGCGCTGTTATACACAGAAACCTTACAGCTCAAACTGTATAAAACACAGTTTTTCTTACTTTTTCAATGTATATGATGAAATATATTTAAGATTAAAAATCTAGGTAAAAAATTTCACCTTGAGCATTTGATTTTTGCGTATAGTTTCAGTTGTTCTTACATTTTTCCTAAATTTAGAATAAAGCTATTGGTGAATCATGATTTCAAGAACAAATTTGTACGTACACATGCTTAGAGAATGTGTTAAGTATAGGTTATAGTTACTTATTTTCCCAGAAAACTTTCTGGAATGCTTGACATCTGCTCACTATTACATGATAAATGTAATTTTCAGGATTTTAATATATAGCACCATTCTTCTCTGGTGGTCTTCTACGCTAATTTTAAGTGAGAAAGAACTTATATGTATAGGCTTTATATATCTTACCTCAGATTAAATCATAATTAGTTGCCTTCACAGTTTGCATCTACATTAATTCCTATGACCTTGAATTGATTAATCAAATCACCCTTGGTTTTATTTCATTCACTATTAAAAACATAGCTTCTTTAAGACACTTATACACTGCAAAAAAGGGAAGTGTAATGGAAGTGGCAAAGGTAGTGGCAGTGTGAGAGACGTCCTGCTGTAAAGCCATAAGGTACATGAGCAGACAGCAAGGTCATGGTTAATAAAAAAATCCATTGACACTACAGACTACTAACATGAACTAAATTCTGCTCAACCATCTATTGAAATGCATTAAGAGGGATAAAAGTAGGATATCCTAGATAAAAAAAAATGTTAAACATGATGTTCACATGAATCAGCTGACTGTCCATCAGCCTTCAAAGGTATGAAATGATACTGCGAGAATATGAGAGCAGAGAACAAACATCAAATAAACTTTTCATCATTTTGAATTTAAACTTGTAAGATGATGTTACACTGATTTTACACTGATTTAAATCTGCTGGCTGCAAGGTGGATGTGAAGTTAACAAGCAGCATAATATGACAATGAGCATCAGGCAGCAACTTTAACACTTCTGTTCATTAATTACGAACACCTCAAATCTGAATTTCAAAGCCAATGTTTTAAAAAAAAAAAATCAGAAGCTGCTAACATGTCACAACAAAACTGAGATACCTTGTTCATGAACCAAAAAAAGGCATTATTATTACATAATTATTACGTATAAATAATATTTATTATGTATCTAGGGTGTTACAATTGTTGTCACTGATTTTTTTCTCACAAAATAAAGAAAAAAGAAAAAATAAACATTTTATTATAATTTGTAGGGAAGATGTGTTTGATGCTTAAATAATCTTTGTATACTTTGTAAATAAATATGTAAAATATGTAATACTAAATTCATGGAGCCTGGGACAAATATTTTGTGTGACCCCCTTTTCCCCTAGTCCCAATGAGTGGGGCCCTTTCTTGTCACAGGGCCTGTTGTTCTCTGTCATCATGCACTGCTTGTTTTGGTCATCTCACTGTTTTTAACGAATCACCTAAGTGATTCAGTGATTCACTCATTACACGGGAAAAGACAGTCATTTGATGTAACCTGCGAAACGGGTCACTGAACAAATCAGTGAACGAATTTGAAAGAATTCAAATGAATCGATTCACTGGAATTCGAACATCAACAGCACTGACAAACCATGACAGATCACTGCAAACCTGCAGCACACGCACGTCCTGACACACACCTAAACACAGCACATGACCTATGAATAAGCTCTGACAGACCCTCATGCTTCAGTAATGCACCACTGCAGACGATCTGACACACACTCACACCCTTTTCTCGATCTCTCTTTCCCTATTTCCCTATCTCTCTCTCTCTCTCTCTCTCTCTCTCTCTCTCTCTCTGGTGGGACATGCTTGTTTACCTTCTTGTCGATGCGGACAGTGAAGACATCGCGGTCCTTCAGCGGCTCCCGACTGAGGACCAGGCCGTGATTGAATTCCTGTACCGGCTGATTCCGTTGAGCGGTTCTGTTGGAGTTAGACAAACCGATCAGTTTTCCGCTGCGCGGATGCAGCTCAGCCGCCATCTTCGCACGGGCGGCGCGGTGCACGACACCAAGCGTCGTTTTGCGACAGTAGAGTGCGGCTTGTGGGCAGTTCGCGCTTGGTTATAGGTATATTTGTTGCCATATCAGTGGCATTGGTATTTCAGTGTTTTACACACAGAACACGATTTTTAGATCGGCCAGCAAAAATTAATACTTATTTTTAATTTAAATTAGAATACAGAAAGTGAGCGAGTGCTGATAAAACTGGATAAATGTGGTGGAGGTAGGTTAAATGACAAATAAATTCTCAAACGCCACAGGTCACATCATCACAAATTACGTTAACATTAGTGGTAAATTAAACAACGCTCACACGAAGAACTATATTGACGTTATATAATTATATAATATAACAATATCTATTATATTAACGTTAGCAACTCTATCAATGGCTAGGCCTATTATTGGGAATTGTTTAAAGCTGTTTCTTTCGTAAGGAAAATAATTTGAACAGAAAACTGATTAAAATATTGCTGATATTAAAAAATAACCCCATTTTAAATTGGTTGGCACTCTAAATCCTCTAGATGGCAGTGGATTACAGATAAACCCTCAACTGATTTGTATCCAAAACATTAGATTGTTTTTTCACTTATCTTCCATAGATTTTAATATATGAGATGAATATTATATATATAATTTTTTTTGTCTTTCCTTCATTTATTTTTTCTAATTTACAAATATCTTTTATTTATAGATGTATTAGTATTGACCTAGGCAAAAACTTTAAGGCCTGGTTTCACAAACTGGGTTTAGATTAAGCCAGGATTAGACTTTAGTTCAATTAGGGCATTTAAGTAGCTTTTATAAACATGCCTTAGAAAAAAATAACATGACTGGTGTGCATCTTGAGACTAAATAATAGCAATGTAACATTTTAAGATATGTCAGTGTAAACTGGTTTCAGATAAAACAGCCCAAACATACATGCATTTTATTCTGGGACCAGGCATAAGCCTTGTCTGTGAAACTGGGGGATATGTCTTAAAATATGACAATCCACCATGCAAATATGAAGTATTTAACTATGATGAACAGAGACATAAACAATAAACCATTTCAACAGTTTTTTTACCCACAATGGTGTTATTTCCACCACAACAAAGTTTTCGGGAAAATATAACTTTTTTTAACTCATGTTAAGCAGTAATGTTATAAAATTATACAAAAAGTGTCAAAATATTATTCAATTCTGTATATTTAGTATACGTACAATTCTAGATATTAAATTATCCATTGTAAAACAAAGGAGTTGGGTTGAAAGAGAATAGATTTGCTCATCAGAGGTATTATCAGACTAACACATGGCTTCATGGAATGATAAATGAATGAAACTGCATATTTTATTGATTTTTGATTTATTTTGTTCACTGAAAGATATTTTCCTTGTTCAGTCATTAAATTACTGTATTAGAAAGACGTGCCATTTACTTTCAAATATATTTTCTTGCTCAATGTAACATAAGAGCCAATCAGTAAATTTTTGGAGGTTACTTTTGGGTCACTTGAACATTCAGCATTTTTAAATAGGCCTATCTATTACAGATATAAGATGAGTGAACCATGAAGGTAATCTTCAGGTAATTTAGCCTGCCAAGATGATTGCTTTGAATTTCTATTAAGTGAGTTCATTCATTGCTTCTGTAGGACAGCTGTGAGATGACACCGCTGTGTCTTTGTACAATGCCCGATCAAGATCAATGACCTGGCCCTGGACAAGGATTTTCTCCAGACATCCACGCAGGTGATGTGTACTTTTTGTCGCCTCGCTGTCACCTGAAAAAAAAAAAAGAGTTCAGAGAATTAACCTAAACAATTTCTCTACTTCAATGTAAAGTAGCAAGATTTGTTAAATATACTCCCTGAGGTAAGACACAGTTGTCTACTTGACAGATACAAGTGAAATATAAAGAATTCAACACAGAACATAGTGGATATTGGTGAATGGAAGAGTACTTGGGCACGGAAATTCTTGCTCACTTCCATCTCGCAAATTTACCTGGCACTCCCCCAAAAGTCAGTAGCATCCCCCTTTTCCACATGGTGAAAAAGTCCAGACTTTCTGTTTCAAGCTCTGATTTGCTGTTTACCACAAGTGAACGTTTCAGTATGGTGAAAGTAAGTGTTGCAGGTTCACGGGGAAGGTCAGCATTTTCCGATCCCTCTTTCAGGCCCAACTGCACCTCCTGTTACAGTGCAGATAATACTTAAGGTCCCATTAGTTAATTTTAGTTCATGCATTAACTAAAATGAACTAACAATGAGCAAAGCATTTGTTACCGTATTTGTTAATCTTTGTTGATACAAAATACAACTGTTCATTGTTAGTTCATGTCAGCATAGGTCCATAAATTAATATTAATAGATACTCTTAATAATGTATTAGTAAATGTTAGTAAATTAGTAAATAAATGCTTTAGTATTATTTCTCATTGTTAGTTCATGTTAACTAATGTAGTTAAGTAATGTTAACAAATGGAACCTTATTGTAAAGTTTTACTGAGAAATGTTATGAAAAGGTTGCTTGTAATAGACCTGTATACTTTTAAATGAAAGTAAGAGGATCAGATGTTAATATACATCATTTAGCGGTTTCATCATTTAAATGCTAATACTATTTAATTAATGATGCAATAGATTTTTGTTTATTATATACATACCTTGACATCTTTATGCCCCTCTAACTCTCCCAAAACATACACAAATCCTGTGCTTTGGAGACTCAACGTTGTCCCAGTCCAAGATCCAAAGATCTCGACTGTGATACCGGCCTCTTCTGTCTTAAGTCCAGGAAGATCTGTCGTGATATGTGCATGGAAAGATAACGTCATCTAATGCAATGCAAGTTTATACACATGAATTTTCACTCACCAGTTGTATTAAACACAGCCACTCCAGTTCCTGGAAAATAGCTCCCTCTCTTGATCTCAGAGAAGCAGGGCCGGGGTTCCCATGTTGAGTCTGTATTCCAGGGGGTGCTGAGATTTAGCCAATGCCCTCCTCTAATACAGGCATCCATTTCCGGTTCAAACTGACAAATAAAAAGGACACCTGTAAGCTTGTTTTATGTGGTCAGTCAGTGTTATTTTTTCCACTTTTCAATTAAAATATTATTGGAAAAAACAAATAATCTTACTGGATAGAAGAGATTTTGTTTGTCCACCAGCATGCCACCAAGAGCCAGACGTATCTTCCCTGTTAGTTCATCTTCAGCCAGTTTAGAATGGAGACCGACTACGAGCTCTGCCTTGTTGTTTACCTCTAGCACCACAAATTTGCCCTCACTACGCAATTCCAGCTGTCCAAAATCATCAGAGGATACTTAGATGTTTGATCACATAATGAAGGTTTATGAAATGATATTTGTTCTAAACAGAGCCTTAATTAGCATGTTTCAAAATGCTATGTTGAATCTCAAAAAACCACACATCTTTTTTTTAAAATCTGATATATATATATATATATATTTATATCTCTGTGATATATATTTGTATATATATACACTACTGTTCATAAGTCAGTAAGGCTTTTTTAAAGATCATCATCAAATGTGAAAGTAAAGACATATATAATGTTATAAAAGATTTCTATTTCTGTTTTTGAACTTTCTATTCAGAGTCCTAAAAAATGTATCACCATTTCCACAAAAAAATATTAAGCAGCACAACTGTTATCAGTCATTAATTTTCATTCATTGATAATCAAAATAAATGATTATTGATCACCAAATCAGCATATTAGAATGATTTTCTGACATGTGACACTGAAGACTGGAGTGACAATGCTAAAAATTCAGCTTTGCCATTACAGGAATAAATTGCATTTTAAAATGTATTAAAACACAAAGCAGTTATTTTAAATTTTAATAATATTTCACAATATTACTGTTTTTGCTGTATTTTTGATCAAGTAAATGCAGCCTTGGTGAACATAAGAGACGTCCTTTTTAAAAAAACATTTTTTAAAAATTGTAGGGTTGGGTTGTTGCTTTAAATCATTAGAGATTAAAAAAGATAAGCAGTATTTACCAAGTGCCAGGCCCCATCATTGAGTTTGCGACCTCCCTTTACGCTCACTAAGATGTCTGCTTTCCCAATCTGCATTTCAGGTATGCCATCACGTAATGAAAGCACAAACCAGTCCTGTCCTTCTTTGGTGTCTCCATAAAAGATGGCCCCCTCTGGGTCAAGGGTCCGAAACTCAAAGAAAGATCTGATGCTGTATGTGTGAGGTAAGACAGTGAATTCTGTATTAGATACACGATGACCAACTACTGCAGCCAAGCACAGAGGAATTACGATTTAGAAAGTGAAGTGAAATCCACAGATTTCAAATCCACTCACCTTGTGATTTCAGAGAGATTTGCGCTCGTCTGCATTAAGGGAGTCCATTTGGACTGTCTGTGTGCAAGATTGACAACGCCCTTGCCGGATATCTGTCTCAATCATCCCAAAAACCAGAGAATGGTTTTGACTTCATACATCAAATATCATACAGCAGCCAATCATGCTCAGATTACATTTAGACATATCTCTCTCACTCTCACTAAAGGCTAGGTAAACACAAGCGTCTGCGATATCCCAGACAAGCCGCCAGTGTAAATACTGCTGCCCCGGTGGAACCAGGGTTCAGCGAATTCAGAGTCGAATACGAATACGCTAGCAGTGCAACGACTTTGTCAGCTAAAGTTACTTCCTGACCAGCCAGTCAGCTCAAAATATACATTGCCTGTGATGTTCTATCTTATGTAAGGTTTTCCAATGTAGAATTCAGGCGCATGGGTCTGTTTGTTTAACATGCCAATACTGGTTCAGGATATTAATATTTCTTAAATTAATAAAATATAATTATTACAAAAAAGAGCTTTTTATATATAGTATTATCTATATATATCTATATATTCAACCAATTAAATTGGCTTGAATAATTGTAGCTTTAATATAATATTTTCATTACATAGTATATCACTTTACATTTTATCCAAATTGACTTAACAATGAGGGATTTAATTGAATTTAAGAATTTAATTTAATTTAAAGAAAAGGAAAAAAAAGTGTATTTTCTTTGGCATTAATTGAACTCATTTCATACTTAAAAGTTAAATAAATCTAATTATTCTGATATTACCAGAAGTCATATTTTTGAATGTGTAAAGTAAGTGAGGATCAAGCAAGCAGGCAAGCCTCAGTTTACATAAAATCTTCGTTTATATGTGTGTTGTCAACATTAAGCCTTTACTTTTCAATTTCTGATGATTAAATTGCATGGTAACATTTGCTTTTGCCGTTTTTCACTTGCATGTCATATGTAACAGTAAAAGGCACCGGTTTCTCAACGTAATTGCATAGTAAAAAAACAAAAGGCCTTGGTGATTATATATCTCTTGTAGCTTGTAAAATGCTAGTTAAAAAAACATTTTTTTAGACCTGTCTTTTAGAGATCTCATACTCACCTGATCACCTGATACTCTCCTGCACAGCAGAATCAGGTACGGGCCTAACAATAGTATGACCGCTTCCTTGAGATAGTTCATTCTCTTTTAGCTCCAAATATTAGAAAATGAGCAGAAACAAGAGGGAATGGAATCAGAACATAAGCTAGAGGGCTTTGGTTTAGCCGACTGCCGTCAGACTACCTCTCTCTCACTCTTACTCTCTCTCTTTCTCTGAGAAGTGAGTAAACTCCAGTCTAGCACACAGCCTCCCCAGAAGACCAGAGACTAAGGATGTCGACATCACAGAACCGGAAAATATTGATTTTGTGCTTGTTTGTTTGAGTGTATAGTTGTTTTGTAGACTGATAACATGATGATTAATTTTACCAGTGTATTATCGCAATAGCATAACTGGCATTCAATTATATGCTTTTGTTATGGTGTTTAATGACTGCAAAAAATTAAGTGGGTGAGAGTAGGGCACAAAATGAAAAATGAATGACTGAATGGATGTAGATTACACTGTGCAAAAATTGTACCTTTAGGGACACCTTGTGTACCTTTAGTACACCAAGATACTAATATATAGCCTTTAGGGGTCGATAAGGTACAAATACATTTTTAAAGGTAAAATTTTAGCAGATTTCTTTTTGACAGTTTACCCCTAAAAAAATAAAGCATAAAAATAAAACATTTTAGCAGAGCAACATATATATATATATATATGTATATAATTTTTAAATAATTAAAATATATATAAAAAAAAATAATAATTATAATTTTAACATAATTTATGTATGTTGTTCTGGGTTTTTTTTTTTGGTGCAGACTTTACCTCTGCCCATCCTCAACCTGGCAGTTAGTCTGATTGCATAACAAATGAACTTTGAAAGGTCACTGATGTTTGTTCATCCAGTACAGTGAAACCTTGATGTATTACTATTGAGGCATAGGTGTTTTTTTGCTAAAATAGCACCTGCATGTGTAGTTTGGTATATTTCATGCTAAAACTAACAATTACTAGTATGAACAGTTGTCAAATTAATTACTGAAAACTAAAAGTTCCTCTATTTTAAGTATTTCATACATTAAACTTGCACATCATTTTTATGTGACCTTGGTTGACTTTCCAAAGAGCATGAAAACCCGGCCATTGCCCAAGTCCCACAGTCTGTATATGATCCCACTGTCAAAAATAATGTATTAATAATTATTCATTTAGCTTTTCAATGGGGCAGTGCCCTCAAAGAAACAACTTCGTTCCATATCTACCAATAAAAGGCACATATATCTTAAAGGTACTAATCTGGACACTTACTAATTAGATACTAATATGCACCTTTAGTGGGGTAGATAAGATACAAAAATGTACCTTGAGGGTACTGCTCCAGTGACAAGCTGATGTACCCCTAAAGGCTAAAAAAAATTCTGACAGTGTGTAAAAAATATTTTGCCAAATCACATTTGAGAAAAAGAAAAAACCTTTTTGTAAATTAATTAACTGACTTCTGTATTGTGTTTTGAATGTTGTCAAAACTGTGCCAACACTGCATATTGATGATGAATTCAAAGATATTTTACACGTTATCAGGTTAATACTTTATTTGTATGGTTGTAGTGTAGACAGAGGGAGTAAAGAGAACAGGAGCAAAGAAATTAACTGTTGATTTGAATTGGCAACGTATGCCAGCAAACCTCTGTATTAAATGGTCACAAAGTCAACAAGACACAAATAAAGTTTTCAAACATTTCACGTCTTTGAAACTGCCCGAATATAATGTGGACCTCTAAAACAATGGCACAATATAACATTGTCACAAAATACCAGACAATTTAGTCACATGCCTACAACTATGACCAAGTGCAGAACATATGTAGCTGGTAGATTTTAGTCACTTTGATTGAAAATTGAAGCCTCCAAAGGGTCCTTGTTCTGGGTGGACCAAGAAGATGCTATTTTTTTGTAGTTCAGGTATTGTTCAAAACCAAACGTACTGGACAGATCTGTGATTATTTCAGTACATATGCCCCCAAAAGGCGTATTTTTAAAATATTTATATAGTTCTGTGCAAATATTCAGTAGTCTATCCAGATTCTGACTGATACATTTTTTTTAAAACGTAGGACTAGTAGTAGTAATAGTAGCTGACACAGTCACAAGTGACCTCTTTTAAGCATACTATCCACCGAATTTCATTGAAAGTTTGCTGATGGATGAAACAGGAACACGAGAACTTAACTCGTTTTGATGTTCCTCAAAGTAATACTTAAATAGAATGTTCTATAGAAAATGGTATCACAATTTTTTCTTTGTAAGGTGCGTTCAGATTATGTGCATATACTTATTAGCTTATTTAAATAAAAAGGCCTCTTGTATGTAAACATCAAAATTTTAGATTTAGTCATTTTAAACCAGTTACTGATTCAGAACAATTGATTCAGAACAATTAACAATTGATATTCGGGCCGATATTTAAACCCAATCAGACTTAAATACTCAATGGAGACAAAAAATAAATAAAAATACATTTACAAACCCAATGTTATTAATTCTCCGAAAATAATTGTTATATTTTTATGTGAACCTCTCAACAATATATGGTTGTTACTAACAGTTTTACATTCGTTTACACAAATTTAACATTTACTTTTTTTTCTTTTTTTTTTACCAATCACTGGTACAGGTAGTTGATGCAATTCATTCATTTATATATTTCTAGAATTTATGCAAAAATGTTGTCATGGTGGAGAAAATACAGCAAAAAGAAGAGGTCAAACACAAGTTTGTTGGTGGCTAGGGAGATAGACCTTGATTTGGTTTCCTTTTCCTTTACCACCACACACCCTTTCTCTCACACACCACACTCTTATAATGCAAACAAAAGGCTTGTACTCATACCCGAGCGAAGCTACATGATCCACAACCGTTCATTGCATTGTGTTTTACCCTCAGGAAATGAACAGTGCTGCGGCTACATTGCACAGTTTCACACTTACTTCAAAGGAAGAAGGTAAAATATTGAGAATAGACAGGGAGAGGGTGTTGGAATGAGAAAGAGGTGGAGATGGAAGGGCAGTACTTGAAAATCTTTCATAATGCTTGGGGAAAAGAAATAAGGCAACATAGGAGTTTCTCTTTTTGGTTTTAGATTAGAAAATTTTGATACTGAGGGGTTAAAAAGAGGGTCCAAAAAGTTTTGTGAGGACATGCCTCAGGAGAAAAAAGCAGGACAAAATGAAATGAAAGAACCACATATGAAGGAAAATGAGTTTTGTGACAACACCAGAAGATACTGAAGAAGCAATTGTTGCTCATGCGTTATGGTTATATTGAATCCAACTTCCTTGACATATCCCTAAGACTACTGTATATATATATATATATATATATATATATATATATATATATATATATATATATGAATACCCCATAGCGGTTCCAATATTACATGTTATTTTTCAAGTCAGCGTACAGAAATGATCTATCATACTGTCTTTATTTTTTAACCTCATGACTAAATTACATTCATATTCTTGTGTACTTGAATGAGCTTCAAGTACAAGCCTTGTCTCACTACCAAAAAGGGAAAAATATATAAATCAAACAAATAATATAGTGAAAAACAAAAGAAAAAAAAAAACAAGAAAGTACAAGGGAGAGCTCAAGCCACTCCAGTGCTATAAGTCCCATAGTGCAAGCCCTGCAGGGGCGTCAGGACTGACTGACGTCCTCTCTTTCTTTTCTCTCTGCTGCGGAGGAGAGAGAATTTGCTAACCAACAGAAATGGTGGCTTGCTTGTAGTAGATTATGTTTTCCTAAAACTAACATTCACCAACTACTGCTTCTTACAAGTAGCGTATACGATTCTCTCTGCGCTTTTCTCCACTTTACTCCCAAATTTTGCTCACACTCTCACACTATTTTAATCTCTGTTTGTCTCACTTCGTTTCACCCATTCTGTCACGTCTCAAATTCAGTCAGTGAATTGAGTGTCTTTGGTGGACACCAGGGGGCAGTGGGGAGGAGAAGGCCACAAACATGAAGTCGACTGGAACGTATGTTGTTGGAAGAGATGAAACAGTTGGCAGGAGTACTGGAAGTACACAGACTTATTTCATAAATGATCAAGGATTAATACCCACATCCTACAAACGAAACTATGTGAAACACAATCTGTCTCTAGACATAACATGGTCAAAAGTAGAGTGGATTCTAAATCACCATACATTTGATCTTGTCATGATAATCCTGGTTAGTGGAGGCATCACATAATAATATGTTTAATCCATATGACATGTAGCTACACCATCAAGTTGCTATGCTATGATTTACGAAAGAAGAACTTCATCTATGTTTTCTATTTACTGACCTATTAAGATTATAACACCTTTTCCAGGAATGATGTTTTTACGTGAACTTCCATGGAACTGACCAAGGCTGATGCAGCACAAATGATTATAAGTGTGCATGCCTACACCCCCAACACACCCCACAAATACACTTACACAAACCTGCAGGCACACATAAAGCCAGAATACTGAAAAACACATGACTGGAGTACCGATGTAAGATATGACACTATGAGCTACCCCAAAGTCTCCATGCATTACCTCTATACAAAATCGCACACTGTACACACTCATGCATGCACACACACACACACTCTCTCTCTCTCTCTCTCTCTCTCTCTCACACACACACACACATACAACTGCTTCTACATCTTCCTTCCCTGTGTGTTGAACATTTTTCCTTTTAATGATAAGCCACCCTTGCATTACTATAAGCAGTATAATTAACACAACTATTATTATCATTATTGTTGTTATACTGTCCTTATTATGGGAAACAGACAGAATTCATTGAGCAAAACACACATCCTGTTAGCTGTTATTGTTCACGTGTTATCCATAATATTGTAATGACTCTGAGAGGATGGATATCCAAGCTCTAATGACACTACAGAAGAGGCAAAGAAGTGGTGTGTTGGAGGTGCATCTTGGCAGTGCCTGAAGGGGGCGTTATATTTTTTGTTCTTCGCCCCCTTATAACCTTTCCTCCTTGTCTTCAAGACACCCCTCCATCTTTCCATCACATTTGATTCCTATGTATGCCTATGCATTTGCTGCGTTACAAAAGAAAAGTAAGAGCTGTGCAAGAGTGTTCAGTTAACAAACAGTAAAACATAATTTCCACCCTTAATGGCCTCCTCTGCTCTTTTACAGGTATTACCGTGCTGCCATTGTGTACTCACTTATGGGTTGTCCTGCTTTGTGCTACTGCTGCCGCCGCTGTTGTATAGGCTGGGGTTCACTACTAAAGGATGGGGCACTGTGCCTGTTAAAGGGGCAGCAGTGGCAGCGTAATTGAAAAAAGGCAAGAAGGGTAAGGGCTCTTTGTCCCCTGATGCCATCATATTTAGAGTCATTGGAAGGGCAGCAAGGTTATAGGGGTATGGCAGTAGCTGTGGGCCATACAGTAGGTGATAGGGGTCAGGGTAAAAGGGCAGTTTAGCAGAGTCAGGGTGGGGTACCATCTTCCCAAGTGATGGAAAATGTAGGGGTCCAGCAGGGTAAGACATCAGGATTTGCTCCTCCTGTTTCTTACCAGAGCAGTACCCTCCAGGTATGACCAAGGGAAGAGTAAGCTCCTGGACAGGGTAGCCTGAGCCCCTGTGGTGTTCTGTAGGAGTGAGAGAGGTGTTTTCCTTTGATTCAGGCTCTGCTGTGGGCACTTGAGGATGTAGCAGGGTGTGGCAAGAAGGCTCGCTCATCCCAGCTGAAGTC
Source organism: Coreius guichenoti (assembly GCA_039654105.1). Lineage (NCBI taxonomy): Eukaryota > Metazoa > Chordata > Actinopteri > Cypriniformes > Gobionidae > Coreius > Coreius guichenoti. The sequence continues at coordinate 19,738,345 of CM077187.1, forward strand.
ACTGGCAACATAAGACCCTGTTTTTCAGTGTTGTGCCTTCCTCTGTGTGATTGGCTTTGCTCCAGCTGTGGTCGCAACTGTAGGTCCAAGGGTCCTGGAGAGTGACAAGGTGACTTTGAATACCTTTGAGAAGGTACTTTTGGAGTGGTTTGAATGACAGAGCATGTAGGAGATGGTATAGGACTGAGTGGTTCCTCTTTGGGCACTACCAACGACACCTCATTACAAGACTGTTCCTTTGAGATGTTGGATGGATGTTTAATCTGTTGATCAAGCTCTCTTTTTTTTGCCAGTATTGTTGGCATGGATAAGTCTTGGGCTTGGCTGCTGGATTGAGGAAAGATTCTTAGATCCTGAGCATCTTGTAAATCACTGAAATCTTCATTTGGATTAATGTCATCTTCTCTACACACATAACCTCTGCCTGTTTTTAGTGATATGGGTACAGATGGAGTTGTTTCTCTTCTAATCTGAGGCTCTGTCAGCATTTGAGAAACCTGGATTTGCCTGTCGCTTGGCGTTTGGCTTCTTTTCTGTTGGTTTAGTGTGTCTAAATTCCGTTTTTCTGGTGTTCTGTAGTCTAGGCACTCTGCACCATTCATTACTAGTACACTAGGGAGGTTAGGAGAGATGACATTAAACCTTTCTAAAGTGGGACTGTGCATAACTTGGGAAAACTGTGCACACAATGGACTGTGGACTTTGTCATTGGTTGCCACTTTGGGGCTTTCACAATTTCTGACTCTTTGGTGTTCTTCCATGTTCTCACCCAGTTGGTTGTCTGTGATTTGACAGTCTGGTTTGGAGTAATATATGACAGACACAGGCTGTACTTGCTCACAATTGGCGTCTAAACCTTTGCTTGGTATAGTTTCCGCTGCAGAAGGTGCGTAGCTTGGTATGTCTTGCTTTTCCTGTGTGTCTTCAACCTCGGTTGAACTGCCTAACTCATGTCGCTTGAGGTGGCAATTGAGTGCAGCAGAGGTTTTGCAGACCTTATCACATTGTGAGCATGTATATCTGATCAAAGGCCTCCTGCCCAAGCGAACTGGGCTGCCTTTCTCTATGGACCGTCCATCCACTCCATTCTCATCTGCTTTCATTTCCACCTCGCTTCTTGATGACTGGGAAGTGAAGAAAGTAGGGGCAGACAGGGGCTTGTTTTTGGGATGCTGAGTTCTCTGATGTTCCTCTAGCTTGGATTGTGAAGGGAATGGAGCTCTGCAAAGCATGCACACAAATTCAAACAGATGTGTCAACTCATGCTTGTCTCGTTTCCTTGGGCTGGAGAACCAGCGCCCACATGTTCCACACTCAGATGCCTGATCTTCTGACCATCTTTGCTTGATGATAGAGGATGCTGTTTGTTGAGGATTGAGTGTAGCCTGAGGAACAGATAAAGGGAGAGGGAGATCAGGCTTCCCATGAGTTCCCTTTTCTTTTTCCTTCTGTTCTGTTCTTGAAGAGACAGGAAAAGTGTGTGATGTTTCTTTGACTTCAGCTTTCTGTGGATCAGTAACTTCTCTCTGCTCTTTCTTTACTTTTTGTCTCCTTTCCTCTCCCTCATCTGCATCTTCATTGTCAACTTCTTTATTAAAATTTTTTATTAGTCTCTCAGCTCTCCTCATAGGCCTCAGGGATCGTTTGTAGTGCATTTTGCGTTTCCAAGCTTTAGCCCCCTGCATATGAAGAGCCTTTCGCTTGGGTTTGTAAGAATAGTAAGGCCTCCATAGGTTATCCTCCTCATCATGGTCATTTCTGTCCTCCCTGACCTCCTGCCGGAAGAAATATTTCCTCACCTTGCCTTTGAGTTTAGGGTTTTTCCATTTGGGCTCCCCCTCTTTTCCTTCCTGACTGGAGTTGCGGTGTTTACGTTGGTGATGATGGGTGTGCCGTTGCTCTCTCTGGTCCTCTTGTGAGAGGTTACTCTTTTTGGGTTTGCTGCGTGTAGGGCTTTTGTCTCTCCTTAGATCTGTTTCTGAGATGCTCCGTTTGACAATGGCCTCCTCCCCTATGCGCACAGTAATCTGACAAAGTGGACCGCTGCCTTTGACTTCTGATCCCACCGCTAAAGGTATTGTCTTAGTTGACTCTGTTTTATTGTGAACTTTTCGTCCCTTGTGAAGTTTCTCTGTTGGCTGTCTGATTTTCAAGACCTCTGGGTCTAAACTGACAGCATCCCACTCCCTGTATACCTCTGTGTGCTCTCTCTCTCTATGTTTTCTAATCTGTTTTTGACCTGTCTTTGAATATTTTTCTGGACTTCTTTTTCTCTCCTCAGATTCCATTTTATTTCTGTGAACAATGACAGAAGAAGAAACTGCAGTGCTATGCATGATGACTGAGGGTTTGCTGTGTGCAAATGCAATGACTGAAGAGACGGCTCCTTCTGGGCACTTTTGAGTTTTTCCTTTGCCATTGTTACTACCTGACAGCCATACATCTGACCCCTCTGTCTCTCTGGCTTCTACTGCCATGTCTGTTTGGGGAGAATCTAGTTTTTTACCCTGCTCTACACCCAACCTGATAGGGAATCCCTCAGGCTCAGCCTTGATGTCTGGGGTTTGAAGATCTTTCAGGAAAGACTCCAATTTCTTTGTGTCTAGAGGTTGTGGGAGGCTGTCATCCATCGATAAAGGCAGGGTAACTGATGAATCAGAAGTGAGTAGTCCATCAGCCATTGGCTGACTATATGTTTTGTAAGGTCTCTTTAGAGATCGCATGGGCAACAGGCGGTACAGTTTAAGGGCATTGACCTTCTGCTTGTAACCACCATTGGCTGTTTTCTCACTTGAGATCAAGCCAGGATTGATACCATGGAAAGCCTTTTGGTGTGTTTTAAGGTTGTAGTAGGTAGGAAATGCTTCCCAGCAAAAGATGCATTGGTAGCGTCTTTCACCAGTGTGCCACACCTCATGTTTGGTGCGGTACTCGGCCAGAGCAAAAACCTTGTCACAGTAGTGACAGGGGTACTTCCGGCGCCATGAATGCACATTAGAGTGTCGCTTCAGGCTAGACAAAGTCATGTAAGAGCGCTCGCACACGGAGCAAAAGTAAATGATATGTCCATCCACCACTTTTACAAAGTGATCCTCTTCCCCCAGGGCATCCCTGCAAGTCAGTGTTCCAGCATGACGGGCATGAATGTCGCGCACTTTCTTTATTGGTCGGCCAGGCCTTGTTTCATGTCCAAGCTGTTCTGGCTCTGCAGCCTCATCTGCTCTCTCCCCCTCCACTTCACCCTCCTCCAGGGGCTCTTCTTTGGGTGGCACTGGAAAAGCTGGCAGCCCTTGCCTGCAGGTGGCCTCATGGGATTGCAGTCTTTTATTATGGATGAAGGCTTTGCCACAGTGGCGGCAGCTGAGTACTCGTCCCCCCCGATGGAGACGCATGTGGACAGTGAGGGACGAGGCAGTGCTGAACAGACGGTGGCACACCCCACACAGTAGTTCTGGCTTCGGCACATCCCGAAAGGAGTCATGGAAAGATGGCGTGGGGAGAGTCAAGGGGGAGGAAGTTAGAGAGACAGACGAGGGTGAAGGAGGAGGAGGAGGAGTTGATGAGGATGAGTGAGGGTTGATGCTAGGGAGAGGAAGGCTCAGTTCAACATGGAGGCTGTTTGCCTTGCGTTTTTTGCCTTTTGAACTCTCTGGATCCTTTATACCTTGGTCCTGGTAGGCTCTTGCACTGAGGTTGAAAAGAATGTGTGCTGTTTCTGTTGTTGAATGCTCTTTGTGCCCATTATTGAGACTGACCCCAGCTGTCTCTTTTGAACAGTCCATTTTATTAGAGTGTTGTAAGGGAGATGTTGGGTATCGGGAACCACTACCATCAACAGAAAATGACATAGATGACTTGCAGTTCTTACTGACTGGAGCAGTTAGATCAACTGGGAAGGAGGAGGAAGAGCATGGCAGGCGGTCCGTTTTTGATGATGTTTTGGATAGCTGTTTGTCTCTGAATGCTTTCCCCTTCCATGCCATGCCATCTGAGCTGTCTCTGTCATGGACGTCAGAGGAGGAAGTGGGGTGGGATGAGGAACAGTGCTTCTGTGCAGAAAAGCCAGGCAATCCAGCGCTGAGGGGAAAACTGAGCGATATCCTCGTAGTTTTGGCACCATCTGCCTCCTCTGTGCCCTCTCCCATCCTGTCTCCTCTCATGTGTTTATTTCTGTGTTTCATTGGATCCTTGTACAAGTCCTCTAAGATGTTCTCCAAGGCTATCGTTGGCCAAAAACAGAGCACTAGACAGTCAAAGGGTTTATCTGTAGTCCAGCAAGGTCCAGAAAAATACTTGTCTGTTCTAGCTATATCTTTAGTGCAGAAGTTGTCGATTGAAGGATGGTGGAGAACAGAAATTTCAGATCAAGAAGATGGCAGTTCATTGAGGTCAAGTCCAGAGATGACGACTCCTAGATGTAGGTAACATTGTACATCTTTGATTATCTTGGTATAAAACAGGACGGGGATTGCCATGCATTGCACATTCAGCTCCAAGAGTGCAGCGCAGGTGTGGAGAGGGTCCCAGCAATCCTCTCCTGACACCATGACCCCGTTCTTAATCCTGCAACAGAACAAAAATAATTTGTTTTCAAATATTCTGTTTTAATCACTGGAAACATTGTAGATTTTTTGACAACCACAAACACCAGAGAGTGTTGTACTAGTATTAAACTGACAAGAAAAGCACATGACAAAAAGTATGCACTGTGTGGTGGCAAATAAGTGTGATTTAAAACAGACATACTGGCTATAAAATACAAGCTAGCACCAAGTAAGCAATCCATTATGGTAATCATACACATGCAACTTAGTCAGACAAGGTTGGTTGCAGTCATCTCAGTTTCCGAATTTGGCATGACAAAATCTGAAAGCGTGGAAAGAATCTCAGCAATCAACCCCACTGAGTCACAGCATTCACTTCACCTAATTGAACACTGCTAAGATTTAATTAAGATTTCCCCAACAGGGTGTTATTTATAGTCAAAGTGCTCCAAATATGCCTAGACTGAAAAGGTACCAAAATATAGATGGCCTTTTGAACTGAAGCGTCTTGTATTCCTGATAAAGTTATTTGGATATATGTATAAATATGTATTTTACTATAGAGCATGTAATGCAGAAGACCACATGATTCATACTGTCATGTCAGTTTTTCTTTAGCAGTCTGAGAGTGAATATTCCACATTCACTTTTTTTGCATTCCTAAAAATTTTTGGTTGCTTATTTAATGATCATATTGTTTGCTTAACCTGCTTGTTAGCCATAGAGAAAGAGCATTCTTAGTTAGCACTAATGATGCGACACCAGAGAAAATCCCCAGTCATGGTTTTCTGCCTGCGTTTTAGCCAGGCAGGCAGGCAGGCCTCTGTAAAATTCCACAAGCAGCCCTGAACACACTGAAACTAGGTCAGCACTGTTATTGCAGAGAGAGAAAGAGAGGAGGAGGGAGAGCAATGGAGAGAGAGAGAGAGAGAGAGAGAGAGAGAGAGAGAGAGAGAGAGAGAGAGAGAGAGCGAGAGAGAGAGAGGTGGGGAAGAAAGCAAGATCCAGGCCTGGAGACAGGAACAGCCACAAACACACACTTACACATGCACAGAAACACATATATACGCACACACACAGACAGGCAGTCAACAAGCTGCACGCACACACACACAAGCATTCTCCTCTCAACACGCAAACACATTTGCAGGCATGCAGGCACATATGAACCAGTCTGTCTGTAAACAAGTGGCTTGACAGCTAGCGTTACCCAGCACACCACAAATGCAGCTGAGAGTGTTCAAAGGATGTATACCAGAACTCCTGCATAATAATAGATGTTACATAAGAGTATATTTAGACAGGAAGAGTCAGGAAGAGTTAGACAGGAAAAATATTTAAACCTGTCCGGCACTTGTTGTGACTGGCTGCTATGGCGTAAAACGAGGCCTAAGAATGACACAGTTTTACATGGTGCTCGCATAGTGAATGGACAATCACATCTGCCACCCCCTCATTTTCTCTGTACGTCTGTCCCTATTTATCTCTCCCTCTCAACCTTCTTTTCTCTTCGCATATGACGCACACACTGCCTCTCAACAAACAGTTCCTGGCGCAAGAGGCTGGCCAAGCGTGACAGGGCCTTTGCCTCCCCCCTCTGAATGCCCCTCTACTCAAACATGCAACCTACTGAAAGAGTTAGAGCTGAAGTATTAAGGTGTTGCATCTTGCAAAATCAATTTAAAAAAAGGTTGGCAAATTGACTTTCTCCCAAATGTAGGAAATTGAAAACGAGTGTTCACATCTGCGTCATCAGCTAGAAAGTGAAGTGCAGTCAAGTCATCCAGGTAAAGATTTTCAATTTACGCACATGAGACCACTAGTTTTATAATGCTGTCACCATTGGGTTAGGAACTGAGAAGAGGCTCGGAAGAAGCCAGATAATGGGCTTGAAGCTTGAATTTAGCTGTGCCAGTGAAAGAGACCATGGACTGAATGGCAGTGGAAAAGGGTAATGAGTGAAGGCCGCCTGTTTCCGTGTGGCCGTGACGGGGCCCACCAGGGTGAGGCTGACTGTGAAAAGGAGGCTGTCGCTAGATAGTGAACTCTGCACAACCCCCTGCCAAAAACATAGTGGAGCCAGCCAGAGGATAGATCAGGGGTAGGAAAAGAGCAAAAAGGAGGAGTGGGCTGTTTTGGAAGAGCAGTTGGGAGATGGAGAAGGATGGTCCGAGGATGGTTGAGTTTGTGGTAGGATTTCCTGACTCTTTGCTTTCCCCCTGAGCAATTTATGGTATCTCTGTGATTTGGCATGACGGGCCATGCTCCAGCGAGTCTGCCTGTGTTACACGCTGTGTTCGACATGGTCGACTGAGTTTTAACTTGACAAGTGATTCCCATGAATCTGTTGCTGTAATATGATCAAGGACGATATTCTAAGTAGAGCAAAACTGGAAGAAAGTGTCATCACTGATAGAGTGAGAAACTCCTGGCTGAAGCTACTTCCTCTAGATCATGCCTGAATCTGCTTCCATGATGCTTTAGTTTGTTTAGAAAAACGAGCAGCCCTGCCATGTTTCCATTTTAACATTGGTACCTCTGTTGCTACAGTATTCCAGAAACTTTATGCTAACATATGCCAGAGTTTAAATTACAAATATCCCATGCTAGCTGACTTGAACCCTTAAGCAGTGGCAGAAAATTAAGTTTGACCCTGGCGTATATTCAACTCACCTCAATACAACTTGGCTGCTTGGCTTCTAACGACCTCTGACCCTATGGCCTTGTAGGGGCTGTTAATAGTGTACTACTAAGTATGCTACACAGGAAAAGACAGTGTAAATTTAAAAAGTGAATGTGCATCTTATAATATCATCCACCTTACGTACACATGGGTAGATGCTGTTTTTTAGGGCTCCATATTCCAAGACGTCACTTGGTCGTTAATTCTAAAACCGAGTCCTTTGCTATTGAGATAATTTCGTCAGATGTGAACTTGCTACAACAGAAAGTATCCAAATCCAGCAGAACAGAAATATGGCAAGAGAACGCAAAAAGTATGAAGCTTTATTCTCATTTTACTTTAATCTTGGAGCGACTCACCAGCCCTGAAAAAGAACTGCGTGGTTCAGCCACAACAGCGGAGGATAAGGGAGACAGGCCTTGATTAGCACACACACAAACCCCCACACACACACATTTCTGGTGTCTACACAGAACCAAAACAACATCGATATGATATGAGAGTGGCACAGAAATGCAAGAAGCAGGAAGAGGTGAAGACAGAGAGATAGATCAGAGGAAAAAGTCTCTCCTTCTCGCTTCCATTCTCCGCTAGGCAAGCACACAACAAGACAACGTACCTCGGAAAACCTTCTGCTGCATCTCGGCTGCGATGTGTTCTCTCTCTCACTCTCTCACTTTCCCTCCCTCGGTCTGTGTGTCCTGGTCTGCGTGTTCCCGTGTGCGTGTATGAGTGAGAGAGAGAGAGAGAACACAGGGAAAGACAAGCGCGTGCATACAGGCAGCGCTATGTAGAGGGCAGAAACGACTCTCTCGCACTCTGACTCTCCCCCTCCTTCTGCCGCTCTATCTCTCCTTCCCTCGCCCGCACTCTCGCTCACTCTCTCTCTCACACTTCAGTTTGCCACTGACACATGATTCTGGGCTGTTTTTGCATTTTTTTATCTCCCCCAGCCTCGTACCCCTTACTCACCCGCACCCACCCCCCCAGCCTCATTTTAATTCCAATTCTCTTTTTATTCCAAATTTTTTTGTTCATTAGACACACACTTTCACCATGCACACTCTCTACATACACCAAGCCTGATGATAGCAAGGAAGGGAGGGAGAACGGGAGTGAGGGAGAGAATGAGCGAGTGAGAGGACGCCATTTAAGCAGTTTGTTACGAGCACTGCCAGTCCCCAAAATGGCTGAAAACAAACAGGAGCCATGCCAACAGAAAAAAAGCTTGGCCATAGAGACACGAAGGGAAAGAGATAAAGAGTAGGAGTGGGGAGAAACAGAGAGACGCCAGACAATACTTGGGTTAAACTCTTTAAATAAATGAGGTAACCAAAAGAGAGATCAAAGAGTACAGCATGGACATGCACTTTGGTTTCCATTTTCTCCTCTCTCTACTTCCCTGACTAAAAAGAAGGACGTTTATGGCAAAAAGAGGTGGACCAGAGGAGTAAACATTGGAGTCTTTGGCTGAGACGGCCCTCTATGACAGATTTGGCCTTCTCGCCATTACGTGGAGCAGAGAAATAGCACTTCTATGTACTTTTTGTCCTGCCTTCATTGCCAAATCAATTCGTCTGGCATTTGCTGGATGGATCAATCCAGTTCACTCACAGTCAATGAGTAATCTATTTATAGCTATTGAAAAGTTGAGGAACCACCTGTTTTAAAACTGTTCTACCGAATTGTGTGACTATGATTTAAAACTCTGTCTTGACATTCAGAAATATTTTGGACCTGCGGAGAGATCAGGCCAAGAGGATAAGGAAAATGAGGGTTTATACTGAAAAATGTTCCTCGCTTCACTCTTCCTCTTTTATCCACTTTTTTTTCATGCCCAAATTTCTGCCGAACAGCTCATTATACCCCCCATCCTACGTTCCTTTCCCCTGTGCCCCTCGGTCCTTCTCTCTATTTTTCCTTTCTCTTTCTCACTCCTTTTTCTCTTCTATTGTATGCCAGCCCACTTGTCTCCATGGGAACTCAGTTTGGAAGGGGTGTTGTTCTTATGATCTCTCCGACTTGGTGAAACTTTGTCACTTTTCTCACACTTTTCTCAGATTCTGTTTTTCTGCTTGATTATAAAACGTTCATTTCACGTATTGGTATTTTGTCGTTTGAAATGATTAGTTTCTTGCAAAGTTTATTTTGTAATTCATAATAGTTCAGGTAACTTATTTAAAGAGGTTCACCTCAAAGTGTTTGTTATTTTCATTTATGAGCTTTATGAGCTGTTTGGGAATAGGAACATGGAAATAGGCAACTCAAAAGTAGAGTTCAAAATGAAACCTGACCATAAAGCTTAAAGCACTATAAAGACATTTCACTATAGTCAATATTAAGAGCATGGTGCCAGAAAATGTGTTAAGATATGTAGACAATGCATGTTTTATCATTATCATTATCATTAATTCATTCAAGTCAAAGTCAGTGTGACAGCAAATGTTGTGAGAGTGACAGTTAATGCAAGGATTGTGCATTAACATTAAGTAATTATACGTTTATACTATATTATATTGTGGTATTAATTTAATTCTATTATAGCTTTTTATTTTTTGCTCAAGCAAATTCAGAAGTAGGCCAGACAGAGGTGGTCTTCACAAAGTGTTCCTCTGGAATCAGCCATTCAACTCTGCAAACAAGCTTTGTCATATTCCAAATTATTGTATTTGTCATTTGATTGCCTCTAATCTTTGTCTGCTGTGAAAATAGGTGGCTCAAATGTTCCCCTGCTCACTGCTGATCAAAGGCCGTCTTTAACATGACATATGGATCGGCAGACACTAATGAGAGGGCAGTAGCCAGCTGAATCTCCACGGTAACAAAAGAGGCTGGGACATCTGGAGTCAGCCACACACAGACTCCTGGTGAGTTTTGGGGAAGAGGGGGTCGTCAGATGTCCGCCTGCAATGGGTGGACTGGATAACAAATATGGCAGTGGGGCAGATGAATGAAATGTCAATTTAACCCTCTGAGGCTTGGTAGTTTTTTTTTTTTTTTATCAGTGTGAGTAAATGTTCAGTACAAATAATCCATGTTTACTTAAGGTTAGCATGACTACCCAGATTAAAAAAATTATTTATTATTTATTCATATTTATCAAAAACTGTACAAGTGACATTCATTTTAAGTGAAATAATGAAATTAAATAGTTTCTGTATCTCTCTTTTGTAGCTATTGTCTAGTAGGGAAGTAGATGTACAACCTGATTTTATGCAATTTTATGTTAGAGCAGCTGATAGCATCATCCGCTATGTAATTGTTCTACTTTTCTATTTATTTCAACTTTTCCTTTTGTTAACCATTGTCTGTACTTTTCCTCTGATAATTATTTAGAGGTGCCATTTTTTCTCAAAAATATTCAAATTATTATAATTCTTTTGTTATATATTATATACAGGGTAACACTTTATAATAACTGCATGCTATGAATCATTAGTTAAGCATTAGTAAATAGTTAATTCATCCTATATAAAGTATTAATAGACATTAGTAAGCAGTTTATAAATACAGCTATAAATTATTTGTTCTTGATTTATAAGCATATCTATAATGTGTTTAATAATTGTATTTTCATACTTTTTTAATGATAAATTTATCATTCCTAAATTAAGTATTACGTTATTTACAAACCAGTTATTTAGGAGTTGTCAGTGGTTCATAAGATCATTTAGAAAGTGAAAGTAAATGATTAATAAACTATTTAAATGTACATTTATACTATTTAGACATACACTCACCTAAAGGATTATTAGGAACACCATACTAATACTGTGTTTGACCCCCTTTCGCCTTCAGAACTGCCTTAATTCTACGTGGCATTGATTCAACAAGGTGCTGAAAGCATTCTTTAGAAATGTTGGCCCATATTGATAGGATAGCATCTTGCAGTTGATGGAGATTTGTGGGATGCACATCCAGGGCACGAAGCTCCCGTTCCACCACATCCCAAAGATGCTCTATTGGGTTGAGATCTGGTGACTGTGGGGGCCATTTTAGTACAGTGAACTCATTGTCATGTTCAAGAAACCAATTTGAAATGATTCGAGCTTTGTGACATGGTGCATTATCCTGCTGGAAGTAGCCATCAGAGGATGGGTACATGGTGGTCATAAAGGGATGGACATGGTCAGAAACAATGCTCAGGTAGGCCGTGGCATTTAAACGATGCCCAATTGGCACTAAGGGGCCTAAAGTGTGCCAAGAAAACATCCCCCACACCATTACACCACCACCACCAGCCTGCACAGTGGTAACAAGGCATGATGGATCCATGTTCTCATTCTGTTTACGCCAAATTCTGACTCTACCATCTGAATGTCTCAACAGAAATCGAGACTCATCAGACCAGGCAACATTTTTCCAGTCTTCAACTGTCCAATTTTGGTGAGCTCGTGCAAATTGTAGCCTCTTTTTCCTATTTGTAGTGGAGATGAGTGGTACCCGGTGGGGTCTTCTGCTGTTGTAGCCCATCCGCCTCAAGGTTGTGCGTGTTGTGGCTTCACAAATGCTTTGCTGCATACCTCGGTTGTAACGAGTGGTTATTTCAGTCAAAGTTGCTCTTCTATCAGCTTGAATCAGTCGGCCCATTCTCCTCTGACCTCTAGCATCAACAAGGCATTTTCGCCCACAGGACTGCCGCATACTGGATGTTTTTCCCTTTTCACACCATTCTTTGTAAACTCTAGAAATGGTTGTGCGTGAAAATCCCAGTAACTGAGCAGATTGTGAAATACTCAGACCGGCCCGTCTGGCACCAACAACCATGCCACGCTCAAAATTGCTTAAATCACCTTTCTTTCCCATTCTGACATTCAGTTTGGAGTTCAGGAGATTGTCTTGACCAGAACCACACCCCTAAATGCATTGAAGCAACTGCCATGTGATTGGTTGATTAGATAATTGCATTAATGAGAAATTGAACAGGTGTTCCTAATAATCCTTTAGGTGAGTGTATAGTAATAGTTACTCAGTGTGTTAATAAATGCTTTATTAACACATATTCCTACTGTAATTCATGATTAATTCAGGTAGTTACAAAACATTTAGTAGTTGTCAGTTAATTATTTTTGTGAGCTCATCTAAAGTGAGGACTATTTATGCCTCATAAAGCTTTTACAAAGGAGATTTAAAGGCTCAGTTATCAACACGGAGTGATGAACATAGAAATATTTATTTCAAGATGCAAAATACTGTACAACTGTACACTTGATATAACATGAAAAATAAACATCTGCAATATCACATAAAAATAAAAAAGGAACTAAACAAGCAACACAAAAAAAGAAAGCAAGTGAATATAAATAAAAAAATAAGCAACAAAATGAATAACTGAGCCTTAACTGACAACTACTAAATAGTTAACTGACAACTATTAAATGTTTTATAACTACCTGAATTAATCATGACTTACAGTAGGAATACATGTTAATAAAGCATTTATTAACACACTGAGTAGCTATTACTATGTCTAAATAATAAGATGTATAAACGTACATTTGTTAATCATTAACTTACACTTTCTAAATGATCTTATGAACCACTGACAACTCCTAAATAACTGGTTTGTAAATAATGTAATACTTAATTTAGATATGATACATTGATCATTAATAAAGTATGAAAATACAATTATTAAACACATTATAGATATGCTTATAAATCAAGAATAAAGCATTTACAGCTGTATTTATAAACTGCTTACTAATGTCTATTAATGCTTTGTAAATGATGAATTAACAATTTACTAATGCTTAAAGGTGTCATGAACTGGCTTTTTTATTTTTTTATTCTGTTGTCTGAGGTCAACTTATGACGTTCGCGTGGTTTTTAAATTCAAAAACATGATAACGGCTAATAGGATATTTTCTATCCTGGTTTTGAGCCTCTCTCCTGGAACGCTCGGTTTTTATGGGCGTGCCGCACTGAAGACTTGGAAGCAAACGCCCACTGCTACGATTGGATAAGCTTTGCATATTTAATGAGCTTTGGCTCCCCCGCGAGTACACGTGAGGGATTGTTTTGAAAGCATGTGGGGAAATGGCAACCGGAAAGATTGGCCCAGCTCACAAAATGTCTTTACAATGATAACAAACAATGATAAACAATGATAACAAACAAACAATGATAAACAAACACAATGATTTATCTCTCATCCACCCGCAATTAATTGGAATGTTATTTTTTTATTACTTGGCCCGCCCGATCGGTGGATATAACAGCGAACCGTGCATCAACTAACACACACACACACAAGCTTTACTGCAGAGTCAGACAAATCAAAGCATGATCAAAACTTCAAAACAAAGCATTTTTCCTTCAAATATCAAGTCAAGAGAGAGTGTACAACACACTTGGTAGTCCGTCTGGAAAACACATAGCCCCGGGACGTTGGGCTTTGCGAGCCCTGGCCCATAGGCTACATGTCCGAGTCTGAGCAGTGATCACGAATCGTAGCACAACACCTCAAATAAAGGATTCTCCTGCACTGTGACAGCGTGCTAAGTTATGTTCAGTTAGACACGTACACATAATCAATAGATATCAAACGATCTGTAACAATGCAATACCATCACATATAAAAAAAAACATTTTTTACTCACACAAGTGTGTTGCTTTATTCATTCATGTAATCTCATGCAAATCCAGTCTCTTGTTTACAAACGAATCCATGGTGAAATGAAGGAACAAACGCGCAATGTCTTCCCCACGTGAGCTGGATATTCATTAAAAATAAAGTTCATCATTCATAATATTTTAATCTGAATGAAGCTTATGCGGCTTGTTTATTGCTTGGAAGTTCGATCCGGTTTAGCTCCAGGTAGGCCTATGTTATTTATCATGTCAGGCACGAGTCGGTGGGCGGGGCTACAGAATCAGGCTTTCTTCTTCTTCTGTTAAGGCGGTGTTTCACCACACTCTGACGTCACAGCCTGGCACATTCTGAGATCTCTCGTTTGCTGGGCCTGGTGTCAATAAAAGCTTTTCTTTGACTAACAAGGAAGTTTTCAGCTCTGAAATTTACAGGATATTCTTATATTACCATGACCTTTTATATATCAAAAGCTCAAGGGAAAGTTGATTTCTCAATTCATGACCCCTTTAACTAATGATTCATAGCGTGCCGTTATTATGAAGTGTTACAAAGGAATTTTTTTTTTCATATTTTAAATATGAGGTAACAACAGACTAAACTTGGTTAAGGTGCATATCTGACTAAATTATTTTGCACACACTACAGCTACAGGTTTTATTTTATGAAAGAAAAAATGAATAGAAAAACAAAAAGCTCACAGTAAAAAGTATACATTGGCTACATCATAACCAGTCATTAACGTTACAAATGATTAGTTGCCAAGCACGCCTTGTTGGCAGAAGCTGTTTGCACTAACTCCGCCCACTGATGTCTGGTTGGGCCGGACAAAATTACGGAATATGCTTAATTGTCAACAACAGCAATAGTGCAGGGGTAAGGCGCATGACAGAAGGTTTTGACCCGAGTTTGAATCCGCCTTTTTTCGCTCTACTCTCGTTTCCCATCACATATCAGATCGGAAAAGAATTTTTCAATAAAAATTAAGAAAATATTCGAAAAGTGGAAATAAAGTGTCTAATGTGTGTTTAATAATTAAGTGTTTATCGGTTAAGGTTAGGGGTAGGTGTAGGGAGGGCTTTATTGTCCTAATTAGGCAGGATTCATTTAATAATTTTAATAAATAGAATCATTTACACTCTATGTTATTTTTTTATTTACCTTTTAATGTACAACAACACTGAGGTACAAATAGTATCTGCCACTATTTATAAGTATAGTATCTAATTACTCTTTACACAGCCTATTGCAAAGAAAATACAGCTATTTTTACAGTGTAAATAGGATCTGTGGCTATTTTCACTTAGTGTAAATAAAATCTATTGCTATTTAAACTTAGTGTAAATAGCAGCTATCGCTAAGAAAATATGCTATTTTCACTTAGTGTAAATAGCCGCTGCCTATTAATATTACAAAATCTTTAACAAATTTGTAATAATATTTGAGTAAAGTGTGAAGATGTAAATTTTCCTTGGCCAGACATCACTTTGTATGTTTAAACATTTTTAATTATTTTATATTTAATTTTTTTAAATTATTTTTATGATATTAATATATTATATTAATTAGATACAATCAGGGGCTTCCTGTTTCCTCCCATTTCTTATTTCTTAAAATGCTGTGATTCTTAGTTAATCCCTTAACAGGATGTATACCCAAAAACTATATTTTTTGGTGTTCTTATCTCATAATAAAAGATTTGTTCTATTTGATGAGTTTAAAAATATTTTAGATGAGTAAAAAAAATATGATTGGCAGCACTCTCACCACACTCTGTCCTAACACCATGGAGTAACTTTGTTATTCTTGGATGATTTCTCATATTCATCTTCCAAGCATATTCCTGCCAGAATGGCGAATGACGGTTCCCATTCCTTGTCTATTTATCTCCCATATTTCTTAAATATTATGCATTTTCTCATCAGTTTTATACATTTATCTGTTGTACAACTTATCAAAAATGTTGCTTAAAACATTTGAATAACCTCTTGCAAATAAGTATTTATTATATAAATAGTTATAAATGACTTGCTATAGGAAGTCCATATTTTATTGCTTAAATTAAGTTTCTAAAATATGTTTATTTTTACATTTGACATTACTTGCCCATATCTTAAAACATCATTAAAGGAGTTTGGTGTCTTGTGCTCATTTCTCTTTCAATTAACTGATTGTCTAATCCACTGATCCAGTTTCCATATACTTCCATTTTGAATTGTTATCATTATCCATCCATACTAATACTGACCTAATATGTGCTGCATAGTAATAATAAAACAAATTGGGAACTGCCCATCCATCCATTTCAGGATTTTGTTTTAAAACTTTTAGCCTAAATCTTGGTTTCTTTTCATTGCAGAAATTCTAATGTTTTGGTATTACGGCTTTTAAATATTTTATTTTTGTTCAGTCCCTCTTGAATTCATTATTTTTTATGTGCTCCATTCTTATTTAAATTTATTTGTATATGAATAAGCTTCAATGCTGTAAGTTAAAACTTAATACTATCACATTATCTACATACAGTTTTAATTGTATGTATCTCTCCATCTACTTTAAGACCTTTTATTCTTATTATTTAAAGCTCTATAGATAAAGCAGATTCCTATAGTGATAATTGATCATCTTGTTTCTCTCAATATTTAAAATGCTTCCAAAATATTTCCATTAGCCCTCACTCTTACATTAACTTGTTTATACATCCCTTTAATCATTGTAATAAACCTTTGCAGAAAGCCAAAGACCTCACACATTTAAAAGAAAAAAGGGCCATAACAACCAATCAAAGCCCTTTTTAGTGTCAGCATTTGTTGCTTTTTTTCTCATTCTGAGATATTTTAAGTGTTCATCACTTTTTGATTTTTAATAACAATGGGTTGCAAATCACATTTAACGGATTGGCATATGACACAAATTGTATACAGCATACATTAAATCAAGTAATGAGGTACATAAAGTGATAGTCAGGTTAAAAATGAAAATTATGTCATCATTTACTCACCCTCAAGTCGTTCAAATCCTGTATGTCTTTCTACTATTGTAGAACACAAAATAAAATATATTGAAACTGTTATTGTCCATACAGTGAAAGTCAGTGGGGTCCAAAACAACAGTGGACTACATTGACTTTCATTGTATGGACATAAAATGGAATCAGTTACTGATTCCTAACTACATGACAAAAATTATAGTTAGTAATGTAATCTAGATTACTAATTTTAGGTAATGTATTCTGACTACTTTTTGGTTACTTTTAGATTACTTTTGACCTGACTTGTTTATCACATTGATTTGAATAGAATAAGTAAAAAGTGAAAAGTGAAAGTGAAGTGACGTGTAGCCAAGTATGGTGTCCCATACTTGGTATCTGTGCTCTGCATGTCACCCATCCAAGTGCACACACACAGCAGTCAGTATTGAACACACACACACACACTGTAAACATACTTCTACCATATTAATACAAAAATACAAAGAGAAAGAAAATATATAAAAAATTTTGTTATCAACAACATGAAGTGCATTAAATATTACAATATGTCAGGTGTTCGTGAGCTTAATAAAAAGCTATAAATTAAATTAAATCATATAAAATGTAATTATAATTAGTAAATAATAAATATAATAATTCAATAATTTAAACAGTTAACATTTACAAAAGAAGATTAAAAAATATTTGTTTACCTGTCATGCGACCATTAACTGACCTAAGAGTACTGTAACTTTTTATTATTATTTATTATTGGCTTAATTTATTATTGACCAAACTTATTCACTTAAAATCTTAAGGGGGTACTTATAAGTAAATATATTAGGGCAAAGAGGTACAGCTGACAAAAAAAGTTGCACATAATATGAAGTTACATGAATTTGCACATTTTAATGTGTTTAAAAGACAAAAGCCTTCCAGAGAAAGTTATACATGGTTAAATGACTTCATTGGGTGATCATTCAAATAATAATTTATGTTTGTCAGGAGCTGATTAGATATGCAATATTGCAATGAAACGCTTCTTAAAAGTGAAAGGATTTCTGTAAATGCAGTGATTAAATGCTATAGGTCTCAGTTTTCAGTGAGCCGCTCATGACTAGTGGCTGGTCTGTGTGTGCAATTCCACAAACCTGGAAGACCTTCTGAACTTATATAAACAGTAGACTTTTATAGAAAGGAAAATTTAAAATATATCAAAGAAGTATCAATTAGTTATGAATAATTTACTGCAATTGTGAGGAAAAACATGTAATCAATAGAAAAGTATCTGTAGTCTGATTACAACTACTTTAAATGTAATATTATCTAATTACAAGTAATTATTGGAATCTGATTACGTAATGCAGATTACATGGAATCAGTTACTACCCAGCACTGTGTACTTGTGAATGTGTTGCTGATGCATGTGATGGATGGGGGAATTGGTGTGAATGCCTTGTTTCCTCATTCAGTCTGCATGTATGTAGGGGGTGAATTCAAGTTGATTGGGACACTTTTTCCCAGTTATCTCAATGGCAGAAAGTGTCCCAATCAACCTGAATTCACGCTATGTAAATGAAGAAGTGTGTAAGGATTTCTAATGTACAGTGGGGAGAACAAGTATTTGATACACTGCCGATTTTGCAGGTTTTCCTACTTACAAAGCATGTAGAGGTCTGTAATTTTTATCATAGGTACACTTCAACTGTTTTTATTGCATGACATAAGTATTTGATCACCTACCAACCAGTAAGAATTCAGGCTCTCACAGACCTGTTAGTTTTTCTTTAAGAAGCCCTCCTGTTCTCCACTCATTACCTGTATTATCTGCACCTGTTTGAACTCATTACCTGTATAAAAGACACCTGTCCACACACTCAATCAAACAGACTCCAACCTCTCCACAATGGCCAAGACCAGAGAGCTGTGTAAGGACATCAGGGATAAAATTGTAGACCTGCACAAGGCTGGGATGGGCTACAGGACAATAGGCAAGCAGCTTGGTGAGAAGGCAACAACTGTTGGCGCAATTATTAGAAAATGGAAGAAGTTCAAGATGACGGTCAATCTCCCTCAGTCTGGGGCACCATGCAAGAGCTCACCTCGTGGGGCATCAATGATCATGAGGAAGGTGAGGGATCAGCCCAGAACTACACGGCAGGACCTGGTCAATGACCTGAAGAGAACTGGGACCACAGTCTCAAAGAAAACCATTAGTAACACACTACGCCGTCATGGATTTAAATTCCTGCAGCGCATGCAAGGTCCCCCTGCTCAAGCCAGCGCATCTCCAGGCCCGTCTGAAGTTTGCCAATGACCATCTGGATGATCCAGAGGAGGAATGGGAGAAGGTCATGTGGTCTGATGAGACAAAAATAGAGCTTTTTGGTCTAAACTCCACTCGCCGTGTGTGGAAGAAGAAGAAGGATGAGTACAACCCCAAGAACACCATCCCAACCGTGAAGCATGGAGGTGGAAACATCATTCTTTAGGGATGTTTTTCTGCAAAGGGGACAGGACGACTGCATTGTATTGAGGGGAGGATGGATGGGGCCATGTATCGCGAGATCTTGGCCAACAACCTCCTTCCCTCAGTAAGAGCATTGAAGATGGGTCGTGGCTGGGTCTTCCAGCATGACAACGACCTGAAACACACAGCCAGGGCAACTAAGGAGTGGCTCCGTAAGAAGCATCTCAAGGTCCTGGAGTGGCCTAGCCAGTCTCCAGACCTGAATCCAATAGAAAATCTTTGGAGGGAGCTGAAAGTCCGTATTGCCCAGCGACAGCCCCGAAACCTGAAGGATCTGGAGAAGGTCTGTATGGAGGAGTGGGCCAAAATCCCTGCTGCAGTGTGTGCAAACTTGGTCAAGAACTACAGGAAACGTATGATCTCTGTAATTGCAAACAAAGGTTTCTGTACCAAATATTAAGTTCTGCTTTTCTGATGTATCAAATACTTACTAATTACAGACTTCTACATGCTTTGTAAGTGGGCAAACCTGCAAAATCGGCAGTGTATCAAATACTTGTTCTCCCCACTGTACATGCTTCACAATGATACACAATTTTTTATTCAATATATTACCTTCCAAAGCAGCATCATATGGAGCCTTGGCCTTTTCAAACTATTCCAAACTACATGACAAAAATTGTAGTTAGTAATGTAATCTAGATATCTAGTTAATGTATTCTGACTACATTTTGGTTACTTTTTAGATTACTTTTGACCCTTCTTTCCCATAATCATTAAACAAAAGAACATGCTGATTCTGATTTTTTTATGTTTTTGAAAGAAGTCTTATGCTCACCAAGGCTGCATTTATTTGATAAAAAGAGACATTTAAAAAGTAATATTGTGAAATATTATTACAATTTTAAAATAAGTGTACTCTATTTTTTGAATTGTAATTAATTACTGTGATGCAAAGCTGAATTTTCAGCATCGTTACTCCAGTCTTCAGTGTCACATGATCATTCTAATATGCTGATTTTGTGCTCAAGAAACAATTCTTATCAAAACAACAGCATTTATTTGAAATAGAAATCTTTTGTAGTGTTATAAATGTTTACTGCCACTTTTGCTCCATTTAATGTCCTTGCTGAATAAAAGTATTAGTTTCTGTTATTTTCTTTATATTAGTACACAAAACCGACCACCTCTATACCTTTACTATGCTCATGTATGATAGTGATTTCAGTTTGTAAGTGGTGAACTTATAACTGATGGTGTTACAAGTCACCCCACTTTACATCCATTCCCGGTCTACCCTATTGTTAGCAAGAGAAGATATAAAATGACTGCAATCCCAGTTTGGGATGATCAGTGTTTGGGATAATCAGATACAAACTATAATTTAGGCGAGAAGTGCCATTTAGTTTAATTACTTTAGCACTGCATTTTATTTACTTTTTTCTTTCATTTGACATTTAGCATTTTTTTCACAGTCATCATAATGATATGTTGTGTCAATTCTCACTGGTCTTAAATAATAGAACATTTTGATGATTAAAATATAGGCTTAGAGACTTTTTTCTGCTTGGTGAGCTTAATTTTGTAAGACTTACTTTACCATTCAGTCCTTTCCATCTTAAAAACATATCATTACACTGCCTTGGTAAATGTGCTTTTTTTTTTTTTACCAAACAAGCTTACTTGTGGAGCCTTGTGATTACTAAACTGGAACAACAGGGCTTCCTTGAGAGCTCATGATCAAAGCACATCCCATTTTCTGCTTGATTGTGGCTTCCGCTTGGAAGAGGAAGATCCAGACAGACTGGTGAAGTAACAGGAACGTTCAACTGTCTGAAATGCGCTCATAGCTTCCATCTAGTGGCCATGTCTCTCCTCTGATCTGTAGCTTGAAGACGCTCTCAGCATCTCTTCTGCATTTAAACATGACTGGAACACCTCCATAATGTAACATGCTACATAAAAAAAAGACTGTATAGGAGATAATCCAATAACACCATCACCAGGTTTCACAGACAAAGCCTAGTCCCAGACTAAAATGCATGTTTGAGCTGTTTGAACTGAATTTTGTTTGAACTGGAATTTTTTTGTCTCAAGACGCACATTTTTTTTTCTAAGGCATGTTTATGAAAGCTACTTAAATGCCCTAATTGAACTAAGGCCTAATCCTGGCTTAATATAAGACCAGTTTGTGAAACCGGGCCCTAATGTGGTAGCCTATTATTAAGTGTCATATGATGTTTTAGGTAATATTTGGTCAGCCTGTGCTATTAATATTTTCTTGTTTGGTATCACTCAGTGAGATGATATTTTAACTTTAGTTCTGGAATAGCACTGCAATAATATTTATTATGCATGTATATGGCTATTATTGTTTAATGATGGGTTAGGGTGTGTGTAGAGGCACATTGTCATAACCTTTTTCTTAGAATTTTTATATACAGTGGGGAGAACAAGTATTTGATACACTGCCGATTTTGCAGGTTTGCCCACTTACAAAGCATGTAGAAGTCTGTCATTTTTATCATAGGTACTCTTCAACTGTGAGTGACGGAATCTAAAACAAAAATCCAGAAAATCACATTGTATGATTTTTAAGTAATTAATTTGCATTTTATTGCATGACATAAGTATTTGATACATCAGAAAAGCAGAACTTAATATTTGGTACAGAATCCTTTGTTTGCAATTACAGAGATCATACGTTTCCTGTAGTTCTTGACCAGGTTTGCACACACTGCAGCAGGGATTTTGGCCCACTCCTCCATACAGTCCTTCTCCAGATCCTTCAGGTTTTGGGGCTGTCGCTGGGCAATACGGACTTTCAGCTCCCTCCAAAGATTTTCTATTGGGTTCAGGTCTGGAGACTGGCTAGGCCACTTGAGATGCTTCTTACAGAGCCACTCCTTAGTTGCCCTGGCTGTGTGTTTCGGGTCGTTGTCATGCTGGAAGACCCAGCCACGACCCATCTTCAATGCTCTTACTGAGGGAAGGAGGTTGTTGGCCAAGATCTCACGATACATGGCCCCATCCATCCTCCCCTCAATATGGTGCAGTCGTCCTGTCCCCTTTGCAGAAAAGCATCCCCAAAGAATGATGTTTCCACCTCCATGTTTCACGGTTGGGATGGTGTTCTTGGGGTTGTACTCATCCTTCTTCCTCCAAACACGGCGACTTTAGACCTAAAAGCTCTATTTTTGTCTCCTCAGACCACATGACCTTCTCCCATTCCTCCTCTGGATCATCCAGATGGTCATTGGCAAACTTCAGATGGGCCTGGAGATGCGCTGGCTTGAGCAGGGGGACCTTGCGTGCGCTGCAGGATTTTAATCCATGACGGCGTAGTGTGTTACTAATGGTTTTCTTTGAGACTGTGGTCCCAGCTCTCTTCAGGTCATTGACCAGGTCCTGCCGTGTAGTTCTGGGCTGATCCCTCACCTTCCTCATGATCATTGATGCCCCACGAGGTGAGATCTTGCATGGTGCCCCAGACCGAGGGAGATTGACCGTCATCTTGAACTTCTTCCATTTTCTAATAATTGCGCCAACAGTTGTTGCCTTCTCACCAAGCTGCTTGCCTATTGTCCTGTAGCCAATCCCAGCCTTGTGCAGGTCTACAATTTTATCCCTGATGTCCTTACACAGCTCTCTGGTCTTGCCCATTGTGGAGAGGTTGGAGTCTGTTTGATTGAGTGTGTGGACAGGTGTCTTTTATACAGGTAACGAGTTCAAACAGGTGCAGTTAATACAGGTAATGAGTGGAGAACAGGAGGGTTTTTTTAAAGAAAAAAAAAAGAAAAACAGGTCTGTGAGAGCCGGAATTCTTACTGGTTGGTAGGTGATCAAATACTTATGTCATGCAATAAAATGCAAATTCATTATTTAAAAATCATACAATGTGATTTTCTGGATTTTTGTTTTAGATTCCATCACTCACAGTTGAAGAGTACCTATGATAAAAATTACAGACCTCTACATGCTTTGTAAGTAGGAAAACCTGCAAAATCGGCAGTGTATCAAATACTTGTTCTCCCCACTGTATATATATATATATATATATATATATATATATATATACACACACACACACACTTTTGGATATTTTGTAATATTTTATGTTTATTGTATGTTTTGATGTTTTATTGATTGTCTTAAGTATGGATTGCTGAATCTCCTGTCTGCACAACAAATTTACCCTTGGGTACTAATAAAGACAACTTGACCGTGACCATATTTCTAAATTGCTTTGCAATGTGTAAGAAATGGCAAACATCCTTTAAATAAAGTTTTTAAACATGTTAATACCTTGCCTTTTCAGCAAAGATTTTATTTTGGTCCACCATGTTAAATTCCACAGAACCGACATACAGGTTTAAAAATGCCTTATACAGATTGATATATACATGTTAATGTCTTCTATTAAAACGCACAGACTTTCTTCGCATCACAGCAGGCTAAATAAATGTATTCTGTAGTAAAAGTATTCCAGAAAGAGTCTGAAGGAATGAACTACGCAATTACGTAATTGTGTCTGCCACAAGGTGGTGCTACAGCTCGGTTTGAACTACAACAGTACCTGGAAGCGAAGTGTACTTGAAATATTTAAAGTAATACATCCCTGTTTCTATGTTGCATTCAGCATCAGATACATATAAGTAATATTAGTACACAGTTGTTTTATTAGGAACTCAGGTAAGTAGCTTAAAAAGTGAAACCAAGAATTTGAATGCAAATCGAGTTTATTTATACACACAATTCTTATAAGAACATGTAATGAAATACAAGAACATTTAAAACCAGAGTTAAATTTAGTGACATAATTGTGTCTAAATGAAAACAAATGAAAGTGAAACCTTCTCAATCTAGCACCATAACATCAAATACGACGCATTTAAAGGGACAGCTCACCCAAGAATACTCAACTTCATGTGATTTACTACATAATTTACGTTGGGAATACAAAAACAGATGTTAGGCAGAATGAATTTTATTACAGCTTTTCATTCCTGTCAAATCCCTAATATTTAGTTTAACATCTTGTGTGCTCCATAGACAATCATACAGGTCTAAAACAACATGAGGGAGAGTAAATGACACGTTTTATTTCTGAGTGAACTACCCCTTCAGTTACGGTTGTAAGGGTCATTAAGCTGTCAACTTTATGAATCAAACGAAGTTTTTCGGTGCGAATGTTGAAAAATATCTGTATGTAGAAAACAGCGGGGACTCCTCCATGTTGCACCGACATGAGCGGCAGACAATGTAAGAGAGTTTATTTTATATGGGTTAAGATCAATATCTACAAAGTACTTTTGGCCAGAAACAAAGATACTGCCTTCAATGTAATCACCGCATCACATTAGATTTGTTTTTGTGGAAGAATGTTTTCGCGGTGAACATAAAGCTAGTGTTAGCTAGCACAGGCTTTCACTTCAATCTGGAGTTACGCAACTACTCCGCTTCCTTTCTGCCCTGTAAACCCGCCCAAGTACACAAGCACCAGACTCCATGTTTGTTCATCTCACCGCCACTGTACCCGCCATAAACTAGATGATCCCTCAAACAAATGTATATCTATTTTTTTTATTACTTCTAAGCACGGATCTGACTTAAATTAGTAAACCTATTCAGATCTTGACCCAACACTCGATATTCTCGTCCAAGAACAATGAGGTTTTGACTGTAAACGCATTGGGATTAAAATGTAAAGCTCTTTGAAACACCAATAACTTATTTTTATCCAAAACAAACCGACGGTTTGAGCCAATTTTCCCTATACATGTGGGATCGAATGAGTCGATCTGGACTCGATACATAAGCTCAACACAAGCTCTAGCTCGATTATCCGATTAGCTTTGTTGAGATGACCGTAATAAACGAACTCTTTTCCCCTATAAAACACCTTTCCGTAATAAGCAATCAATGTGATTAATTAATATGAAATGAATTAGAGAACATTATGTATTTTGTAATGCATGTATATACGTAACGTAACCAACCAAGCTCGATGCTAACCGGCTAACATGGACGCGGTATAAGTAACACATGATCGGTTAAGGCACATCTAAAATCTAAAACCATACAAAGACGACGATCAACAAAAATAACTTTTTTAAACCCAAACTGGTAAAACAATCATAAATGTTTTTGCACATTATATTCTCATGCATTTCTCCCGTCAATATTAACATGCATCTAAGAGACAAAATCACGTATAAAATGTGATTGAACTAATAAGAACAATTTCAAAGACGTTTTTGTGCTTTTACTTCCAACCGTCTACACTGTAACCTTAATTCATGACTATTTAGCCGAGCAATGTTTCATATTTACCCTAACAAACCTATATACTCAATTATACAAACATAGACTGACATTTTAAAGGTAGAAACTAACATTTTGAAGAAAATGTGCTATAAACGAGTGGGGTTTAATTTTCCCATTCCACAAAGGATGGCGGCTAACAAGCTAGCAAAAGCTCACAACAGTCGCTAGGTAACATCATGTTACATTACTACAATTTCTTGCCTACGCTATACACTTGCGAGAATAAGGACTATATTATATTATCAAATGAAATTATTTACGAATCATTGTAAACAATGCGCCTGTTTATATGAAAACTAGTAACAAGAAAACTTAAGCTAGCGCCTTTCTGTTGAACAACATGGCCTGGATGTACAATTCTATTTTTTTTATTTTATAGTGAACTGCAACAACGTACAAATTCTCAAAATAGTTTCAAAAACATCCAATGCTTAAATCTACAACGTTTCTCTAGTGTTTTTTCATTAAAAATGTACTGTCCAAAAACCCAGGCTTTCAGCGGAGTTTCCAGCTTATCATACCGAGAAAAGCGCATGTCGTCCAGCCATTGTTTTTACTCGACCTCGTGGATTCTTGCATTTTCCCGTAGAACACAAATAAATCAAGGAAAATCATAATAAATAGTTTGGGAAATATTAATAAATGTTCAAAATAAGAGCAAGATAATAATTTGAATGACATAAAAATCATATTTAAAACAAAAATAATAGTGTTAATCCTCGACGGTAGGTGCAGGCCTCTCACACGAGCTTCTTTTCCAGCGCTCTTAGCTGATCCAGAGCGAGACGGACGGAACAGCACAGGTTTTTTTTATTTTTGCTCATAGGGTGAAAAAACATCAGTCGGGTAAAATCGGCAATGCTCGTAAAGAAGGCGGGCAGTAAGAAAGTTATTTTACCGCCGTGAAGCGTGTGTTGCAATTGGTCAAACACTCTCTGCTCATGAATATTTAGAAATCATTTGACCAATAATGTTTTCTATTGCCGAATGTTATTTAATATTCATGTATTAAGCATCCACGGATCCGCCCTTGGTTTATACAGACCTATGGAATCGCTTCATACGTTATGTCCCGCCTCTACCTACATGTGATTCGCAGGAATCAAAAGCGCACAACTCCATTGGTTCTGCGTCAATTTTAATGAATTATTCATATGCTGCAGTCTCACGGCCAATAAACGCTCGGAAACATCGATTCATAACCCGCCCTCTGACTGTTCAGCCCCTGCCAAGTAGGCTGTGTAAACCTGTAGCAAAGCATACAGTCTATATAAAGACGTGTGAGAGCAGTCTGCTCTCAGATGCGCTTAGAGCGCACTGGCGTGTAGATCGGGGAAAGGGAAGGGGATTGTTTGTCGCTACAATAGTTAGTATATAAACACCAATTTAAAAGCACATTGAATAGCAAGACACGGTGGTCACTGGGAAACCGCCATCGGACAAGTTCCGGTCACCATTGGGTGCCAGGAGAGTCTTGGTGGCGTTTCAGAGGTGTTCCTTCTTACAAAGCGGCGTGCCGGGGGAGGACGCGTCTCTTTGAATAGACAGGATGCACGGACCGCCTTCCAGCGACAGCGCATGCCCATTGCGCCTCATCAAGAGAGTGCAATTCGGCGTCCTCAGCCCAGATGAACTTGTAGGTTTTGCTCTTTGGAAGGGGTATTCTCTTACTTCTTTGAGTATTATTGTATTACTCAAATCATCATCGTGCTAAAATCCTATTAAATATGAATATTAACATACAGTGTCTTCTGTGAGCCTGTGTTTTGCTAACTTAGCCGGCTAGCCACTTCTGCCTCTAGTAAGAGCATGTGTTTAGAAAGTTGAACAAACACTACACAAGAGTCCTGCTTTAACAATTAGCAACACGACACGGAAACGTCTTTTTTGAAGTTATATAATTTTAACTCGTTGTAACGTTTTTTTTGTTTACTTTATTTGATCATTTTGGAGTCACATGGTAGACCCAAAGTTACTCCCAAGTTTCCACATTGTTCCCTGTGTCTCCCTTATTGGCAATAAAATATGTGAAGCTTTATATTCATGATTCATTTAATTAAAGAGCTCAAATACGTTCAGTTAATGAAGTGCACTTATGTTTTACAATAAATGTAGAGCAAATTGCATTTTGAACTGTGCTAATGAGAGGCGTTTTCAGTAATATCATTTATTTTAATAACCTTTTAAGCCTTGTTTCTCCTGAACTATTTTACAATGAATGCAGTTGAGCAGACACTTTATTTTGTGGTTAATGTGTGTTTTATAGGTGCAACATGTTGTTCATTATGGAAACCTATTATGAAATTATTAAACCGCTTTGTTTACATTTCAAACTGAAATTTTAAAGTGTTTTCTGGTGAATTATGCATTTTGCATCTAAAAAATCATTGCTTAATGTAAACCTGCTGTTGCTCTTGTTGTATTTCTCAAACTTTATTAGATAATGTATTTGTTTTTAATCAATGTTTCATCACTATAAATACAAGACATTTTAATGCTGTTTCCATTATCGTTTTCAGAAACGAATGTCTGTTACTGAAGGGGGCATCAAGTACCCAGAGACCACAGAGGGAGGACGCCCTAAACTGGGGGGACTCATGGACCCCCGGCAAGGGGTAATTGAGAGGTCAGGCAGATGCCAGACATGTGCAGGTATATATTTATAAATTAGATTCTCATGCTATGTTGTGTAGTATTTGTTTTTGGTTAATTTTAAATACTTAAAGCCTGTTAATGTGTTATGCATTGTGTACTTATTTACTTGTCATTGTTTAGGTAACATGACTGAGTGCCCTGGTCATTTTGGTCACATTGAGCTGGCTAAGCCAGTCTTTCATGTTGGCTTCATCACAAAGATCATGAAGGTCCTCCGCTGTGTGTGTTTTTTCTGTTCAAAGCTCCTTGTGGATGCGGTATGCCGTTTTTTTAATTCGCCTTTTTGTTTGCGATGTTACAATGTTCCTTACTGTATGATTAACTTTTAATTCTTTTATCCAGAACAATCCAAAAATCAAAGACATCTTGATCAAGTCGAAGGGGCAGCCACGGAAGCGTCTGACTCATGTCTATGACCTCTGTAAAGGCAAAAACATTTGTGAGGGTGGAGAGGAGATGGACAACAAGTTTGGAGTGGAGCAGCAGGAGACAGAGGAAGACCTCACCAAAGAGAAGGTACAGAATTGATAATTCTTTAATCACACAGGCCCATTTTAAATGCTCTCCTCTGCTTTTAAAGCTCACTTTGGATGCTTTCATGCTTGTTTAAAAACGGATCTTTACATTTCAAGGGTCACGGAGGTTGTGGCAGATATCAGCCACGTATCCGTCGCTCTGGCCTGGAGCTGTATGCTGAGTGGAAGCATGTGAATGAAGACTCTCAGGAGAAGAAGATTCTCCTCAGCCCTGAACGTGTGCATGAGATCTTCAAACGCATTTCAGATGAAGAGGATATGATCCTGGGCATGGACCCCAAATACGCCCGTCCTGAGTGGATGATTGTAACAGTTTTGCCTGTGCCCCCTCTTGCTGTGAGACCGGCTGTGGTCATGCAGGGTTCTGCTAGAAACCAGGTTAGCATTTCTTGTTGAACAGTGGGGCAAAAAAAGTCTGATGTATTGCAGAGGTTTGTACTGATGGCAGTTAGATTTTTCAATTGTATGCTTGGGTTTTTTTTTTTTTTTTTTTTTTTCCCTAGGATGATTTAACACACAAGTTGGCTGACATTGTGAAGATCAATAACCAGCTGAAGCGAAATGAGCAGAGTGGAGCTGCAGCGCATGTTATAGCAGAGGATGTCAAGCTGCTTCAGTTCCACGTGGCCACCATGGTGGACAATGAACTGCCAGGTCTACCTAGGGTAAGATTTACACTATACCTTAGATATACAAATATTTGGCAGAAGCCTGTATTAATGATTAGCAACAATATGCTTAACCGTATTATAAATATTATATACAATATATAAAATATTTTACAATTATAAATTGAGAAGTGAACAATTAAATTATTTTTATTAAATGTATTGAAATTAAGTATAAATAAAATACAAATTTAATTGAACTGCATTTTTTTTTTTTTATGCAAGCCTTAAGTCGGTCTACACACAAAATAAAACTGCTGCCTGACACAACAGTTGCAGCCAATCAAAATATATTTGATATTTAATCTACATATTTAGTCTTTTGGACCAATGAAAGTTAACAGTAGAAGTTAATGAAAGGACTTAATGAAGATTGTACTGTCATATGTTCTTGTCTCAGGCAATGCAAAAGTCTGGTCGCCCACTAAAATCCATCAAGCAGAGGCTAAAGGGTAAGGAAGGACGTGTCAGAGGTAATCTGATGGGGAAGCGTGTAGACTTCTCTGCCCGAACTGTCATTACGCCTGACCCCAACCTGCAGATCGACCAGGTGGGAGTTCCCCGGTCCATTGCTGCAAACATGACCTTCCCTGAGATTGTCACACCCTTTAACATTGACAGGTATTATTAGGAGTTCTTATTTTCTAATGAATACACATCTCATTTACAAAATATTTGACACTATTTATTTGTCGTAGTGACTTTGTAACCCTGTGCTCTCAATTCTTTTCTTTAATCTTTTTTTCACTAACTTTGCAGACTCCAAGAGCTTGTGAGGAGAGGTAACAGTCAGTACCCTGGAGCCAAATATATCATCCGTGACAACGGGGACAGAATTGACCTGCGATTCCACCCTAAACCAAGTGACCTTCACCTTCAGATTGGATACAAAGTTAGTCTCTTGCCTTGGTTAATGTTAGAATATAATCTTATTTTGTCGCTATAGTGAGCACGGTATTTAAAAACCTGTTTTTCTTTCTAGGTTGAACGACACATGTGTGATGGGGACATTATTGTGTTCAACAGACAGCCCACACTGCACAAAATGTCTATGATGGGCCATAGAGTACGAATATTGCCTTGGTCAACATTTCGACTTAACCTCAGGTATGCTAGATTTCTAAGACTTATCAAGTCCCATCACTTTGTTTATTGATACATGGGTAGTAGGGATGCTCATAATTAACTGGTTAACCAACAGTAAGAATTTTGACCGATTAATACTATCAGTTAAACGGTTTAAAAAGCAATTTTTTTTTTTTCCAGATTGACAATGTTTGCTGCATGGTTAAATATTCTACCTTTAAAATGGAAAGTCGCATTTTAAAATTACGTTAATGTAGAATACCGGTAAATAAAGCAAAATGTTTATAAACACTATAAAGGCTATTTTAGTTCTCCTCACTCCACAACAAATCCTTTAAATTGAACAGTATTCAGAACAGAACAAGCATAAAAAATAAAAGCTATAAAATTCAAGCCAAACCGAATTTAATGCGAAAAACAGAAACCGGCGTTAGGCGTCTGCACGATCACTCGAATTGTTTACTTCTTATAATAGCGGAAACGGCTTAATACTCCATCATTTATGGTCATACAGATAAGAGTAAGACAAACTGTTAAGGGTTTACTTGACACTCACAGTAAAAATAACATTATGCTTTTGTAAAATAAAGAAAACGATCTGTCCATGAACTTGTTTGAGCGTGTCACAAAAATGAACTGATACTCCACATTTAACTTTTTTTGTTAATCTGTTAAAGTGAAATATATTTAGCGTATTTATTCATTTTATATTTGATTTTAATCTGTTTTTCTCCATTCACAGAAGCGCTGCCGGTGCGTGATGTGACGATGAACCCTCATGTTCTGTTCTTTATGCTGCTATTTGCGCATGTAAAAGTAAACCCCTGGAAAAAACGATTTTGTTGTTTTTAATGGGTCACAGACTCCTATTCATTCTAATTTAACAATCTTGTCGGTTAACGGTTAATGATCGGTTAACAAGCTTTGGTTGTCGGTTAGGGAAAAAAAAAACGAAATGAACATCCCTACTGGGTAGGTACTTTATAGATTTGGTATGCTCTACCATCCATTATAATTGCTGAAACAAATCGTTATAGAAATAGTTAATGCTCATGTTTAGCAGCATTTCTGATATGAGGGTTTTTGGTTTTATGAAGATGACAGATTTTAAAAGTGAAAATCCCTTTTACTTCCAGTGTTACGACCCCATACAATGCTGACTTTGACGGAGATGAGATGAACCTGCACTTGCCGCAATCCCTGGAGACCCGTGCTGAGATCCAGGAGCTGGCCATGGTGCCTCGTATGATTGTCACGCCACAGTCCAATAGACCTGTCATGGGTATTGTGCAGGACACACTGACAGCTGTGCGCAAGTTCACCAAGAGAGATGTCTTTTTAGAGAGGGTGCGTTTACAAAGCGGTGGAACGAATTACAAATTTAATGAGCTGTTTAGGATGTACGAGTACATGAGATTTCATGCTAATGAAGAGCTTTGCACTCTCCTGTTTCCTTTTGTGTGCTTTTTTAGGGTGAGGTGATGAACCTCCTCATGTTTCTCTCTACATGGGATGGTAAAGTGCCCCAACCGGCTATATTGAAGCCTCGACCCCTCTGGACAGGCAAACAGATCTTCAGCCTGATCATCCCTGGGCACATTAATGCCATCCGCACACACAGCACTCACCCTGATGAAGAGGATAGCGGTCCTTATAAACACATCTCCCCTGGAGACACTAAGGTGCAGTAGTGCAATCCCAAACCTGGACATAACTTATGAAAATGACTTAATTTTGCTTAAGTTTTCCTTATCCAATTCTTTTTGCAGGTAATTGTGGAGAACGGTGAGCTGATCATGGGGATCCTGTGTAAGAAGTCACTGGGAACCTCAGCTGGCTCTCTCGTCCATATCTCATACCTTGAGATGGGCCATGACATCACACGACTCTTTTATTCCAACATCCAGACTGTTGTCAACAACTGGCTGCTCATTGAAGGTAAAGCAAATGGAGATTAAAGCAGTTTTTATAACTGCAAATAGTGCAAAAAAAAGTAACTTGCTTAATCTATTCTTGGTGTATTTACCATTTTGTCTGCTGTAGGTCACTCTATTGGTATTGGAGACTCCATTGCTGATAAGGCTACATATCAGGACATTCAGAACACTATTAAGAAAGCCAAACAGGATGTGATAGAGGTGAGTTGGCATTGTTACTAATACCAAGGCTGTCATAAGGCTCTCGTACATGAACGCAGTCATGCATGTGTTGACTTCATTCTCACAGGTCATTGAGAAAGCCCACAACAATGAGTTGGAGCCCACCCCAGGTAACACTCTGAGACAGACCTTTGAGAACCAGGTCAACCGCATTCTGAACGATGCTCGAGACAAGACTGGATCCTCTGCCCAGAAGTCACTGTCAGAGTACAACAATTTCAAATCCATGGTGGTGGCTGGTTCAAAAGGCTCTAAAATTAACATTTCTCAGGTGAGAGAAGACAGTGTTAATCTTAAATTTAATACAAAGACTCCTCAATTTTAAGTGTAAACCAGAAAATGTGCATGCAAATGTGGTCCATGTCAGGTTTCACACAATTTGATCAATCTCTATATTGTTTTTTTTTTTCCTGTCTTCACCCCTTTAGGTTATTGCTGTAGTGGGGCAGCAGAACGTTGAGGGTAAGCGAATCCCCTTCGGTTTCAAACACCGCACCCTCCCTCACTTCATTAAAGATGACTATGGTCCAGAAAGTAGAGGCTTTGTGGAAAACTCCTATCTGGCCGGTCTCACACCAACTGAGTTTTTCTTTCACGCCATGGGAGGCAGAGAGGGTTTGATTGACACAGCTGTCAAAACTGCTGAGACAGGTAATGAACACACATGGACTGAGCAGCTATTGGGGGTTAACCCTAAATGTAATCTGAATTTAAAATTGTAATATTTCTTGTCCAACTAAGATGTTATGTAAAATTGTCATCAGATTTGTCTTGGTTAAAGGTTGAAATTGTATTCATGGCTTTTGATTTAATCTTTTCAGGTTATATTCAGCGTCGTCTGATCAAGTCTATGGAGTCGGTTATGGTAAAGTATGATGCTACAGTCAGAAACTCCATTAACCAGGTTGTCCAGCTGAGGTATGGAGAGGATGGGCTGGCAGGAGAGGCCGTGGAGTTCCAAAACATGGCCACACTTAAGCCATCCAACAAAGCCTTTGAGAAGAAGTGAGTGCTCTTTTTGTGTTCATTTAAATGTTTTTCAAGAATGTTAAAATATTACCAATAGTTCAAGCTAATATTAAAGCTATATTAATTCAAATCAACAAGGACATGATAGTAAGCCATTTCGTCATCAGCTCAGAGCCAATACACAGGTGATTTACTTACTAACGTTATTGATTTAACTTTCCACCTCTGTTTAATCGCACAGGTTCAGGTTTGACTGCACCAACGAACGAGCTCTTCGCCGCACTCTACAGGAAGATGTGGTGAAAGATGTGATGACCAATGCCCATGTCCAGAGTGCTCTAGAGAAAGAGTTTGAAAAGATGAGGGAAGACCGAGAGATCCTGAGGGCCATTTTCCCCACAGGAGACAGCAAGGTATGCCCCTTGAGCAACATATTTAAGCATCATCAATATCATATGTTCATAGACCTAAACTGACATGCTTCCCATAGGTGGTACTACCGTGCAATCTGGCGAGAATGATCTGGAATGCTCAGAAGATTTTCCGCATCAATCCTCGGACACCAACTGACCTTAACCCAGTACGAGTAGTTGAAGGTGAGTTAAACACTTTGGTTTATACAAGGGTCTATAAAGGGATTGTATTTATTAGGTAAGGTTTGAGCGGGTCTCCCAGCTAAATAAAGACTCCTGCTTGTGGTGGATAAATAAAGGCTGCTGACAACTGATCCCTATAGCGTACCGCTGTTTTGTGGCATACCTGTGCAAGCTGATTATAAAGGCAACTTTTACCTCTGTGCATGTTGACTAAAGAAATGGCTTCATACTTATGCGCTTGACAAATTTGTACCTTTTTTTTTTTTTTTTTTTTGGAGGGGGGGGTAGCACTGACATATAAGCCAAGTTATTCTTGCTTGTCATTATAGTGGCACCACTCTTTACAATTTGTACTCAGCAGTGCATTTGTGGCCTTGTAATGATCAAGTGTGTATTTTCTCTGATTTTATTTTTGTAGGAGTTCAAGAGTTGAGTAAGAAGCTGGTTATTGTAAATGGTGAAGACCAGTTAAGCAGGCAAGCCCAGGAGAATGCCACTCTGCTGTTCAACATCCACCTGCGTTCCACCCTCTGCTCTAAGAGAATGACTGAGGAGTTCCGTCTTAGCACAGAGGCTTTTGACTGGCTGCTGGGAGAGATCGAGACCAAATTTAACCAATCCATTGTAAGTAATGCTTGCTGAGTTGATTTGAATCTCTTCACCTGAATAAGTGATGAAGTAATGAAGTAATCTTATTAGAATTTTTTTTTTTTTAAACAAGTGGGCTCATTGGCTGAATTGACACTTTCTCTTTTCTTCAGGCTCACCCTGGTGAGATGGTAGGTGCTCTGGCTGCCCAGTCTCTGGGAGAGCCTGCTACTCAGATGACCCTGAACACATTCCATTACGCCGGTGTGTCCGCCAAAAACGTCACTCTAGGTGTGCCCCGTCTCAAAGAGCTTATTAACATCTCCAAGCGACCCAAGACGCCCTCCCTGACCGTCTTTCTCCTGGGCCAAGCGGCCCGTGATGCAGAGAGGGCCAAAGATATCCTGTGTCGGTTGGAGCACACAACCCTGCGCAAGGTCACTGCCAACACGGCCATTTATTATGACCCCAACCCACAGAACACAGTGGTGACTGAGGATCAGGAATGGGTCAACGTGTACTATGAGATGCCTGACTTCGATGTGACACGCATTTCACCCTGGCTGCTGCGTATTGAACTTGACCGCAAACACATGACTGACCGCAAGCTGACCATGGAGCAAATTGCAGAGAAGATCAATGCAGGTGGGCTTGAGATTATAATTGAATAAGTACATGCATATACAACACTTTAAATGGCAAACAGAATGGACTTTGAGGTGGTACTTAAATATCTATCAATCCTTGTCTGTCTCCTAGGATTTGGTGATGACCTAAACTGCATCTTCAATGATGACAATGCTGAGAAACTTGTATTGCGAATCCGCATCATGAATAGTGATGAGAACAAGTTCCAAGAGGTAAATTTATTGTAATTTGAAGTTGCTGGTGTGCACACACAACTGGCCTCTTCTCTCTTGATATTGAATCCTAAATGTTGGATCTTGTGTCCAGGATGAGGAGGTAGTGGATAAGATGGATGACGATGTCTTCCTTCGCTGCATTGAATCCAACATGCTGACAGACATGACCCTGCAAGGCATTGAGCAGATCAGCAAGGTATTTTTTTTTTTTCCCTCTTTAACAGTATTTAAGTGTGGCAGTGCAGGCTTATCAAAAAGGTACAGAACACTTGCTCCTGAGGGTGGATGGAGATCGTAATGGGGAGTGCTAATTGGTACCCCCCTGAATTATAAAATGGTGAAATTACTTCAGATGGCCATGAGATTGGAGCTTAATTTTTCTCTCTGCCTGTAGGTGTACATGCATCTTCCACAGACAGACAACAAGAAGAAAATCATCATCACAGAAGAGGGAGAATTCAAAGCCCTACAGGAGTGGATCCTGGAAACGGATGGAGTCAGTCTCATGAGGGTTCTCAGTGAGAAGGATGTGGACCCTGTCAGGACCACCTCCAATGACATTGTGGAGATTTTCACTGTAAGGATTGTTTAATAGTTCTAACCCCCTGGTTTCGCAGGCAAGGCTTAAGCCTATAGTCCCAGACTAAAATGCATGTTGATAAAAGCTACTTAAATATCCTAATTGAACTAAGGCCTATTCCTGGCTTAATCTAAGCCATGTTTGTAAAACCAGGCCTGAAGGTTGTGACCTATTGAGTCAAAATCAGACATATCTGCTCTTCACCTGCAGGTTCTTGGTATTGAGGCTGTGCGTAAGGCACTGGAAAGAGAGTTGTACCATGTCATCTCTTTTGATGGTTCTTACGTTAACTACCGCCATCTTGCCTTGCTGTGTGACACAATGACCTGCAGAGGTCACTTGATGGCCATCACTCGTCATGGTATCAACAGGCAGGACACTGGACCTCTCATGAAGTGCTCTTTTGAAGAGACGGTGAGATTTAATAATTGGCTCCATTTAACATGGCAATAAAGATGGTCTTGTAAAGAACTTGATGTTTAATGTTGTCCCTCTCTTTTATAGGTGGATGTGTTGATGGAAGCTTCTTCACATGGTGAATGTGACCCAATGAAGGGAGTGTCTGAGAATATCATGCTAGGACAACTGGCTCCTGCAGGCACTGGCTGCTTTGACCTGCTGTTGGATGCTGAGAAGTGCAAGTATGGCATGGAGATCCCCACCAACATCCCTGGGATCAGTGTTGCAGGACGTAAGTCAAACTCATTGCCTTGTTTTAATTATTTTATAGCTTTAAATTAAGCCATAGACTCATTTGTCCCCAAATGTAAACCTTTGCTTTTTCCATCCCAGCCACAGGCATGTTCTTTGGCTCTGCCCCCAGCCCTATGAGTGGTATGTCTCCAGCCATGACACCCTGGAACACAGGAGCCACTCCTGCGTATGGTGCCTGGTCTCCCAGTGTTGGTGAGTGAAGAAATGCTACATAAGGTTTTGTTTTACAGCCACCCTTATTTACCGTGCATTATCTTGTATAGGTTTACAGACTCTATTTCATGCCCTTTTTTTTTTTTTTTTTCCTTCCCCCCCCCCCCCCCCCCCCCCATACAGGAAGTGGAATGACACCAGGTGCTGCAGGCTTCTCTCCCAGTGCTGCATCTGATGCCAGCGGCTTCTCACCCGGCTATTCTCCTGCCTGGTCCCCTACTCCTGGTTCTCCTGGATCACCTGGACCAGCTAGCCCTTATATTCCCTCACCAGGTTACTCCACTCTCCATTTTTGTCTTGTTCTGTTTTTAAGAATAATGAACATTTACTTGGTTGTATTAGTTGGTTGCAAACCAAACTGTTCTCTTATGCACATCTTTTTCCTTCCTTTAGGAGCATTGTCTCCCAATTACTCTCCAACCTCTCCTGCCTACGAGCCTCGTTCTCCTGGTGGATACACCCCTCAGAGCCCTGGCTACTCTCCAACCTCTCCATCGTACTCGCCAACTTCACCGTCTTATTCTCCCACCAGCCCGAACTACAGCCCCACATCTCCGTCCTACTCGCCCACATCACCCTCCTACTCTCCAACTTCACCATCTTATTCTCCAACATCTCCAAGCTACTCTCCGACTTCACCTTCTTACTCCCCGACTTCACCTTCTTACTCCCCGACTTCACCATCCTACTCCCCAACATCCCCCAGCTACAGCCCAACGTCTCCCAGCTACAGCCCAACGTCTCCATCTTATTCCCCCACCTCTCCGTCTTATTCCCCCACCTCTCCGTCTTATTCCCCAACCTCCCCGTCTTACTCTCCCACTTCTCCAAGCTACTCTCCAACCTCCCCGTCCTATTCCCCAACATCTCCGAGCTACAGCCCCACTTCGCCCAACTACACACCCACCTCACCCAGTTACTCCCCAACCTCTCCATCTTACAGTCCCACTTCACCGTCCTACTCCCCCACCTCTCCCAATTACACCCCAACCAGCCCCAATTATTCACCCACCTCTCCTTCATACTCTCCCACTTCACCGTCCTATTCTCCATCCAGTCCACGCTACACCCCGCAATCTCCAACCTACACCCCGAGCTCGCCCTCTTACAGCCCGAGCTCTCCATCCTATTCCCCCACCTCTCCAAAATACACTCCCACCTCCCCCTCTTACAGTCCCAGCTCTCCTGAATATACCCCAACATCCCCCAAATATTCCCCCACTTCCCCGAAGTACTCACCCACCTCACCCAAATACAGTCCCACTTCTCCGACCTACTCCCCAACTACGCCTAAGTACAGCCCTACTTCCCCTACTTACTCTCCAACTTCTCCCACCTACACCCCAACCAGCCCCAAATATTCTCCCACGTCTCCGACTTACTCTCCAACTTCTCCAAAATACTCTCCTACATCCCCTACCTACTCTCCAACTAGTCCCAAGGGCTCCACCTACAGCCCCACTTCTCCCGGCTACAGCCCCACCTCACCGACCTACAGCCCAGCCATCAGCCCTGATGACAGCGATGAAGAAAATAACTAAAGATAGTTGGTGCAGGGGTTCATGCTACTTCCCTGATGGGCACTCTGACCCTGGGATAAAGACTGAAGGAAAGCCACTCAGCTGGGGTTGTTGTGATTTACAGGGAAGGCTGAGGAACCTGGGATCCCATGTGTGACATCCTCCTTTTTGATTTTTCCCTTTTGGACTTCTTGAACTGTTCTTAAATAGCCTCACTAAATGGGCTTCAGTGGTTGCATCTGTTATATCAGAGGTTTGAACTATAAGCCAAACAAGGCTGCCTTTGTATAGACCGTTTTGGTCACTAAGTTTAGAGGGAGAACTGTAACTCAAAATGGTGGAAAGATGCAGGAGGTTGACTGCTTTTGGAAGGGAATGATCATTCATAGTCCTCTTTCCATTCTGTCATTTCTATCTCCCTTACTTTTTTCTCTAAAATTCAGTGTTGAATATAAAGGAAATCTAAGAAGTATTGCCAAAAGCCTTCAAAAAGAAAACAGTGGATTGTATCTGAAAAGTTTCAAATGAAACCTTGAAAAATCTCTATAACATAAATAGAAAGGGGGGAAACTGACCTCTCACATTTTATAGCCTTTTTTTTTTTTTCTTCCTCCGTGTAAATAAGCGCTTGTTCCCAGTTTTGATGTTTCCATGTCAGAACTGAGAACTGTTTAAATATTAATGTTGATTTTGTCTAATTTGAGTTCACATAAAATTATTTCTGAAGAAACAGGTGGTTGGAAGTGGCTGTTTATTAGAAACGTGTTAAAGCTGACACATTGTGCAGATTAAAAATGTCTTGTAATACTGTAGTCTAATGTATGCCAGCCCATAACATGGGTAAAAGTGTTGTGTAGTGATTGCCCTCTTCTGTAGGAATCAGAGAGGGAATGGATGCTTGATTTAAGGCATCAAATTTCTATTCAATTGTCCCCAAAAGATGCAAGCCTTATATCCTT
The DNA here is from genome assembly GCA_039654105.1 of Coreius guichenoti. Classification (NCBI taxonomy): domain Eukaryota; kingdom Metazoa; phylum Chordata; class Actinopteri; order Cypriniformes; family Gobionidae; genus Coreius; species Coreius guichenoti. Next base: position 19,778,038 of record CM077187.1, read on the forward strand.
CACCAGCATCTGCCCAGTAATTTACAATTTCAATAACTACAAAAAAAGGTAACCTCTGAGCACAGAGGAGTGTGAAGTTGCTACCGTTTTATTTTTTTTTTTATCCTAAGAGTGGGTTAGAGCATGGCTTTGCATAAGCTGCACCATGTTAAAGTTTTTAAACCACCTAGGTCTAAATCTGATGAGACCTTCCCTGTCCTTAGCACTCAACCCTTTAATCTAACAAGTGTATAATAATTGTTCTGATATTTGCATCAAGTACAACTGAATCTCTAGTGTGACTTACTGAGGAAAAGCATTTATTTTACACTATTATTCTTGCGCTGGCTTCATTGTCATGAGGTCAGCTTTGCGTTTTGGATTAAGTGCTTGGGGTGGGGGAAGAAGGTGCAGTTTGGTTTTTCATTTAAATATGCACTGTTTCATATCTGGAGTCATTACGGCCTTTGACCTTGTGGTCATTTGTGAACCCAAATTTCGTCAGTTAATACTGACATAGTCATCTTATGCTTGAACAGTAGGGGGCTACAGAGACTGATTTGACTTGGGCGTTAGAGGCGTTTAGTTTGTTTTTTGTTTTTTAACCTGAAAGCAAGTGGTGCCTGTGGTTCCCTCAACTCACTCTTCCAACTGGACGGTGGTAGTTGCAGGAGGTTTTGTTGACTTGTAAAAGACATTGTTGCTCTTGCATATTTCAGCTTTAGATTTAAGGCCTTAGATTGCTTTTAGGGAGAGCAGTTCTGACTGTCTCTTTAATGCCCTTGTTTGCCTTCAATTTCATGGTTGTTTCAAACAAATCTAGTTAATACTCTGTACCCTGGCTCCCAGTAATGGTGTGTGTGTGAGAGTATGCAAGTGTGTGTGCATGAGGGTGTAAATGGAAAAGACAGGGTTTTCTTGAGTTTGAGTAATAACTGGGTCGGGTTTATGGGGAAAGGAGAATTTAAATTAAGAGAAATTGCCACTGTATAGAAATCAATCTGATTACTTCATTCTCTGTATGTTTTGTTTGTTTTTGACTTAAAATAAAAAGTTTGAATAAACTATCGTTCATTTGTGTTTCTTTAAACATGGGTGTTTAAATGTTCAACTTTCACCTGAAAATGAATGTTATAAACTCATGTGCCAAACCTGTATGACTTTTTCTTCAGTAGGACACAAAGATTAATGTTTCAACTGTTTTTGTTCATGTGATGTTTTAATGTTTTGCAGAAGCGAGTAACTTACTGGTAGCGGAATATCATTGAATTAAGTAACTGGAAAACGATGTCATTGTTGACTTAAATTTGGCATCACATGACTTTATTCAGTAGACTGTTTAGGTTTTAACTTTGATTTACAGTTTGTCAAAGATATAGGAAGTGATTTCCATAAGTGCACCACTTGATTTTTGTATGCTCAGCTATTATCAAATTTCCCATTTTAAATTTCTATAAGAAAATGCACAAATTCATCATCATAGAGATGCCTCTTGCTCTCAGGAGCTTGAGCCAATGTTACAGACATTTTATACTTCACTGGTTCTTGTTTTTAATAAATAAACTCGCCCCTGGACTTTCTTTTTTAAAGTTGACAACTTTCAAGTATGACTTACAGCTCTAAGATCAGATATACAGGCTTTCCAGGTTTTAGGCTTATCTATTTTATTATATTCATTTGGTTTTTGTCCATAGGCAAGCCCTGACATAATCATGAATGTGTTTGTGACTGACTGGGTGTGACTCATATGTAACAGAAGAAACAAAAACCCCTCTGGCTAAACATGATTTTTTTTATATTGTATCCCCTTTTTTAAGTCCGCACAGTCCATGAGGGTTTTCCTGTAGTCAAATTTATTCAAAACAAGCAAATCATTTGTTTAACTATTAACAAATCTGTGAATTTCACTCTCTCGTGCTATTGCCTATTTCTGCCTCATTTTTTTGACATCTGTTTGTTTAGGTGGGGGTGTATTTTAAGGGGCTGGGCCAGAACTAATGCAGGAAGTGATTTTGTACACAGCGTCTCTCCTCTACAAAATCTCTTCCTTTCTTAAAACTCTGCAGGGTCCTCTAACTTCAACAACAGCAAGGTAAGCACTGAAAATCTGTAAAAATGCTCAGAAATTCACTAATTATACACACAACCCTCAAACCAGCTCTTTACGGCTGATTCCTTGTTGTGTTAAATTCATTCATTTTTAGAGCAAAGTAACTTAAAGCAGAGTGAAGTTTAGGTATAGGAGACACTCCCAAAACTCCACACCTTAGTTTCACATCTAGCTTATTTTTAAAAGTAGATGTACAAGTAGGGTTTGTAGAGTTTAGAAATGCTACTCATTAACATTTTAAACTCAAAAGTTAGTAAAAATATTTTGCACATTTTGATTTTGGCTTGGTCTTGGAGTTTTTAAAATAGAGAACCTGAGCTTCCGAAATGAAATGAAATGCACTAGCAGAAATAGCTCGCCTTTTTTGTACACTAAACAATCCCTCCAATGTGATTGCCGTTTTTTTTTGTTTTTTTTTTCAAACTTTATTGCAGTTCTTTCTGAGAATTCACATAAAATATTTTTATGGCTCCACCCTTGCAGATCTCTTGCAGTTTATCTGTTCACGATCTACTTGCATGTCTCTCTATAATGAGATAGCTATAAAACGGATTATATCTGGCTATCGGTGTGACTTATCAACCTCTTTATCAGTTTTTTATATTTTTATATCACTTTTCTTTTTAATTCTATGTTATATAATAACACTGTGATCATTTATGCGATAATTTAAATCGCCTGCTCATTTGCGTTTGTTTTATAAGCACTGGGCCAGCCAAGCGCCTAGCCTAAAATTTATTAAAAATGATTACATTATATCAATAACTGTTTTGACTTGTTATGGTTTTCCGTACCTCTAGTTCATAGTTTCTGTAGTTTTGTCTACATGACAGGTAATTTGCGTTTTATAAACCACTAGGCCAAGCTCCTACTGTTAGCCTACAATCTATTAAAAGAGATATGCTAACACTAAAAATTGTAACATTTCAGCAAAAAGGTCAAAATTAATAAATGATAATTACATTTTAACATAAAAATAAAAAAACTGATACTAGTTCCATCTCTTTCTGGACACTGTAACTTTTTGTCCTAGAAACAAAAACCCTGTTTTACCGTGTTTCCTCCATCAACTCCCTCTGATGAGTGGAGGAAAGATGGATGGTGCCTTGCAGTAATTATCACGCTAGTGTTTAGCGTTTGTCAGGCAACCCGACTCTCCTCGCTGTGGGGCGTCCTCGGCAGGGCTGGTCGGATTATTCCCCCGTGTCCAGTTACTGGACACATATAAGCTAACCAGGCCAGGTGAACTCACACACACACACTGGAAAAGGCAGAATGGAGCCGGACTCAGAAAGCATGCCGGAGCAGGCCGAAGGGGTTTTGCAGTTAAGTGGACTAGTGTTTCTTAGCTTTGAGTGCTCAGCACACTCTTTACTTATAAGGGGAGGCTGTGAGCTTCTGTTCTCATCACTGTCTTCACATTAGTCGCATAGGCAGATGCTCCACTATCCTGCGATGTACCTGTATGTTTGTCATATTTGATGTTCGGTAGTAGATAACCTACTATTGTTTTCAGTGCAATAACAATCTTGAGTCAGTACATTTGTGATCAGTTTAAAACTTAAGGTTGTGTATTTTTTAATATTATAAAACTCCAATTAACATCTTTTTTTTAATATATGTATTTTTTATATTACATCTTAATATGCAGAAAGTTGGGACACTGTACAAATTGTGAATAAAAACAGAATGCAATGATGTGGAAGTTTCAAATTTCAATATTTTATTCAGAATACAACATAGATGACATATCAAATGTTTAAACTGAGAAAATGTATCATTTTAAGGGAAAAATAAGTTGATTTTAAATTTCATGGCATCAATAAAATTTAAAAAAAAAAAAAATCTTTTTATAACAGTCTGCAAACGTCTGGGGACTGAGGAGACAAGTTGCTCAAGTTTAGGAATAGGAATGTTGTCCCATTCTTGTCTAATACAGGCTTCTAGTTGCTCAACTGTCTTAGGTCTTCTTTGTCGCATCTTCCTCTTTATGATGCGCCAAATGTTTTCTATGGGTGAAAGATCTGGACTGCAGGCTGGCCATTTCAGTACCCGGATCCTTCTTCTACGCAGCCATGATGTTGTAATTGATGCAGTATGTGGTCTGGCATTGTCATGTTGGAAAATGCAAGGTCTTCCCTGAAAGAGACGACGTCTGGATGGAAGCATATGTTGTTCTAGAACTTGGATATACCTTTCAGCATTGATGGTGCCTTTCCAGATGTGTAAGCTGCCCATGCCACACGCACTCATGCAACCCCATACCATCAGAGATGCAGACTTCTGAACTGAGTGCTGATAACAACTTGGGTTGTCCTTGTCCTCTTTAGTCCGGATGACATGGCGTCCCAGTTCAACTTCAAATTTTGATTCGTCTGACCACAGAACAGTTTTCCACTTTGCCACAGTCCATTTTAAATGAGCCTTGGCCCAGAGAAAACGCCTGCGCTTCTGGATCATGTTTAGATATGGCTTCTGTTTTGACCTATAGAGTTTTAGCCGGCAACAGCGAATGGCACGGTGGATTGTGTTCACCGACAATGTTTTCTGGAAGTATTCCTGAGCCCATGTTGTGATTTTCCATTACAGTAGCATTCCTGTATGTGATACAGTGCCGTCTAAGGGCCCGAAGATCACGGGCATCCAGTATGGTTTTCCGGCCTTGACCCTTACGCACAGAGATTGTTCCAGATTCTCTGAATCTTTGGATGATATTATGCACTGTAGATGATGATAACTTCAAACTCTTTGCAATTTTTCTCTGAGAAACTCCTTTCTGATATTGCTCCACTATTTTTCGCCGCAGCATTGGGGGAATTGGTGATCCTCTGCCCATCTTGACTTCTGAGAGACACTGCCACTCTGAGAGGCTCTTTTTATACCCAATCATGTTGCAAATTGGTCCTCCAGCTGTTCCTTATATGTACATTTAACTTTTCCGGCCTCTTATTGCTACCTGTCCCAACTTTTTTGGAATGTGTAGCTCTCATGAAATCCAAAATGAGCCAATATTTGGCGTGACATTTCAAAATGTCTCACTTTCAGCATTTGATATGTTATTTATATTCTATTGTGAATAAAATATAAATTTATGAGATTTGTAAATTATTGCATTCCTTTTTTATTCACAATTTGTACAGTGTCCCAACTTTTTTGGAATCGGGTTTGTATAAATAAACCATTCGTAGGATGATTTACCAAAAAAGTGTAACACTGTGGCGCAGCTGGCGCTGTCGAAAGTTTTTGATTTGAACATCATGCCCAGTCCACATTAGCGGCATTCAGTCAGCCAATGGTGTGACAGAGGGGGCGGAACTATGTCTTGTTGGCCAATGGCAGATGGGGGGAGTGTTCAGGAAACATGTCTGAAAACAATCCCCACATCTGATTATGCATACTTCTCTAATATAGTAAATGAAAAGCAGTATGTGCAATTAGTATGTGCGACTTGGTAGTATTAACAGGTGAAAAATACCAGATCGAAGTGTGCATTTAATGTACAACTTTGAATGGCAGGGAAGTGATGTCGCAGATCACATAACAGTGCACATGGTGGATGTAGTATGTTCGGACTGCGTTCATACATACTTTATATAACTTTTTTTTTAACAGTTGCAAATTAGGTTCTTCTTAAAATGCCATACCTACTCTTAAGCTACGTCTGAAATCACATACTGTCTGAGTTGGTCTTTGCGACCACTAAAAAGTATGTTCAATATAGTATGAATTTGTGTAGTATGAATGAAATCCAGACATACTACCATCTGCCATGTTGTCATTGTCATGTTGCGTCATGGAATAGTAAAGTGTTCATTTGCTGCGGACCTCAGAATCTCACTGGAAGGGGTCAGTCATCCGGGTACTTTTCGCCTACTATTTAATGAATACGATACATTTGGAAAAACTACTATATACATGTACTGTTTCGCCTACTAAATACATTTGGATACAAGGTGACAGTATGCGATTTCAGACACATTATTTTTGAAATTATGCTTGGTGAAGCTAAAAGCACAGAAATTACACACTTCACAATTAAAAAAATATTTATTTTTATTTATTTTTAATTTTTATATTTTTTATATTATAGAGGTTATGATTAAAGTTAATTCATTCTGAATGGTAATAAATATGGAAAGGTGTCCTTAGATCCATATCTGCGATTTTGTTAATGAATGCCTGTTACATCCAGTTAAGAGTCACATAAGCGTGCTTAAACTGAGACACTTTATCTGCTTGCTTGATAAACCAATGAATTTTACACCTTGCTGTAGTGTGAGGGTGTGGTGTTAAAGCACTTACTGAGGTGGGACATTGTGAACACTGAGTCCGTTGCTTGTTCATGACATGGAGGACACATGTCTAATCAGATTAATTGGTTAGTCGGCATGAAACGGAAGTTGTGATAGTCTTTTCTTCCCTATTGGGACTCAATAAAAAAAAATAAAAAAAAATGTAGAGTGGTACTTGATTTTGTCCCTCTGGAATTGATTGGATCATTGTGGTTTGCTATTGCTGTGATGTCATGTGAGTGACAGGTTGTCCCGCCCTCGTGCAAGTAAACACGTCATCAGAAAGAGAAAAGAGGTCATTGCAAGAGTGAGGGGAAGTTATTTTGATTAAAGATTACGAGGGCACATTCATTAAAAAAATTATGTGTATGGTTAATCACCAAGTGCAAAGAGCCCACCTTGTTGGAAATTTACACTAACTCCGCCCACCATTATCTGATTGAGCCAGACAAAATTACAAAAGAAATCCCACTGAAAACAGATTCAGTGGCGCGGAGGCGGGTAGCGTCAGCTTTTGACACAACCAACCCGAGTTCAAATCTGCCTTTTTCCGAATTCATTCTTCTCCCTTTTCCATTCGGAGTAGCATTTATTTTGAATAAAAAAATTAAGAAAATATTCAAAAAGTGGAAATAAAGTGTCAATAATGGGTATTTAATTGTGGAAATAAAGTGTTAAACGGGTATAAATAGCATCTAACTACTATTTACACTTTAATGTTTGGCTCTAACAGGACCAGGTTAACCAAAATCTCTACACTGTAAACCCTATGCTCAAAATAATTAATTGGTTTGAGTAGGGTAAACTTAAATTAAACAAATTAGTTCAATCAAATTAACTTTTGAGTATTTAGAACTTTCTTTTTATTTTGAGTTCACAAAACTGACACATTTTAAGTCATCTGAATTGTTTCATTGTTTTGAGTTTTGTGAACTTTTAGACCAACTTAAATTTCATTTTCATTCAATTGTATCATTCTGAAGGTTTTGATGTTTATGACTGAAACTGTCTAGCTCACTTCTTTTCTCAATGCCCCTTTTTAGAACTCATTACAGTACATCTATCTTCTCTAGACATTACTAACTAGTGGAATTTAAATTTAGCCTATGTCTGATTTTAAAACCGATCATGAATTTGTATCATAAAGTGAACTAGGAATAGCTACAAATGAATCATAATATGTATTAGGGGTTGTTCCCTGTTAATGCTTCCTTACAGTTTACGAGGCGTCATGCCTATGGTCATGCCCAACAGTGACTAAACAGAATATGCAGCACTGAATGAACAGATAAAGAGGGAGGAGCAGCCAGCCGCGCAATTGAACTCTGCCATAGTTGTTTCATATGTGTTCACAACAGTAACTATGTGAGCATAGACGTGGACATGTCTGACTCTCTGTATGGCATGTCTTGGAGTGACATAAGAGGCCTCTTCTTTAAATGAGAGTGAAGTAATGCAGCTCTGAGTCTGCTCTAGAGCTCCTCTCAGTGTCAGACCATTACAAGAAGAGCCTAATTAGACTGATTGATTTATTACCATTCCAGTTTATTTGCAGCACCAATTTTTATGTTGTAAATCCGTGTGCCTATCAAAGATGATATCCTATCTTATATTAGCAATGATTGATTTACTTTGGTCTACATACTAATCAAAACATTTGATAATAATAAGATGCTGTTTTTCAGCCTGTGTACTTCAGTTCATTTGCATATGGCTTAAGCAGCTTTACAAAGAATAATAGAACCAAAACTCATCCTCATGCTTATGTATCCTTATTGTCTTGAGTGTTTTATTGGCAGCAGTATGCTAGAATCTACATGTTTTCATGTTCACACCCACACTGTAGTGTCCAAACAAACATGTGTTTTGGCAGTCAAGTTACTGACAGGTCAAAGAACCAGTCAGATAACAGTAGTCTTTAACTGATAGCTCTCTTGGCAAATTAGTGAGAGGAGTCAAGCTACAATAGAGTACCCATCAGCCCAGAAGCCAAATGACTAGTAGGTTTTTATTATGAAGCATGCTGCTCTTTTTTTGCAAAATGTTGTGGAAAATACATTTAAGAAAGATGATGAAAAAACTGCTCCAAAAAATAACTGTTCATCAATTTGCAAAAAATAAATATTTCCTTTTAAAGAAACATATGTAATATGAAATATTTTATTCTCTTTCTAATTTAAAGGATACACTTTCTGTACTCCTAAATATACAGTACACTAATGTTCAAAGGTTTGTGGTCTGTGAGATTTTTTTTTTTAAGAATTAATACTTGTATTCAGTAAGGCTATATTACATTGATCAAAAGACTTTTACAAAAACTTTCTATATCAAATAAATGCTGTTCTTTTGAACTTCGATGATGCTTGGTGATGTGACAGCGTAGATATGCAGCCTTAAGGCCTGTTCACACCAAGGATGATAACTATAAAGATAACGATAAAGATATAGTTCTAAAAATCGTTCTCAATATTAAAGAATAGCAGAGTTCACACCACGGCTATACGATAACAGCACAGCTGAAATGATATTGTTGGAATCATATATATATATAGATAGATAGATAGATAGATATATAGATGCCTCATTAGTGGCCGTTTCAATGGGCCGCTATAAGTAAGCTGTCCGCCATATTGGAACGGTCTGTCAAAATTCGAAAGCAAGTTGACTGAGCGCCTGCAACCATAGTTAGAAGAATGTATGAATATATATATATATATATATATATATGAAATAGACTTCAGCAGATGATTTTGCTAAACTAACACAATACAACAAGACAAAGGCATCAGCTGACACGACATTAAAAAAATGTACCACAGTAAAAGTAAAAACATTAAAAGTCTGTGTCTGGAGCGGTCGAATGTGGCATCTACGTATATGGTTGGAATCATTCATATGGTTATATGGTTCTTCAGCTTTCAAAACATAGTTCAGGACAAAGAATTAATCTTTTTATTAATCTATAAATCACATGTCTGCTGCCTGTAGTCCTTTCGGGGACTTCATCTTCTATTGTTTTTTGATCCTCCCTTCTCACAATTTGTTCTGTCTCTCTGCAGAATGCTCAGATTTCAGGCCGCTCCAGGGCAGTTTGGGGATGAGATTAGGCAGCCGGGGCTGAGATGTTGGCGAGTGGAGAAGATGAAGGCTGTTCCTCTGGATAAAGCTGAAGTGGGAGCTTTCTTCAATGGTGACTCCTACCTTGTGCTGGATAACCGGGGTGACCAGGGTGCAGATCTCCACATGTGGATTGGTGAGATGATAGCTGATGATTTTCTTCATTGGTTAATTTTGTAGCCTTCAGCTATGCAGTCTGAAAGGCACAGGATACCCAATTTAGTATTTGATGACATATACTTTTAATGATTAGCATCATATGGCAAGGGTATAAGTAGGGTTCTGTATTTTTTTTCTAAACAAAGTTCGGGAGAAACACATTCAAATTTCCTATCCAATCAGTACGAGATGAGTCCTATATACAGTACACTATATTGCCAAAAGTTTTGGGACGCCTGTCTTTACATGCACATGAATTTAATGACATCCCATTCTTAATCTGTAGGGTTTAATATGGAGTTGGCCCACCCTTGGCAGCTATAACAGCTTCAACTCTTCTGGGAAGGCTTTCCACAAGGTTTAGGAGTGTATTTATGGGAATTTTTGACCATTCTTCTAGAAGCGCATTTGTGAGGTCAGGCACTGATGTTGGACGAGAAGGCCTGGCTCGCAGTCTCTGCTCTAATTCATACCAAAGGTGTTCTATCAGGTTGAGGTCTGGACTCTGTGCAGGCCAGTCACATTCCTCCACACCAAACTCGCTCATCCATGTCTTTATGGACCTTGCTTTGTGCACTGGCGCGCAGTCATGTTGGAACAGGAAGGGGCCATCCCCAAACTGTTCCCACAAGGTTGGGAGCATGAAATTGTCCAAAATGTCTTGGTATGCTGAAGCATTAAGAGTTCCTTTCACTAGAACTAAGAGGCAAAGCCCAGCCCCTGAAAAACAACCCCACACCATAACCCCCCCTCCACCAAACTTTACACTTGGCACAATGCAGTCAGGCAAGTACCGTTCTCCTGGCAACCGCCAAACCCAGACTCATCCATCGGATTGCCAGACAGAGAAGCGTGATTTCTCACTCCAGAGAACACGTCTATAGTGCTCTAGAGTCCAGTGGCGGCGTGCTTTACACTACTGCATCCGTGCCCTTGGATGCAGTACTGCATCCGTGCATTGTACTACATGCACTTGGTGATGTAAGGCTTGGATGCAGCTGCTCGGCCATGGAAACCCATTCCATGAAGCTTTCTACACACTGTTCTTGAGCTATTCTGAAGGCCACACAAAGTTTGTAGCTAGAGGTCTGTAGCTATTGACAGAAAGTTGGCGAAAGTTGGCATGCGCTGACCCCGCTCTGTGATTTTACATGGCCTACCACTTCGTAGCTGAGTTGCTGTTGTTCCCAATTGCTTCCACATTTGTTATAATACCACTAACAGTTGACCGTGGAATATTTAGTAGTGAGGAAATTTCACGAATGGACCACGGTACCACGCTTGAATTCACTGAGCTCCTGAGAGCGACCCATTCTTTCACAAATGTTTGTAGAAGCAGTCTGCATGCCTAGGTGCTTGATTTTATACATCTGTGGCTATGGAAGTGATTGGAAGACCTGAATTCAATGATTTGGAGGGGTGTCCCAATACTTTTGGCAATATAGTGTATATACATAGCCGACTCAACTATGTCCCTAGACAGTTTCCTTCATCCCACCACAATGTCCCTAGACAGTTTCCTTCATCCCACCACAACCACGCTTCCTCACACTTGCTTGCTTAACTATCCTAATCAGAGATATGGGGGGAGTACTCTGGGTTCGGGCCAAAATTCCAAGCTCGGAGCCCTCCCTTCGGACAGCACACCAAATACACATACATTTTATTCTATCTGATTATTTGTAAGTGTGAACTCGTGAAATTAGACATGAAACTCGTGGTTTTAAAGGGACAGAACATGTGGCCTGAAAACGCATTAGAATGCATCAACATTTAAAGGATAAGTTAGCAGATTTTCAACTTGCTTGCAACTTCCGCATTTTTGTGTTCCCGCCCAAGGACAGTTGGATCCACAGAAGGGTGGTGCCAAAATCAAATGTTTAAGTTTTTGGTAAAAAGGGAACACCACAGCCTCTAGTTTTCTCTAGTCATGAGAATCGATTTTTTTGCTTTTCTACTGCATAGAAAGCCAAGTTTTATTAAAAAGCCCATCTTGCCAGTAGTGAATTCCCCCTTTAATTCACAAAATTCACCATCATGCTAATGACTTTATTATTGCAAATTATGTCATTATTATTTATTTACAATACTACTATTAAAAATGTCAATTTTTGGGTGTCCTGAATTCATGGTACTGTTATTTATTTATTTATGTTTGTTTGTCACTTTTGAAGCTGGACAGACATGGTCACTATGAACTGTTGTTTTATGGAAAAACAATGTACAAAAAGTCTTAAATGTTTTTATACCACTTTTTTTATTCATTTAAATAATTAATTAAATATAAACTTTTGAAGGTGTTTAAGACATGGTCGCTATGGCTGTTTTATGGGAAAAAAGATGCACAAAGATTCTTAAAAAATGTTCCATAGAACAACATTCCATATGGCATGAGGATACACAGTATATAGCAAGAAGTGAAGCCAGGGTCAGGGTCAGTCAGTCATGATTCATGCTCATCATGCGGCGAGGTATGGGGTCTGAAAGACTGAGACAATAGCCTGCTGAGATAAACAATACGCTTGATCACACAGTCAAGTGGGCCTGACCCAGTCTGTGTGAGTGCACAGAAAGTTAGGATAGAACGGCTGTTAGACAGGAGAGAGGGATGAACAGGAAAGAGTCCCGAGGGAAAAAGGCATGGGCGAGTGTTTTCATAGGTCATTAATGTTTCAGCAGGCCTGTGACAGGACTTCAGTTAGGTCTATTGTCTTATGGTGTATCCAGTGCTTTAGGTAACACTAAGCTGGTTGTGAGCCATCTTCTCTCATGCCTTTTCATTAACCATCTCATATCCATAAACACCCCCATCTCTTCATTGCTCAGAATCCCTGGTCTCAGTTCCTAACCCCACCATATCATTTATTCATAATGAACCTTCTACTGCAGAGACACCATGTTCTATATCTTGTACGTAGTGTAGGGGCTTTTTGTCCACAATTATTCCAAAATTAAAGTCACCCATCTTGTGTAAAGGTTGAGGGATTCTTTGATAATACAAGAAATGACCTCCATACCCAATGTTAATGCTAAATTAAGTATTTATTTTCAAAAGAAATCAATAAAAAGGTTAATGTTGGTCAATCAAACAATGTGTGGTCGAAAGCTGTGTGTTTTCTCCACCTTCACACTCCAATCTGCCCTCTTATACAGTCACCTTACAAAATAAAGGTAATCTCCTTTAAATTCAACAAAAACATATTAAATCATAGTTTAAGTCAACAATTAAGTTAAAAAATACAATTTAAACATTCATACTTGGCTCCAACACGTAGTGCCACTGCTCTGCAAAAACCAAAATCATGATTATCCTGGTCAATATTGAGATCACGATTGTTTTACTATTACTCATTGACTTTGGAAACATCATGCATTTATTTATTGCATTTATTAAACTTTTTAACAGCATATTTCCTTGAACCTTAAGAAAAAAACGAATAAATATAAAAGTAATATATATATGTGTGTACATTTAAATGCATAACAAATAAAAATAAATGATCAACTAGGCTGTAGGGCGCTTCAACAAGCTACTGAAAACTACTAAACATTTAGGAAGGGGCAAAAGTGCACCGCTATAAAGGAAAGGCTGGCGCTTGGTTTATAGATGTTTGAATCATCCATGTTTCAACCATGTTTCTGCCGCGAGTGACAACAATTCAGGCGACAATAGGCCATAGACATATATTGGCTAGCATAGTTTATGTTTGTTAGTTGGATTCCAGGCAACGACAAGACAAAACAAGAGCATCATTGCTAAACTGATTGCAGCACAAGAATCATTTTATCTTAATTATCTTTTTGTCATAATTGTTGAAAGGAAAACTAATAACTGAAAATAAAATTTGATCTCTCTCCCAGCCTTACCACAAACTGCCTTGCATTTAAGTCAAACAGCTCAGCTCAGAAAACTGTTGCTCAGTGGTGCAGAAGAAGTGGCTGCGTTGGTGGCATATCACACAGGGCAGAATTGTGCAAAATTGCACTTAGTGTTAACATACACAGGGTTTCCTTTCTCTTATTTGTATTTGCTGACTTTTTTATTGGCATGTAAGAGAGGAAGTTTGTTAAGTGAATTATATGAGTGGATTCCATACGGGTAACACTACAATAAGGTTTCATTTGTTAACATAAGTTAACTACATTAGTTAACATGAACTAAAAATAAACAATACTTCTACGGCAATTTCAAAATAATCAAAAGATGTATCTGTTAACATTGGTTAATGCACTGTGAACTAACATGACCAGACAATGAACAATTGTATTTTTATTAACTAATGTTAACAGGCTAATAATATTTAACATAAACATTATTATGATGGTTCCCTTTAGACATTCGGTTGCACTTTATTTTACAGTACGTGCACATGTACTTACAGTGTACTTATCTAAGAAAGTACTGGTTAATATAAGGTAACTACATGGGTTAAAGGGATAGTTCACCCAAAAATGAAAATTATCCCATTATTTACTCACCCTCAAGCCATCCTAGGTGTATATGACCTTCTTTCAGACGAATACAATCGGAGTTATATTAAAAATGTCCTGGCTCTTCCAAGCTTTATAATAGCAGTGAATGGCTGTTTCTGTTTTGAAGTCCATAAAAGTGCATCTATCCATCATAAAAGTGCTCCACACGGCTCCGGGGGGTTAATAAAGGCCTTCTGAAGCGAAGTGATGCGTTTATGCTTTTTTTTTTTTTTTTAAAAATGTATTTGATACACTGCCGATTTTGCAGGTTTGCCCACTTACATAGCATGTAGAGGTCTGTACACTTCAACTGTGAGAGACGGAATCTAAAACAAAAATTCAGAAAATCACATTGTATGATTTTTAAATAATTAATTTGCAAAGTATTTGATCACCTACCAACCAGTAAGAATTCCGGCTCTCACAGACCTGTTTTTCTTTTTTTTTTCTTTAAGAAGCCCTCCTGTTCTCCACTCATTACCTGTATTAACTGCACCTGTTTGAACTCGTTACCTGTATAAAAGACACCTGTCCACACACTCAATCAAACAGACTCCAACCTCTCCACAATGGCCAAGACCAGAGAGCTCTGTAAGGACATCAGGGATAAAATTGTAGACCTGCACAAGGCTGGGATGGGCTACAGGACAATAGGCAAGCAGCTTGGTGAGAAGGCAACAACTGTTGGCGCAATTATTAGAAAATGGAAGAAGTTCAAGATGACGGTCAATCTCCCTCGGTCTGGGGCACCATGCAAGATCTCACCTCGTGGGGCATCAACAATCATGAGGAAGGTGAGGGATCAGCCCAGAACTACATGGCAGGACCTGGTCAATGACCTGAAGAGAGCTCGGACCACAGTCTCAAAGAAAACCATTAGTAACACACTACGCCGTCATGGATTAAAATCCTGCAGCGCACGCAAGGTCCCCCTGCTCAAGCCAGCGCATGTCCAGGCCCGTCTGAAGTTTGCCAATGACCATCTGGATGATCCAGAGGAGGAATGGGAGAAGGTCATGTGGTCTGATGAGACAAAAATAGAGCTTTTTTTCTCCACTCACTGTGTTTGGAGGAAGAAGGATGAGTACAACCCCAAGAACACCATCCCAACCGTGAAGCATGGAAGTGGAAACATCATTCTTTGGGGATGCTTTTCTGCAAAGGGGACAGGACGACTGCACCGTATTGAGGGGAGGATGGATGGGGCCATGTATCGCGAGATCTTGGCCAACAACCTCCTTCCCTCAGTAAGAGCATTGAAGATGGGTCGTGGCTGGGTCTTCCAGCATGACAACTATCCGAAACACACAGCCAGGGTAACCAAGGAGTGGCTCCGTAAGAAGCATCTCAAGGTCCTGGAGTGGCCTAGCCAGTCTCCAGACCTGAACCCAATAGAAAATCTTTGGAGGGAGCTGAAAGTCCGTATTGCCCAGCGACAGCCCCGAAACCTGAAGGATCTGGAGAAGGTCTGTATGGAGGAGTGGGCCAAAATCCCTGCTGCAGTGTGTGCAAACCTGGTCAAGAACTACAGGAAACAAGTGATCTCTGTAATTGCAAACAAAGGTTTCTGTACCAAATATTAAGTTCTGCTTTTCTGATGTATCAAATACTTATGTCATGCAATAAAATGCAAATTAATTACTTAAAAATCATACAATGTGATTTTCTGGATTTTTGTTTTAGATTCCGTCACTCTCAGTTAAAGTGTACCTATGATAAAAATTACAGACTTCTACATGCTTTGTAAGTGGGCAAACCTGCAAAATCGGCAGTGTATCAAATACTTGTTCTCCCCACTGTAGGACGCTCCGGTGAGAATATGCTAGTTCTCGTGAAAACCAAGTTTTGTTTTGCTCTATCTTCTGCGCTTCCGTCACCGGAACTTACGCTACGCCTGTGTCCTACGTCATACGCTGGAACGCCAGTCTCTCATGAACGTGCGTACGACAGTTTGCGGAAGTTAGAGATTACAGTTTGTAAAGTTTTAAATGTGGATATTTTTCTTACACAAGGGCATCGTTTTGCTTCAGAAGGCCTTTATTAACCCCCCGAAGCCATGTGGAGCTCTTTTATGATGGATAGATGCACTTTTATGGACTTCAAAACAGAAACAGCCATTCACTGCCATTATAAAGCTTGGAAGAGCCAGGACATTTTTTAGTATAACTCCAACTGTATTCGTCTGAAAGAAGAAAGTCATATACACCTAGGATGACTTGAGGGTGAGTAAATCATGGGCTAATTTTCATTTTTGGGTGAACTATCCCTTTAAGGTTAGGTTTAGGGGTAGGTTCAGGGTAAGTACCTAGTTGTTACCCAGTTATTGTAATTACTATAATAAGTACATAGTATGTGCATGGGGAACAGGACTGTAAAATAAAATACTACCGATATTCTAGTATGTTGTATGTTGCACCTACATGTCTCATTAAAATATTAGTAGAGTATTATTAGACTGTCTGCTTAATATCTGCTTACACTTTATTTTTATGGTCCCCCCAACAGACAAGTAACTAACCCTAACCCCTTATTGTACTAACCCTACTCCTAACAGTCTACTAATACTCTGAAACTTAGTTGACATGTAGGTACAACGTTACTTATAGATTGTCTAAAGGGGACCATCAAAATGAAGTGAAACCTAATTTTCTCTCTTCCTCTTTCTCCCTTTTAGGAGAGAAATCGTCTCGTGATGAGCAGGTAGCTTGTGCCATGTTGGCTACGCAGCTGGATAACTTCCTGGGTGGAGATCCAGTCCAGCACAGGCAGGTTCAGGGCTACGAGTCCCCAGAATTCATGAACCTCTTCCCTCGAGGAGTCAGCTACAAGGTGAGATGTGGTTGTGTGTGTTCCCATTCTCTTACATGTACATGAACTGATCGTTGCAGTAATACTGTATGGATCATTACTTAAAGAGTGCTTATGTTCCTTGCATAGTCACTCTATTCTGTTTGTACAGGAGGGAGGTGTGGAGTCTGGCTTCAGAAGAACACAGTCTGGATCTGGACCTGTTCAGAGGTTATACCAAATCAAAGGGAAGCGCAACATCAGAGCCAAGGAAGTGGATTTGAGCTGGCAGAGCTTTAACAAAGGGGACTGCTTCATACTCGACCTGGGCGAGGTGTGTGCCTCTCTGTTTGACTATTGCTATGTATGTCTCTCTACACGCTTCTGTTCAAAAGTTTGGGGTCAGTAAGATGTTTTTGTTGTTGTTTGTTTGTTTGAAAGAAATTAATACTTTTATTCAGCAAGGATGCATTCAAATTGTCAACAGTGACAGAAAAAGACATTTGAAATGCTAAAATATATTCCTATTTCAAATTAATGCTTTATTTTGATTAAATAAAAACAAACTGCTCTGCATTGTACAACACTGCATATAAAAAAATATATAATGTAGCAGTTATTTGAAATTAATTTATTTTATAATTATTATGAAATCTTTTTATTCACCAGACGATTTTGTCATGGATAGGATCTCAGGCAAACATCTTTGAGAAGCAGAAGGTGCGGGAGATCGCCACTCTGATCAGAGATACAGACAGACACGGCAAAGCCCAGATCACTAACATCAATGAGGGAGAGGAGACGCAGGAAATGCTACAGGTAACAACAGGCCAGTGTATTTTGGCAACAAACAAAAAAATTAAAAAAAAGTCAACTCTACCCTTCTATGATCATTTAGCTGTACACTTCACTTCAATCCTTAAGTCTGATCTCACGTGTTACAATTTCCATGTCCAAATGCTCATTCAGGTCCCAAAAGGAAGCAACAAACGGTGCTAATATACACCCACAGTGAGCTGTAGTAAAACCGAAAAATCATGATCCTAACCTTTATCTCTATACCGAAATCTCCGTAGGCCAGACAGTGATTCATCTTTTCTGAATTCTTAAAATATTGGTGTCTGGAGATGGTATTGTACACTGAGTTTTTAAAATCTTAGCTTAAAGGTGTGATGTAAATGAATGGTGCTCATAAACGGCTGTTGAAATGGAGTAGAGGTTTGGACCCAGAAACCATATTATCAGAAGGTTGATACGTTAGTGTTTTTAAAGAAAAGCACTCACAAAAAGAACAAATTAATTGCACTCAAATTAAAGCCCAGAATTTAAAAATCTGAAAGAACAGCATACTTTAAATAAGTAAACAGTGAATAAGTACATTCCAGAAAATTATTAGTTGTTTTGCCAGGTCAGAGATATTTCAGCTAAAATTACTAATAACATCTGGAATCTGGAATATAAATCTGGAACAGACAGCAACATAATATGCACATTTTCAGAGTTGATCACTAAATTTTTTTTTTTTTTTACCTGAAGTGCAAAAACCCACACACAATTTTTTTGTTTTAAAATATGCCACTGAAACAGGTGCACAGTTTAAGATGTTATTTACAGATTAACATCTCAAAAGTACATCTGTAAATAACATCTTCAACTGTACACCTGTAAATAACATATCAGTACATTCACAAAACCATTCTATGCATATATACATATATATATATACACATATATATACACACATATATATATATATATATATATATACATATATACATATATATACATATATATATACACATATATACATACATATATACATATATATACACATATATACATATATATACACATATATACATATATATACATACATACATATACATACATACATACATATACATATATATACATACATATATATATACATATACATATATATACATACATATATATACATATATATACATACATATATATATGTATATGTATGTATATATATATGTATATATATATATATACATACAAATTCCTTGTGTGTGTAAACATACTTGGCAATAAAGCTCATTCTGATTCTGAAAAACAAAATGTCATGTTTATGAATATTGTTTTAGGCAATGAGCTCTGACTGTGTTGCTCTTGTCCTCTCTATCTTCTAACGAACAGGTTCTTGGTCCAGTGCCAGAGCTGAAAGAAAGCACTCCAGAGGAGGACAGTCAAGCAGATGCATCAAATTCCGCCTCCCTTTATAAGGTACCACACCTACATTATGTGTTAGGTTTGTGTTAATTTTAAACCAGGAGTTCCTGGAGGGAACAGAGTTTTGCACAACCCTGTAGCGTTTAATTCCAACCCTGCTCCAACACACATACCTGTAGTTTTCAAATAAACCTGAAGGACTTGATTAGCTGGATCAGATGTGTTTAACCTCCAGGAGCTGAGTTTTGCACTCCTGATCTAAACTGTGGAAAGTCCATAGCTGTTGTCAGGATGGGTTAGGGAGAAAAGGACCCTAATTCACTGTTCCCTACATTATTCCACTAATATAGCCCATTTGAAGAAGCGAATGAAAAGGAGTGAGCGAATTCGGACACTGAGTGCGCTGGAAGGGCTGCCACTTTTGCATAGTTTGTGCTTGCTGTTTAATGGCAGTTCCAGTTGTAAAGAAAAGATTTATCTTAAACTCTGTCATTAAAACTATGTATAAACCTTTAAAAACCTTGTGGTAGATTTTCCCCTATGCACCTGACTTAAGTTAAACCAGGTGTCCCAGACACCTGTGAATTTATACTCTACTAAGTGTACTTCAATACCTGTTGGAGTCGGCTGACGTCTTGACCTTTTTGAACACTATCACTCGGGAATAAGGTCTCTAGTGCTCCACTAAACACTATCACTTGAGAATAGAAGTAAGATCTCTAGTGTCTAGCCTGCTGTGCAACAATAATCAAACAGACTCCAGACAATGCCTTCGAATATGCTTTAATCACGGCCAGAGGACCTCAGACAAATTTCAGAAAGAATCCCATCAGCAAAAAGAGTACAACAGTTTTTATAGAATAGGAGCATGGCAAAGGTGACATGATTCATTACATAATTTTTCTACAATATGATTGGTTTTTCATATGTATAATTCAGCAAACCCTTCTTTTACTAGTCTAAGTAAAAGCAAATCCTGATTTCTTGATTACTTCACCTTGTTACTCAAAGTCATGAGTTTATATATTTAGATATCTGTCTAGTTTCATTTTCCCTTTTGTTATATTCAGATATGATTCAGATACACACTTGGTTTGGGGACTTTGGGGAAGGTTTGGGGACTTTTAGTTTTCCAAAGCATATAAATGTTAATCCTGCAAGAAAAAGAAATGCTAGTTATGATTAATATAAATCCATCACAACCTGTATGTTATTACGCTGTACTCACATTGGACCAGTGGTTTGGAAAATGGACAGATGGATGATTCTTCTGGCGAGACGCAGGAATTTATTCGGCATGCAAATCCCACAGTGCATTGTGGGTACACTCTAGCCGTTGAGTGTACAACGGTTGTACACTCGTTATTGCGGTGCATTATGGGATTGAATGAGTGCACTAGATAACGTCCACTATGGTTTCGGACACCACTACAAATGCCTGTTCCCTCCAATATTGCCCTATATAAGGGTATAGGGGGCGATTTCGAACATAGCCCTTGAGACTACATGTGGATGTTCAGATGAATCCTTGCCATTAGGAATCTAATCCATACCTATACTTGCTCAATGCACATTTATCGGTGGTTCCAAAATTCCTAAAAGGTCTAACAAACATACCTCCCACGTTTCACGTGCATTCAATCTGAAGAAATGGTCATTTCTTTATAGGTTTCAGATGCAACAGGGTCAATGAAATTGACCACGGTATCAGAGAAAAGTCCATTTGCCAAGGACTTGCTGGTACGTGATGACTGCTTTATCCTGGACAATGGGGCCAATGGAAAGATCTTTGTTTGGAAAGGTGAGAAAAATTGTGCATGCATGTCACAATAACACGTGAACAAATTACTTATATTCTGTATATAATTCAATTCAATTCACATTTATTTGTATAGCGCTTTTCACAATGCATATCGTTTCAAAGCAGCTTCACAGAAAATGCATGCGTCTACATTACAATTTAGAGTGATTTGTTATCAGAGGAGACTGTGATTTCAGAAATGTACATATACAAATCACACAGTTAGCTAATAATGTATTAATAAATGTATTAATTTAAGGCAGAAACAATGAGCTCATTGAAGTAAAGAATACAATGTATATAATATACACTACCGTTCAAAAGTTTGGGGTAAGTAAGATTTGTTCAGTAAAGACAATTATAATGTTACAAAAGATTTCTATTTCAAATAAATGCTGTTCTTTTGAACTTTCTGTTCATCAAAGAATCCTGAAAAAAAGATCAAGGTTTCCACAAAAATATTAAGCAGCACAACCATTTTCAACTATGATAATAAGAAGAAATATTTCTTGAGCAGCAAATCAGCATATTAGAATGATTTCTGAAGGGTCATGTGACACTGAAGAATGAAGTAAAGGCAAATAAATAAATTAAAATTTTAAATATATTAATGCTTGGTGAGCATTAGAGTCATCTTTCATACACATTTCATGCATACATAAGTGTCATAATTGAAATGTTATTTCCTGTGATTCTCAGGAAGTGGAGCGAACGCAGAAGAGAAGAGGGCTGCTCTGAAAATGGCAGATGACTTCATCCAGCAAATGAATTACCCCAAGATGAAAACACAGGTCTGCACTGAATTATTCTTGTGATTACCCTCGTGACACCTAACAGAACTGGAAAAACGAATGCCATTTGTTGAGCTAATGTTATTGTGCCTGGCCCAGTCTGGCTGTTTTAACAAACAGTGACATGCGCATAAAATTCTGATTCTGATATGGGTAGGTGGGTGGACGATTTATGAAAGTGAATGTGAAAGTGACATGTGAAGGCCAGGTATGGTAACCCATTCTCGAAATGTCCTCTGCATTTAACCCATTCAAGTTAATGCACATATTGAGAGCAGTGAGTAGTGAACACACACACACACACTACAAACCGTGGACAGGTTAGGTGCCTTGCTCAAGGGCATCTCAGTCATTTCCCTCCTGGTATTGAGAATCGAACCTGCTACCTTCGGGTTACCAGTCTGACTCTCTAACCATGTCTTCTAAATTCATGCATCATGCAATCTTGCTTGACAACAGCTAGTGGTTCTGTGGAATACTATTCTATATTCATTGTGTTTGGTCTGGCTTTTCGAGGCATTACTCAAAAGAACTAAAAATCTGTTGAGTTTCATGTGAATTTCTGTTTCTATTCATGTGAATAGTTGCCAGATCCTCTAAAATCTAGTGTTTTTCTGTCTTACAGGTGGAGATTTTACCACAGGGCAGAGAGACTGTTATCTTTAAACAGTTTTTCCAAAACTGGAATTAAAGCTCATTTCACTGCATGATCAAAGAATAAACTGCACTCAACCAGTGGTCAAAGATACTGTAATTTGCTAAAATAAGGTCACAGGGATATTACATTATAAACAAATGTACAGTTTTATTAAATAAGATCATGCGTATGAATGAGAGGCTTTGCTATTTGTCTGTTACCATATTTTTATGGCTTTTAAAAGATGGTTATATTGATCAATACAAATTTTAAAGAGCTTTTATTTTCTCCCTTTTTGATTGAGAATGTCAAATCTATGTTGCAACCTTGAGAACCACGAACCGCTGAGTAGATGCCACTTCCGCTTAAAAATAGAATAATGTTACTAACCATTTTTCAAGCCAATGCACTATTTCACAAACTCTGTGGAGACTCGTGTGCTTGTTGCTTCTTTTTTTTACTCATTTTGTGTATGTAACTGCAGCATGGAAATAAAAATGCATTTGCAACAGGAAGAAATAATTCTGGGATTATTTCTTAGACGTACATCCGTGCTGATGCACTGGAATTCCCCTTTAGACAGATAAGATGACACTGATGTTACGTAAGTGCAGTTAAGGGTAATTTGCATTCAGGGCATGTTACCGTGGTTTACGTAAACTCATAAAAACACTTACAAGTAATAAAAGCTTACCAACTTCAGATTTAAGGAAAGCTAAATATAAATACACATGTAGCCTGCTGTGTTATGAGACTTTTTTTTTTTATTTGTATGAGAACTATAAAGTTTGATCCATGAAACCATTGGTTCTTCAAACTTTGGATTGGTGGAGAAATGACATGGTTTATCGCATGGTTTCATGAAATGTCCACCTACTTTTCACGTGAACTGTTTTATGCTGTGTGATTAGGATGTGATATGTAGGTTGTGAAAAGCAGGGTTATGAAAAAGTCACAATTTAGGAATACGCCCCCTTTCAGTTAATGAATTTGAATTGAATTAGCAGCACTCCACATAATGTTGAATTGTAATTGGAATGAAAGAGGAATTTACTGAATTGCAATTCAAATTCAACAGTTACCCAACTGGTAATTTCACTAGTGCATTATGCAGAAAATTATGCCAAACTATTTTAAACTCCCCCATGGTGCATAAAATTTGTATTATTCTTTTAAATGACAAATAAGTACAAATGTGTTTCATGTAGTTACTGTAGTAATAACTATAAATTTTAACTATAAAACCAAACCCTAATCCTACACTAATCCTATATTAAGTACATGTAGTTCATTATTATTACTCAGTACTTAAATGTATAATTACACTGTAACACAGACACCTTAAAATAAAGTTTAACCAACGTGCTTATAACGATTATATGATTTTTTTGAAACATTTTGTTTCATTTTAATTCTATTTAAGTTAAAATACATTACAATTATGCACCCGGTTTGCTTCCTAAATTCAAATTCAGGAATTTAATTGAAGATTTTTTTTTTTTAATCACCACCAATCCATTTCTGGTCAACATTTCTGGTAAAACAAAAATTCAACTGAACACATGGCGAACACAAGGAGAGGTTTATAAGATTGGATTATAAAATTGAAAATGTCCATTACCACAACAAAATTATTTCCATCTCATCTTTATGAAATTTTTGTTTGTGAAACAGCATGTTACTGGAATAAAGTTCATGCCAATCCTTAGCAGTTATAATAATCATAATTTTCCCCACAAAGTTCAAACGTGTCTTTAACACAAGATGTCATTGCTATCACATTTTTGGTTGTGATGATATAAATACATGCTTGTTAACAAACAACAATGAGAAATTATTTAAATTAATTTTCAAGAAATGCATATCATGCATGAATTTGCTCTGTTTACTGTTATCATACCTTTACAATCTTTTACTATTGAACTCCCTGACATTTGTACAACATTACATTTTTGATAGTTACATAACCTTTTTTTAGTCATATCCATCCATAACCATCCATATTTTTTATCTATGCAGAGGAAGAATGCTCACACAAATGTGAGGTCTTTTGAGTTGTATGCAAAAGTTTACTGGAATTTTTAATGGAATCTGATTAACAACTATATATACGTATATCGCTTAGTGAGTGTTCAGTGAATAAGTAAATGTACATTTGGCATTATACGCAATGTGTGAGTGTGTTTATTCCTGGCATCATGCCATTTTGACTACTGTCTGAATCATTGCTAGGAAAGACTCTCATATCTCATCACGTAGCTTTTCTCGGCCTCCCCCTCATAGAATCATGATGGCAGTAATAATTCAGGTCCAAAGTTCAAACTATGCAGGCGATGAGCTAAAACAAGGGTTGAGAGAGCACCAACGTTCAGTTTCACCAAACACCTTCAGCGCTCACCTGCCTTCCGAACACTTCATCATGGGTAAGTCTCATGTATAGCTTTTATCATGATGTCAGTTACAACGTGCCATTACTGAGAAATTAATATTATTGTTAAGTGATTTGATAGAAGTGTTATGATTATTATTACATATATGTGTTTGGTAGACACTTAACCAAAGCAACATACTTTGCATTCAAGCTATACATTCAGTTCATGCATTCACTGGAAATAAAACCAATCATCTTCTTTGAGGAGTAATAATTATTTTTATTGTATTTTTGTAATAATATATAAATATATTAATAATATAATATTTAAATGTTATAATAAAAACATGTAATATATGTATTTTTATAATTATTATATCATAGTTAATTATTATATAGTATATGTATATGTATTATAATTATTATATTATTATTTTATGTTCATCATCAAGATTTAATTTGCATTGATAATATTAATAACTTTTAAATATGTCCCTCTAAAAAATTATCCCTCTTATAGAACAGGCAAAGCCCTACAAGATGAAGAGCATCCTGAAGGACAAAAGTATGTTCACACAGTTTTTAATATAACACAACTAGAGCTGTCTGTACTGCTTGTATTTCTGTTTATTTAACATATTACATTAATTTCAAACTGCTGTGTGAGATTTTGATTTGTGAAGGCATGGCCATACTAAACCAATTCAAATCTAACTAAGTCAAAACCTTCCCTCTTTCTGTTCCTCCGCAGACGTGCCCCAAATGCAGAGTAACTCTATTGGGGCAGTGCGCTGGACGCTACCAGAGGAATCTGTTCAGGTCCACAGTTCTGCCCCCACCAGCCCCTTCAAGAGCAGTAGCGGATTTTCTACCCGTTCACAGGTAACAACTGTAACTAACTCAAGGATGTTGTGGTCTGTGATCCATGTTGGGTCATGATCACAATAATTTGTGCACCACACTCGTGGTAAATATTTCATGTTTTATTCCAGCAAAGGCAACGTCAGCAGGGCCTGCATGACCTCCGCAGCTTGGAAGAGTGCATCAGATTCATCAACCACTGGAAGCAACAGGTGGCAAAAGTTTGTAAGGTCAGCCATGGATTATTTTACAATTTTACCCCAGCCAGCAATAGCCGTAATTTCACCGTCTCAGTTAACTATAGACCTGATATAGTCCGGCTATGAGTAACCCACTTCTAGCCAAATAACCTTGAATTTGGTTACATGTCATATTTGCCAAAATAACTTGCGAGATGTATGATATTCCATCATGTAAGCAAAGTCGTCCAAACACAGCTTTTTATAATATATATTTTTATAATATATATATTTTTTATAACTTTTATCAGCACATTTGAGATATTTAACAAAGCACTAGCCAACCGATATAACCATAACAAATAACATTAAGGCATTGTACAGAAAACTGTCTTAAAATCTTTCGGGAAAATACTTGAATGTGAAAAAGCCAAGTTTCAATTCAGAGAATTACATTCAATTCTTCAAAAGGCAGATGTGTTTAACAGCCCAGGTAATCATTTCTTGGCAAACTCCTCTTTGCATGCAAACCAATAAATTTTTATAATCCATGATATCATATGATAAGTGTTGCTATGTGAGACATGTAGGGTGCCAGATTGGTTTATGTGACCCAAGGGTAACTGATAACACCTATATCAATAGCCTAGAAATTCTGCATCTGTAATTCTGGGCCTTGTCACACCTGTGACAAGGAGATCTGGAGGTGGGAGGGTGGTTGGGGTCTAGAGGTTGAGGGTTATTAGACAAGTTTTTTAAAAAAACATGAATAAATGAATGAATGAATGCATCAGGAGATGGCAGAGGAAGAATGATTTTAGGGATTCACTCATTTTAAAACTGACCTATACAGATATAATAATTATTGTCATGTTATGGTTGATTACAGATAAATTAAAACAATTTCTAAACTATTTATCTAAATAACTTAAAATTAAAACACTCCAAGTGAATATAGGCATTACAACATTATAATGTACAGAATGAGAAATGGATACTTATTTTGTAATTTGCTAAAGATTACATTTAACAGTGTTATTGAATTAGTGTTTTAAAAGATTAAGTGCATGTTAGATGACGACAAATATAACATAATGTAAGAGTAGGGTAAATGAGCAAGAAAAATTAAATATCCAACATTGACTAATATTGTAATATCATCAGATAACAGATATGGTACATATGTATTGTCCATCCATAAATGATTTGTAAATGTGTGCATGTGATTTACAGAATGAGGATGATCCCGGTGAAGGGTGCAGCGCACCGTCAGAGCGGCAGACAGACCGCAAAACTGAGCGCAGTATTGAAGAAAGCCGCAAGCTTATTATGCAGTGGGCCAGTGAACTTCAAAGCGTAGACAAGGTGAATATGACTGTAATTAAAAAAAATAAAATAAATAAAAAATAAACCTTCTCAATCATATTGTACTGTTCTGGAGTACACTAGTGATCCAGATCAACTTGCTCAAACTAAGCTTTCTGTGTGCCTGTGTGATCCTTAGCTGTCTAAAAAGCATCCTTGGATGAAGGAGAGGATTGATCAGGAGGAGGAAGAGGACACAAAGCAGGATAAAGATCAGAGTGAGGTGGTGCAGAAGAGGATAACGGAGTGGGCAAAAGAGATTCAGAGTGTGTCAGAGGTGGGACAGTAAAAATATCTATATTATCTAGAGCTATGGTGTCTTATCTGTTGTTACCAACACACTGAGTGGTCCTAAGTCCAGTTGTGCTTTTCTGCTTTCTTAGAATCAGTTTATCTTTCAAAGTATCCACTTGTGAAATGACTCCTAATATACAATAATGGACATTTAACTGATAATTGTTCTTTCTGTCTGAATGCAGAGCTGTGGAATGCTGGGGGATGAGCTGGCACAGATGTTGCGTCTCCTGGGACTGAGGAAGAAGAAGCTGGTTTCCATCATGCCACTGCTGGAGTTCATTACTTGGAGTTTGCTGAAGGAAGACAGCAAGGTGGGATGGCTATGAATGCATTGCTTTCAGTATTTCTGCTTGGGACATGGTGTAGAATACAGTCATGCAAAATATTGGGAAAGTTTTGGAAAGTGGTGCCATTTTTGTGAGGAAATGCAGATTATATAACTGAAAAACCAGAGACGAATATTCTGTCAATATTGCAGCACTTTATCTTATTAAGGCAACCAACAATAACAATAATTCACAAATGAACAATAGTTCCATACTTACGATAGAATATGTAATATAAGTTTTGTTATCAGGGGTGAAGTGTGAGACTATAAAATTAAATTGTTCTGATAAATTTATGGATGGAAAAATTAAACCATTATGGTTTTTTAAAGCGCAAAGTTCAAGAAAGCATCTTTGGTTTACTGTACGTTGACCAGTTATTGCCATCTGTGACATAATTTTGAGCATTTGCATTTGAGAGACATTTATTATGTACAGTACAACCAGTGAGAGAAACATCATATGTGATGAAAAATAATTCATTAAATGACGATGAAATTAAATAGCTGTAACATATAAAATATAACATAACAAAACATAAAATATATATGAAGAATGGTTCGATTGATGTGTTATCTGTGTGGGAACAGTTTAGCGACAGGTTCACTTGTTTGATTTGCAACTTAAAGTCTGTAAATACATCATATATCATGTAATTTTAACCCTAATGTACAGTATAAGAGATAAAGGGTTGTTCATAGGATCCCTTTATTAAAATTGCTAGTTTTTGCTAATGTTTGTTTTTGTATTTTAGGGCATGGTTCCTCATCTGTGGCTTTCAGCTAAGCAGCGTACCTGGAAAGCTGGTGAGGGATCCAAAATCTAACCTAATATCATTATTAATTTTGAAAATATGAGTACTTAAATGAATATTCATAACTCCTTTCTCGGTTCTCTTTTCTCAAACAGGCATACCACGATACATCCCTAATTCAGGTAACTCTTTTATAACTTTTATCAGATATTTAACAGATATTTAACAAAGCACTAGTGTATGACTAGCCAACCCAATTTTATGAGGTGGAGATTTCATGAATTTGTATGAATTTGTAAATTAGCAAATTAGCCACCGATTCGCCAAAATATAAAATAGTTACGAGTTGCCATAAAAATGTGTGGTAACACTTTAGTTTAGGGTCCAATTCTCACTATTAACTAGTTGCTTATTAGCATGCATATTAATAGGACATTTGGCTGTTTATTAGTACTTAAAAAGCACATATTAATGCCTTATGCTACATGACCATATTCTACATCCCTTAATCCTACCCCATCCTACACTTAACAACTACCTTACTAACTATTAATAAGCAGTAATTAAGAGTTTATTGAGGAAAATCCGTAGTTAATAGTGAGAATTGGACCCTAATCTAAAGTGTGACCGAATGTGTTAGTCTAGCTGTTGTGATGTCTAATATTCTTAGCCAATAAGTCAATTAAGTAGTAAGATCTGGTATCTAAACTCAAGACTGAGATAATTTTCTCTTATTTCTTACAGTCTGGAGCTGGATTGTCAGTGCAGGAGGTAAGTTTATATCATATTTAAATAAGAGTCTCCATTCACTCCTGCATTAACAAAGTGTTAAATGCATTAGTCCTAACACCTTCATGTCTTTCTCTCAAATAGCTGATGTAAGTCTTGATCCCGTGACCATCAACCCTTGGCTGCAGCTCTCTGATGACCAGAAGAAGGTTCAGGAGGGCCTGACAGAGGCGGCTCTGCCATACAGCCCTCAGCGTTTTGATAGCTTGCCCTGCGTCCTAGGTTGGGAGGGCTACATGAGTGGCCGCCATTACTGGGAAGTGGAATTTGCAAACAATGGTTATTGGAAAGTTGGAGTGACAACTGCTACTTCAAAGAGGCATGGCCGCTTTCCAATGAATCCCTCTAATGGTTATTGGGTCCTGTGGCGCAGCACACGACAGTTCTTCGCCTGCACCAATCCTGAAACAGCCCTGCCACTGCTGCTGGTGCCCCGGAAAATGGGAATATACATTGATTATGAGGAGGGACAGATTTCTTTCTACAACGCGGAGAACAAATCACACATCTTCACCTTCACAGGACACTTTCGTGAGAAGCTGTACCCTTTCTTTGCCCTGCTGGATGGCAGGTCTGTTATAACTGTATGGTCTCCTAATGAGCACAGCCGCTTTTAACAACAAGGCAGGCTCTTTCATTCTGCACTTTCGTTTGAACATTTATAACTTAAATGATTAACTGGAACCGAATCTACCGTCAACTCCTAATAGCAACCTTTCCATTCAGAGGATTCAACACCATGGTGGGCTGGACCCACTTAATGAGAGCTATTAAAAATACACGGCGAATATTCCTATTATTCTTTACTATTTAAATGCACCCTCAACATAATTGCTACACCTGTATCTCTTTATCCATTTATAAAATGTATCTTTGTATATTTTATCTGGCTCAATAATTGCACTGGATGATTATAGTCTACATATTTATTAATAAAACAAAATACAGGTCACAGTGTGTCTCATTATTGTTCTGCTGTACTGAGAACACATAATTTAATGCTGTATTTAGTTGACAGTTTCAGCTTTCCTTAAAAACAAACCATTCACAAATTAATATGTATGTGGACCTGTGCTCAGACTGAAGACGGAAGGGGCCAGAAGAGGATTTTGAGCAAGGGCCCAAGGCTGCTAAACAGAGTAAAAGTCCTGTGAGAAATCTGTTCATTTAAATAAATAATTTACATCAAATATCACTGACAAAAACTCATGAGTAGGGCTGGAACGATTTGACTTAAAATCAAAATCTCTATTAATTGAACATTTTACCTCGATTACGATTAATGAACGATTATTTTGCTCTTTTTTTTTTCTTTTTCTTTTTTTTGCCTGATATGGCACTGATATGGTTTGTAGTGTAAATATGTTCAACTATTAAAGGTGGGATATTTTTTTCTAATGAAAAAGTGCATTTCTTTGTGATTTTAAAATACTCGAAGGAAACAGCTCACTTTCAGCAGTTATTGTCTATGGGTCGTAACATTTCTTACAGATTTCTGTTTGTTGTACATCAGATACAGTTAAATTAGCACAGTAGGCCTACATTACATTTATTTGAATGCATTAATGAGAGAGTGATTGTGTGTGTGAATTAGTCATACCGTCTCTGTTATTTAATTATGAAGCTGTGGTTTGTAGTTACTTCAAAGGTAGACAAATCTATGCTATAATGGTTGAGTTTCTAAGCTACTTTAGTGATATATCACAGGACAGCGTTGACAGTAAGTCCCCTTTCGAGAGTATTCTTGTATTGCGTTTAAGTTTAGCTTACGCTATGGGAAAAACTCCTATAATTTTATATATGTAAAACGCAGTGCAGCTGCACAGCAGACCCAAGCAGAGCGTACTAGCGCGCTGATTGGCTGTGCTGTGGCAACTGCACGAACCTATGGCTAGGCGGCTGAGGCGTGCGAACCAATGGGGTCGCTTCGCGCCCAAGCACGTCAACTCCCGCCTAAATGGGCGTGGCTTATAGCTATAAAAGCCCGTACTATGCCATAGGATTCAGATTTAATCTCCTTCAGCGGACTCACCCTTCGCTGACTTCCGGATTGTGAAGTCACCGCCGTCAACAAGCCTTCAGCGGAACTAGCTCCTGCCCTGCAGCTCTGAGGACGCCGGATTCCTTCTTCTGGACTCCGCCTTCAGCCCTTGCTGTTCCAGTTGTGCCATCCGGCATGTTCGATATCCTTTTATATCCTTACAAGCTGTGTGTGTGTTCACCGCTGCAACACACACACTCACAAAAAGAGCTGAGGCGTTGTTTCAAATGCCTCGTATATCCTGTGCCTCGTGCAGAGGCCCTCTCTTTGGCGGGGATTGTCACATTCCTTGCACCGCGTGCTTAGGCCGTGACCACGCCGAAGCTGCACTCTAAGGGCGGCTACCCGGAGTGCGACGAAATGACACTGTCAGCTTCTATGAGGACGCCATTCCCTCCGCTCTCCCTCTTCTCTCACTCGGGCCGCACACTCCCAGTCCCCTCTACTCAGGCGGCTGGAGAGGTCAACATTGCAGTTAACGAGCCTGTTATGAAGCACGCACGCCTGCACACAAACGCGGTATTAACGGCGACCTTAACAAATCACAAAAAGAGTTTTTCCTCTGTTCTGACTGCAGGCAGTGTGCCCACTATACTGCGTTCCAAATTATTATGCAAATTATATCTTTCTCTGATTTTTATAATTAGTCAATGCAAATGACAGTCAGTATAATTTTCAAGTCATCAACCATTAGGGTATAATTCGAATTTTATTGAACAAACCTCCTAATGATAACAGTATTTATTTCAAAAATAAAAAAAACTGAAAAATGCACTGTTCCAAATTATTATGCACAATGGAGTTAAAATATTTTATAGGTTGTAAAGAACTGAAAACGGGCATTTGCTGAATTTGCAGCATTAGGTGGTCATATTTACTGAAATCAAAAGCCATTTCAATCAAAAACATCCTAACAGGGCAAGGTACATCTTAACATAGGACCCCTTCTTTGATATCACCTTCACAATTCTTGCATCCATTGAACTTGTGAGTTTTTGGAGAGTTTCTGCTTGAATTTGTTTGCAGGATGTCAGAATAGCCTCCCAGAGCTGCTGTTTTGATGCGAACTGCCTTCCACCCTCATAGATCTTTTGCTTGAGGATGCTCCAAAGGTTCTCAATAGGGTTGAGGTCAGGGGAGAATGGTGGCCACACTATGAGTTTCTCATCTTTTATGCCCATAGCAGCCAATGACACAGAGGTATTCTTTGCAGCATGAGATGGTGCATTGTCATGCATGAAGATTATTTTGCTACGGAAGGCACGGTTCTTCTTTTTGTACCATGGAAGAAAGTGGTCAGTCAGAAACTCTACATACTTTGCCTAGGTTATTTTCACACCTTTAGGGACCCTAAAGGGGCCTACCAGCTCTCTCCTCATGATTCCGGCCCAAAACATGACTCCGCCACCTCCTTGTTGACGTCGCAGCCTTGTTGGGACATGGTGGCCATCCACTACTCCATCCATCTGGACCATCTAGGGTTGCACAACACTCATCAGTAAACAAGACTGTTTGAAAATTAGTCTTCATTTATGTCTGGGCCCACTGCAACCTTTTCTGCTTGTGAACATTGGTTAGGGGTGGCCGAATAGTAGGTTTATGCACAACTGCAAGCTCCTGGAGGATCCTACACCTTGAGGTTCGTGGGACTCCAGAGGCACCAGCAGCTTCAGCTTCAGCTCCTGTTTGCTGCTTTGTAATGGCATTTTAGCAGCTGCTCTCTTAATCCGATGAATTTGTCTGGCAGAAACCTTCCTCATTCTGCCTTTATCTGCACGAACCCGTCTGTGCTCTGAATCAGCCACAAATCTCTTCACAGTACGATGATCTCGCTTAAGTTTTCGTGAAATATCTAATGTTTTCATACCTTGTCCAAGGCATTGCACTATTTGACGCTTTTCGGCAGCAGAGAGATCCTTTTTCTTTCCCATATTGCTTGAAACCTGTGGCCTGCTTAATAATGTGGAACGTCCTTCTTAAGTACTTTTCCTTTAATTGGGCTCATCTGGCAAACTAATTATCACAGGTGAATGAGATTCATTTCAGTGATCCAAAGAGCCCTGAGACACAATACCATCCATGAGTTTAATTGAAAAACAAAAAAAATTATGTTTATGACACTTACATCCAATTTGCATAATAATTTATACAGTATGCACCCCTGCACATAAGCACTTCACACAGCGCCAAGTGCTTCACCGAAGCACAGAAGGCGTCACAAGCCTTGCACCATTTTCACTCTCTTTACACTTCTCCCAGTCCCCTCTATTCAGGTGGCTGGAGATGTAAACATCGCAGTTAAGTAGCCTGTGATGAAGCACGCAACTGCACTGCACACAAACGCCGTATTAATGGCGACCTTAATAAACCATTAAAAAAGTTTTTTCCTCTATTCTGACTGTAGGCAGTGTGCCCACTATACAGTATGCACCCCTGCACATAAGCACTGTTAATTCAGCGCCACAAAATCACACAAAAGTCTCGCCGCGGCCGGATTACCACCACAGACTTCCTTTACATTTCTCCCAGTCCCCTCTATTCAGGCGGCTGGAGATATAAATATTGCAGTCAACTAGCCTGTTATCAAACACGCACGCCTGCACACAAACGCCGTTTTAACAACGACCCTAATAAAATACAAAGTTTTTCCTCTGTTCTGACTGCAGGCAGTGTGCCCACTATACAGTATGCACCCCTGCACATAAGCACTGTTCACACAGATTATCCCCTGTTGACTCGCTCTTCAGCTCGCGCCGATAGCGCTCTGAATGTAGAGCGCGCGCCCACTACAAAGTGCGCGCCACTACACATACGCGCTGTCCCCACAGTGTCACAAGCACAAACCAGATTCCCTATTACAGAGCGGCCCATCTCCAAACTTAATTTAACCCCTTGCTATGCGGGCTGAGGCCTTGGAGGCCATCCCCGGTATATCAGAACAGGTGTTGAACATAAAACGAGGTTACTTGCTACTGTTTGCTCACAGACCCCTGCGCTTTTGCGCCGTGGTCGAGACATCGCTGAACAGCGACGTGAGCATGTTTAGGCCCTCACGTGCTTCGCACCGAAGTGTCAAAACTGTTAGAAAAAGGAGCTGTTGGAACTGTCCCCTTAGCAATAAACGAGTCAGGCTTTTACAGTCGCAAGTTCCTCGTTCCAAAGAAGGATCTCAGACATCTGAACAAAGCGCTTATGACGCACTCGTTCAGAATGTTGACAAACGAAACAAATCCTCACGCAAATTCGCCCAGAGGACTGGTTTTTCACAGTGGATCTGAAAGATACTTACTTTCACATTCAGATAGCACCCCGCCACAGGCCATTCTTAAGATTCGCCTTCGAGGAGCAGGCTTATCAATACACAGTCCTACCATTCGGTCTATCCCTAGCACCTCGTACATTTACGAAGTGCATGGACGCAGCCCTCACCCCCCTGAGACTACGGGGAGTGCGAATACTCAACTACCTCGACGATTGGTTCATTATAGCCCAATCAGAGACGCAGTTGATAACCCACAGGTCCCATCTAGAATTTCTGGGTCTCAGGATCAACACTGCCAAGAGCGCGCTGTCTCCCACCCAGAATATTCTTTTCTGGGAACAGTAATAGACTCGATACAGATGAGAGCGCAGCTTACATCACAGCGTGCGCTCACCGTCCAGCGCCTGGCAGCGTCATTCAAAGCTGGCACTTACACTCCTCTCAAACGTTTTCAGAAGATGCTAGGCCTTATGGCCTCAGCATCAGCAGTGCTCAAACTGGGCCTATTATACATGCGTCCCCTCCAACGCTGGTTAAAACCTTGCGCGTGGCGATCGGGCCAGTTACGCATCAAAGTGAACCACGGCTGTATCAAAGCCATGGCTCCTTGGAAAGCAGCCGACTGGTACCAGTCGGGTGTGAGTATGGGCACGGTCTCGAAACGGAAAGTAATCTCGACAGATGCTTCCAACCTAGGTTGGGGTGCGCTGCATGAGGGCAGGCCCGTCTCCGGTCTTTGGTCAGACTCGGAGAAACGGCTGCACATAGACTGTCTAGAGATGAAAGCGGTCGATCTATCGCTAAGAGCTTTCCTCCCATACATAAAGGATCACCACGGCCTGGTCCGAACAGACAACATGTCGGTGGTATCCTAAATAAATCACCAAGGTGGACTCCGGTCAAACAACCTGCACACCATGGCCAAACATCTCCAAACATGTCTTCGCCTCAGAAGACAATGCTCATTGCCCAATATTTTTCTCCAAGAACAGGGACGCGCTGGCCCATGATTGGCCCAGCCGCCCGCTATATGCATTTCCTACGATCGCAATGTTACCTCAGGTCATCAATCGGATCAGGGAGAGCAAGTGTGCAGTGCTTTTAATAGCCCCACTATGGAAGAACCAGCTATGGTTCTCCAAACTGATTCAGCTGCTAGACACAGCCCCATGGCCTATACCGGTGAGGAGAGACCTCCTCACACAGGCGAAGGGGAAGCTCTGGCATCCCCACCCCGACTTGTGGGCCCTTCATGTGTGGCCCATCAACGGATACCCGGGAACCTCCCTAAAAAGGTGCTTAATACTATTTCTGAAGCTAGAGTGCCCTCAACCAGACGGCTTTATGCTCTGTGTTCTCAGGCTGGTGTGCAGCACGGAACCTGAGCCCACACTCGTGTGGAGTGACAGAAGCGCTCTCCTTCCTTCATGAGCTGATGGACGCGGGTCGCTCCCCTTCCACGCTCAAAGTATATGTGGCTGCCATAGCAGCGTTTTTACGCTCACGTGGCCGGACAGTCACTGGGGAGAAGCACCCTTATTGTGCGCTTCCTCAGAGGAGCTAGGAGGCTGATCCCGCCTCGACCCCCTTCGGTTCCTATATGGGACCTTTCCACGGTCTTAGAGGCCATGAAAGGTACCCCATTCGAGCCGCTTCAGTCTGTGAGCTTGAAGCACCTTTCGCTAAAAACTGCTCTCTTGCTGGCACTAGCTTCAGTCAAGCGAGTTGGTGATTTACATGCACTCTCTGTGAGCGCTTCCTGTCTCGAGTTTGGGCCTAACGACTCCAGAGTCATCCTCAAGCCAAGACATGGCTATATACCCAAAGTGCTCTCCACTCCGTTCAGAGCACAGGTTATTTCGCTATCAGCTCTTCCCTCGTTTGAAGACGAAAAAGACACAAATCTGCTCTGCCCAGTCAGGGCCCTAGGTTTTATTTAGAGCATTCCGCCGCTTCTAGGCAGTCGGAACAGCTCTTTGTTTGCTTTGGTGGCCGCACCAAAGGGTGCGCTGTCACGAAGCAAAGATTATCGCGATGGATAGTAGACGCTATCTGGCTGGCTTATGAGTCAAAAGGTCTCTGCTGCCCCATAGGCATCAGAGCTCATTCCACTAGAGGCATGGCCTCGTCATGGGCTTGGTCCAGTGGAATACCACGTGAAGATATCTGTGTGGCGGCAGGCTGGGCCTCTCCGTCCACATTTATTAGAGTCTATAATTTGGAGGTCCCTGCTTTGCAAGCTAGGATTTTTTCCATATAACAAATGTATAACACATTTGCAAGACTATATGGCCCGAATTTTCTTTTCCGGTCTGGGGTTTTATTTCCCGACTTTGTCTGGTCTAGTTCTTATATGGATTATATGACATAGGAATATTCTTTCCCTGCATATACCCTTATATGAGGCTCACTATTGTTGGCCTCTTTTTGGGTCTCATACTTTTTCTCTTCTATGAGCCTCGGACTCTCACCCCAGGCCATAGTATGGGACGAAGTTTTTAAGCACGCACGGCGTTTTAAATTGGGTTCCCATCAGCGTAAGCTTAACTTACGCAATACGAGAGTACTCTCGAAAGGGAACTACTCGGTGGAAGTAAACTTCATGAAAGTTTAACTGAACTATTACAGTCACTATATAGAGTTTGTATTGCCCTTTTACTGACTAAAACCAAAAAATTCTAATAAATCAAATCAAAATAATGTGACTATAAATGTATATGTATATCTATAAATAGATTATAACTGTTATCAGTTATGTAATCCTTATAGTCAATTAAATCTAAGATTAATCGAATATTATTACTGACATGTCGTCCTTGCATAAAGCCAGACTGACTATCATCTATAACTGTATCTAAGCATAACTTTATTCTTTGTGCAAAAATATGAGCCAGTAATTTTGCGTCATTGTTAATCAAGGTTATAGGCCTCCAATTGTCAAGAAGCAAACAATCCTTTTTGGGAGTTGACACTAGTGAGCATCCGTTAAAGCCACTTTTCATGAGAAGAAGTCACGCTGTTACATCGTGGTCTGAAGCGTCTAAAGTGTTACTGATTTGATGGGTAAGCTAACTGAGGTGACATCGCTGCAGACTATGTTTTTCAAGTGTTTATATTAATTGTGTAATCGCTGTGTTAGTTTGTAGTTACCATACACAAATAACCGTATGTAACGTTACTGTACGTGTGGATGGCCAGATGCTCAGGTTTCAGTGGCCTTTATCATGATATCAAAAATAATTATTGATTGCGTATTCATATGTTAATGTTCAAGTTTAAAGTTGTGTTTACGGATACAATGCATAAACAATAAAATATTTCATCAGAAAAAATGTAACTCATTAATAAATGGTTCACATGTGTTCACTTTACATTAAGGTGCACTTTCACAGGTTACTAATGTTTGTAACTCATTAATAAATGCTTAACATGTGTTCACTTTACATTAAGGTGCACTTTCACAGGTTATTAATGTTTGTAACTCATTAATAAATGCTTAACATGTGTTCACTTTACATTAAGGTGCACTTTCACAGGTTATTAATGTTTGTAACTCAATAAATGGTTCACATGTGTTTTATACACTGCTGTGGATAGGCATCATGAGCTTTTTGTGGAATATCATGGGTAAGACAGTACTTCTAGTAAGGAACATTTTAAGAAAAGTGGCAGTCATGAGATATTAATGAGAAAACCACAAATACAACACCCTTCAGTCTCACTAAACTATTTTTGCTGCATCACGAAATAAATCAGGAATCTGGTTTTGAGTTAAATAAGTGTGAATATACATTTATTAAGCATTTATAACATGTGAGTTAAAAGGGGCTCACTATTTGGCAGGTATTGTGTTAAAGTCACCCTTTTTATTCATGCAGTTATAACTGCTTATCAACACCTAAACCCTTTACAAAGGGAACCTTAATGTAAAGTGTTACCGATATCTTAGACTTAGTTTATATATCTTAGTTTATATATATCTTAGTTATATCACTTGTAATTGCATTTTCTAAAGATATGGCCAGACGTGCAGTCTATTGTTAACGTTCACAAGCGTCTTTACAGTACAGAGACTAGCGGCACACAGCCAAGTACAGCTGGCGCTGTGAACGGGGCTGGTTTGGGCAAACAGACTGTCAACTCAGTGGTTTAACCAATCACAGCTTCTCTTTTAGCCAGGGGCGGGATATTTCCAGTATAGGTCTCTGCAGGATAGTGACTGAATAGGAGTTACTAGATCAGTGGGCGAGGCCATAAACAGAGGGGCATTTTTCACTACGTCACCTGATTTGGCTACGTCACAGTGTGGGTAGGGTTTAGGGGTTGGGTCGGGTGAAGGGGATCATTATCATTGCATGGTTTAAACACCCATCAGTTTGAAAACACCCACAAATTTTTTAGAAACGCCCACGTTTGTTTCGCAGAGATCCCATACTCGATATTTCGGCAAAATAATGTGAAAATTCTTCAGCCTGTTTATAGCCAGTCACTGGTTTTTGATCTTCATTGTTTCTGGACACAGCTTTTGTTATCAGCCTTTGTGTATGTTAATTGCATAATTGCTAATTATTATCATCATATCTTCCAAACGATTTTGCTTCCCGTATACGCTAATAAAACTGATTGTGTCCAAGTGCACGAACTGGAAACAAACAGCACCGATGTCCCTGAAAAGGTTTGTTATGACATTACTTATTTTTGTTTGTTGCGCTGGGTGGTGCTGATGGTACATACCAAATACATAATACCAAAATCACAATTATTATCACTACTTTATTTATTTATTTATTTTTAACAATTATTATCACTACTCTCTAAAACCATAGTAAATTGATATAAAATCTCTTTCAAATAGTGTTAAGGAGATAAGACCTCACAATCTTTTTAGATTTATTTTCTTTTCTAATGTTTTAAATTGGTGACTACTATTAGTAAAATTTAACTTGTTGATTAACTTATTTTACTTTAATCTGCTTGCAAACTGATATTACATTTTTAAATTACGGAAATGTATATTATTATAAGAATTCTCTCAACCAGAATGCCACATTAATACAGTGGGTGAAAAACAGACTGATGCTCATTCATAATGATTCATCTCTCTTTAAAGCATAAGGCAATTTACCACTTTGAGTTTGTTCTGTGCTTGGTTTAGATTTGGGTCAAAGATGAGAAAGAAACTTCACACAGGTAAGTAGATCCACAAGATAAAAAGCAAACTGTGTCAGTGTCTTGTCTGCATGTTTCATCTTTATCTCACAAGCAGAAAGGCTGCTGCCCCTCTCAATCACATTAACTGAAGTGTGACCTTCCTTTGTGATTGTTTTAGTGATTTGTTGTCTTTATTCATTTGGTATGTTCCTCAATCAAGTTGACTTTATTTATTTTGATGTTGAACACATCAGCATGATTCCCTTCAGATGCACCTCTTCAATCCTATTCATCTTCTTCACAAGCTTTCACAGCCCCATCTCTTTCAGCATTGTCACTCTTGCCGTCTATACACATACAATTGCTATTCTAAATGATCGTCTTGTCGATCTCTTGTATCAACTGTCACTATCACATGAAAAAAGGGCACTCTTTCAACCTGCTCTTTACATTTTATCCACTACTTGGTCAGCAATATCAATGGAAGATTGTATTATTGAATAGAGCTGTTTTGATTGCATTGATTGCTAGAACCTTATCTATGGAAGAAAATTAACGGCAAATGTTTTTGAAACAAAAAATCTTATTGAATTACACAAATTGACAAAAAAAATATGCATTGCATTAACCGTGCTTGCATTTTAAGGGCTTTTTAGGGCATTTTTATGGGCTGAAATTCAACATGGTTGTATATTTAAGCTGTGAATATTTCAATTCCAAACATTTCACACACATTTTCATTATTAAAAATTCAATAATCCATATTCACCTTTCAGATTTCACTTCCAAAATATTCATTCTGTTTAAAAAATACAACCTGTAATATTCGACAGGCAATTTTTGGTCCGTTTTATTTTGCACAAATTCAGTGGTTCAAATTCGACAACAATTTTTTTTTTTTTTCAAAAACATTTGGCATTATTTTACTTCCAGGTGTCAGAGTTTGTTCCCTGTGTATTGAAATCAGATCTTGACCAAACTTAGTGTAGGTGAGATGTTTGGTGCTTATATTAAAAAGTTTTATGGAGCATTTCTAAGGCACTTTACCAGAGAAAAACGCAGTGGGTGTGGTAGGGTTAAGCCTGTTCTTGTGAAGCTCAACAAACTGTTGATGTTGGAACTTTGTCTCCTTTGTCTTTTTTTCCCCATCTAATTTAGATTTTGCACTTTTTGTGTTACTTGGCTTGGTCATCTCGACTGCAACTCCAATTACGTCCTTTAACTTGTACACTCACCTAAAGGATTATTAGGAACACCTGTTCAATTTCTCATTAATGCAATTATCTAATCAACCAATCACATGGCAGTTGCTTCAATGCATTTAGGGGTGTGGTCCTGGTCAAGACAATCTCCTGAACTCCAAACTGAATGTCAGAATGGGAAAGAAAGGTGATTTAAGCAATTTTGAGCGTGGCATGGTTGTTGGTGCCAGACGGGCCGGTCTGAGTATTTCACAATCTGCTCAGTTACTGGGATTTTCACGCACAACCATTTCTAGAGTTTACAAAGAATGGTGTGAAAAGGGAAAAACATCCAGTATGCGGATGTCCTGTGGGCGAAAATGCCTTGTTGATGCTAGAGGTCAGAGGAGAATGGGCCGACTGATTCAAGCTGATAGAAGAGCAACTTTGACTGAAATAACCACTCGTTACAACCGAGGTATGCAGCAAAGCATTTGTGAAGCCACAACACGCACAACCTTGAGGCGGATGGGCTACAACAGCAGAAGACCCCACCGGGTACCACTCATCTCCACTACAAATAGGAAAAAGAGGCTACAATTTGCACGAGCTCACCAAAATTGAACAGTTGAAGACTGGAAAAATGTTGCCTGGTCTGATGAGTCTCGATTTCTGTTGAGACATTCAGATGGTAGAGTCAGAATTTGACCACCATGTACCCATCCTCTGATGGCTACTTCCAGCAGGATAATGCACCATGTCACAAAGCTCGAATCATTTCAAATTGGTTTCTTGAACATGACAATGAGTTCACTGTACTAAAATGGCCCCCACAGTCACCAGATCTCAACCCAATAGAGCATCTTTGGGATGTGGTGGAACGGGAGCTTCGTGCCCTGGATGTGCATCCCACAAATCTCCATCAACTGCAAGATGCTATCCTATCAATATGGGCCAACATTTCTAAAGAATGCTTTCAGCACCTTGTTGAACCAATGCCACGTAGAATTAAGGCAGTTCTGAAGGCGAAAGGGGGTCAAACACAGTATTAGTATGGTGTTCCTAATAATCCTTTAGGTGAGTGTATAATCTTTTATCAGTGTGTTGATCTAACTACATATTTTTAATTTACTGTTAATGAGGCAGAACAGCATTGCAGTTCTTTACACATGCCAGGAAAAAATGTGCAGCCAGCCAAATAGTTTCGTACTGAAAAACAGCTCAAGTAGAAACACATTTGGTGTGTTAGAGCAGTGATTCCCAACCGGGGTGCCGCGGTGAGAGCAAGGGTGCCATATAAAGATCTTTCAAATATTTGCAAATTGCTAAAATGAGTATAAAGCATTTAACATTTACCACCAATATCTGATGTCTCTAATAATAACAAAGAACACACACAAACGGAAATGCAAATCATAACTGAGGTTGGTCTGAATTTCGGCAAACGATTGCGGGGGTTGCACATCATTTTCATTCCCGCGCTCGCATCCAAAGTGTGCACGTAAAGCATATAAAGCATCTCATACAGTTTGTGAGTGGCAAATGCACTTAAACGGTCAAATACACAGAAAAATAATGTCACAATATCCGTCTTGCAGAGTATTCACATAAGCACAATCATCCTAAGTGAACGTAAACAGTTCAGAAAGAAAACGCATGTGTATATTGGATACGTGCATCAGGTCTTAAAGCAAAGCAGCTTAGCACTCTATGTTGTTAAAGGGATAGTTCACCCAAAAATGAAAATTAGCCCCTGATTTACTCACCCTCAAGTCATCCTAGGTGTATATGTATATGACGTCCTACATCATACGCTGGAATGCAGTCTCTCGTGAACGCGCATACGACAGTAAGCGGAAGTTAGAGATTACAGTTTGTAAAGTTTTAAATATGGATATTTTTCTTACACAAACGCTTCACTTCAGAAGGCCTTTATTAACCCCCCGGGGCCGTGTGGAGCACTTTACTATTGATAGATGCACTTTTATGGACTTCAAAACAGAAACAGCCACTCACTGCCATTATAAAGCTTGGATTAGCCAGGACATTTTTTAATATAACTCCGATTGTATTCGTCTGAAAGAAGAATGTCACACCTAGGATGACTTGAAGGTGAGTAAATAATGGGCTAATTTTCATTTTTGGGTGAATTATCCCTTTAATGTTAATCAAACAACAAAAGACAGAGAGAAAATCATTTGCTGCTCTTGACTGATTAACTTTTGTAACTTTAACTGATTAATCTGTACTTAATTTTTACTAATGTCACATAAGACTGTGTTATTTTTTGTGCTGTAAACGTTAACGCGATAACGCATGCGATTAATTTTTTCCAGTTTAACGCGTTAAAAACATTTAACGCAATTAACGCAGCATCCGTTTTTTCTGTCATCCTTTGGCTAGCTATATGATCACGCTCTTATTCATGCAAATGCTTTTAAACCATTCAAGTGTGACAAGACATTGAGAACATGTTGTCTGTGAATGTCCTGTCTTTGTGACACACCACGACGCACAGAAAGACGCTCGGCAGTATCGAGTTCTCTTTCGCGCTTGAACGTATCCTCGTAAGAGCAGTCTTAAATGAGTTAAATAAAATCTTAAATGAACGTAAAGAGTTGTGAGAAAATGTGCAGCAGCGAAAGGTCTTAAAGTGACAGCAGCCACTAATGCTGTCTGTCATTAATGTTAATCAAAGAACAAAGGTAACTGAGAAAATTGCTCTCTGCTCTTGATTTAAGAACTTTAATAAGTAGCTTTAATAAGGATCAATCTGTATTTCATTTATGATTTATGCAGTGCAAACTGTTTGATAACTTTATTCAATTTCTATTTCCTACCTGTTAGACAAGAAGGCCACAGGTAAATATGACATTTATTATGGGTTTATGTGAGGATTGTTTTAAGTTCCCTTAAATTTAAAGTTGTTATATTTTTTGAGTCCTAATAAATGTTAAAATATCATCAGTACATCCGTAGCCGTATTAGTATCAGTGATACTGGCCTTCATTCATAAAAAGATGCCATTAAACA
The DNA here is from genome assembly GCA_039654105.1 of Coreius guichenoti. Lineage (NCBI taxonomy): Eukaryota > Metazoa > Chordata > Actinopteri > Cypriniformes > Gobionidae > Coreius > Coreius guichenoti. The sequence continues at coordinate 19,821,993 of CM077187.1, forward strand.
AGTATTTAAAATATAATGGCTTTATGTTGTTTCTACATTAATTTGGAGATTAACTGTGAAATTATTACATTATAAAATATATTAAAAAGTTATAAAAGTGTTTTTAATCACAATTAATCGTGATTAATCACAGAAAAAATGTGTGATTAATTTAGTTATTTTTTTTAATGATTGACAGCACTAGTTATTTTACATTTGATGACTTTATTCAGTTTATGTAGAATAGCCCTACTACTCTTAGACCTATCTGAAAAAGTAAGCATTTTATTTTATTTGTATCTTTATTCTGTTGTATTTATTTGTGCTATCCTTTGTAATTTGTTTATTTGCTCTTATTTTATTGCTGACTGTTTACTTGTCTTTTAAAAAAAAAAATCAAGTTTAAAATCAAACTATCTTGTGCTATTGCAACAAAATTAGCCCATTGTAAAAACACAAATACACTGAGTGAGTAAACATTTAGGTGAGGTAGTTGTAATGGTTATTGAGCAATGTTTATAGGCTATATTAATAAAAGCCTACATTAAAATCTGTCATCATATAAAATTATCTCTTCAGAAGAAATTATTGATTGCCATAGGCTTTCAATGGGTGACAAAAATTAGATAATAATAAAAGTTAGTGCTGTCAAATCGATTATCCCGATTAATCGCATCCAAAATAAAAGTTTGTGTTTACATAATATATGTGTGTGTGTACTGTGTATAATTATTATGTATATTTGAATACACACACATGCATGTATATATTTAAGAAATATTTGCATGTATATACAGTATATATATTTATATAATTTATATTTATATATTTATATAAATATTTTATATATAAATATAACACATTTTTCTTAAATATATACATGCATGTGTGTGTATTCAAATATACATAATAATTATACACAGTACACACACATATATTATGTAAACACAAACTTTTATTTTTATAACTTTTTATTTTTGACAGCACTAAAAACTACAAAATATCTGTATGACAGTAGCCTATATATAGGCTTACGGCGGTACTTCCCCATGGTATCAAAAATGGTATCTATCTATCTATCTATCTATCTGTCTATCTATCTATCTATCTATCTATCTATCTATCTATCTGAAAAAAAAAATGTGTAAGGTGCTTTTATTTTGAAGTGTCTGTGTCTGCTTCCCTCGGTTGTTTTCTATTTCTCAGTGCTCACGTGACAACGTTCTGAATTATTCAAGTTTGCGCTGATGAATCAACACCCCTAATGGACTTTAGACTGCGCGTGAAACAACGCTGAGTTACTCTTAACACTAGTCTGCTTCTAACAGCTAAAATGGGAATATTATGCAGAGGCCTGAATGCGTTTCGAGCTATGTGTTGTGCAGCTTCAGAAATTTTTCAGTCAAGTTAACTTGATTATGAAGTGCATGTCAGTTTAAAGAACAACTGCCCTTCAATGAACCCGTATCGTCGTTTAATTTTCGCAAGCTGCTCAATCGCTAATAATGTCACTTGTGGAGTCTGATGAAAACACTCCGCTTCTCAGAGGCGATATTACAAGGTAAGTTGTGATAATTGCATTTGAAATCACGCAGGATCTTGTTTATTAATGTTCTGAACTTGTCTACACTGAAACTATCGAACTAGACAATGTTGCCTGTGTGTCATGTCACAAGGGAATTTATGTCACTAATGCACAGCATGATGATAAGTTCAAAATATATTAAGTCACGTCAGTGTGAAAGTTTAGGCTTAAAGTGGAGAGTGTAGTGAAGATATGCATAATATCTTGCATGAGCTGTCGTCCTAATAACACAACACGTATAATGCATGAAAGTATTGGTTAAACCTCTTAAGTGTAAACAATCCAGAAAGAGCTATAACTGTTATTTGTCCAACTTTTCTTTTCCTCTTTAAGTGATGGAGATGCAGACAGGAGCCGGTGGAGGTCCATCAGGGTCATGTACTTTACCATGTTCCTCAGCAGTGTTGGTAAGAAAAACTCTCTCTTACTCTCTCACATCCATATTCCTGCACTGATCAGATCCCACTGATGCTGTGCAGTTATGAAAATGAATTCTGCTTTCTGGTTCAATGAACATTAGGTACCCATTCATTTTAGAGCTGAAAACCTGCTGTAACTCGCAAAGTTGTGTCTGTAATGTCAGGACACGTTATGTTTAATTGTACATTGTGCAACTCAGTTCAACATTTTATGCCTTCTAACCTTGTATAAAAAAAAACAGTAAAAGTGTAACTTGAAGGGATCTGTCTGTACAGCTGTTGTAATTGCAATTATATTTTCCTAATTAGTAGATAAATTAATGTTATTTGCATTGTTTGTATAGTTCAGAGTAAATGCACGTAATATATAAGTGATTGCAATGTTTCCTTTCTTAGGTTTTACGATTGTCATCACATCCATATGGCCCTATCTGAAGAAAGTAAGTATACTTGTATACTATTGTACAAGCTATACATTTTATAAGTTCATGCATTCCTTGGGAATCATAACCATGTCCTTGGTGTTTCTAGCTAAATTCTCTTCTGGTTGATTAACAGGAACAAATACATATGAAGTTGCGATCAGATTGAAGTGAACATTCATTAGCATTTGAAATCTATAAATGATCCCTGTGCAATTTTTAATTCCCTGAGCTATGCTTGATTTAAAAACTAAAAGTGAAATAGGGAAGTAGTTATATGTGCATTTCTAAGAAATACCTAAGAATCGACTGAAACCTGTTTGAATTTTTAAATTTAGTGATTCCCCTGAGAACGTTATATCTTCTAAAACAATCTGTAGAGGTTTAAATTCTGTGAATGAATATATATATAGGACCTGAGATCCTCTTTTCAAATGTGTCCTTGCTTCTTTGTGTGGACTTTGCAGAAGTGTGTACCCAGGTTTCACAGACAAAGCTTAAGCCTAGTTTTAACTGTTTTAACTGTTTTAAGTTTTAACTGAACGCAACTTGCACTGACATAAATTAAGTCAGTGGCATTGTTTTGTCTCAAGATGCACACCAGTAATGTTTTTTTTAAGTAATGTTTATAAATGTTACTTAAATGTCCTAATTGAACTAAAGCCTAATCCTGGCTTAATCTTAAATTTGCAGATTTTCAACATGCTTCACATTGTTACAATGTCAGTACTATATGTAAATTAACAATATATAGGGCCAGATTTACTAAAAGTTTATGCCAGTGCTAACCCTCTTTTGGCATTAAACTACTGACAGGATTTACTAAAGACACGCAGTGAAAAATTTGTGCTGAAAAGGAGCGGACAGGGTTATTTTTGTGACTGACCTTATTGCATATGCATTTGTTGGAGTTTCCCTTTCAGACGCAAAATTTATGGGAGGAGAGTATTTAAATGAATCACGCAAGGTGATTTACTAACGTTTGTGCTTGTCAATTTACTGGTATTTGCGCCATTATTTACCGCCCCAAAAAAAGCACGTCTCAAACCAGACGCTAACTGGTTTCCTCCATTTTCTTTAGTCAGAAACACAGATTTATTTGTTTTTTTCCCGCCTTTCTACCTCATAGGCAGCCAAGTTTTATTGTAAGCCCATTTGCCAGCAAAGTACCCCTTTAATGTAAAAAAATAAAATAAAATTATGAGTATAGTCAAAAAATTTAGGAGCCATTTTTTGGAAAAGGTAACATTAATGTGCCACAATATAACATGCAGAAGTAGGCATAAGAAAATGGAACTTAAGAATTATAACATAATTCAGGAACATGGTGTGAGTCATGACAAAGGAGTTTACCTTCAGATTAACTAAATGTAATATTTTCAGTTAAATTCACAGGCTGCAATAAAACAGCAGTTCATGTTAATCTGTTTCACTTTGTTAGCACACAAGGTAAAACAGGTTAACATCAGTTAAACACAAGTTTTTCGTGCTTGCTTGGTTGACTGAAGGCATGAAAGGCAGCCAACCGCAGTGCGAAATGTTACTGTTGCACAGTGTAGATGCAATTTGAGAGTTGTAGTTTTATTCAGTTACACACAGTAATTTGTGGTTGCACTGTCAAGCCTTGTTAGTCTGTGACTGTCTTGTAAGTCCATTAATCATGATGTTTTTATTTTTTATTTTTAGATTGATTCAAGTGCAGATGCCAGTTTCTTGGGATGGGTGGTTGCTGCCTATAGTTTGGGTCAGATGGTGGCCTCACCCCTCTTTGGATTATGGTCCAATCACAGGCCTCGGCGAGAGCCTCTAGTCTGCTCTATATTGATCAACATCTCGGCTAACATTTACTATGCCTATGTCTACCTACTTCCCTCACAAAGCAAAATTCACATGCTTTTGTCTCGCACATTTGTGGGTATTGGAGCAGGTAAATAAAACGTGCGCGCACACACACACACACACACACACACACACACACACACACACACACACACACACACACACACGCACACACGCACACACACACACACACACACACACACACATACACTCACCTAAAGGATTATTAGGAACACCATACTAATACTGTGTTTGACCCCCTTTCGCCTTCAGAACTGCCTTAATTCTACGTGGCATTGATTCAACAAGGTGCTGAAAGCATTCTTTAGAAATGTTGGCCCATATTGATAGGATAGCATCTTGCAGTTGATGGAGATTTGTGGGATGCACATCCAGGGCACGAGGCTCCCGTTCCACCACATCCCAAAGATGCTCTATTGGGTTGAGATCTGGTGACTGTGGGGGCCATTTTAGTACAGTGAACTCATTGTCATGTTCAAGAAACCAATTTGAAATGATTCGAGCTTTGTGACATGGTGCATTATCCTGCTGGAAGTAGCCATCAGAGGATGGGTACATGGTGGTCATAAAGGGATGGACATGGTCAGAAACAATGCTCAGGTAGGCCGTGGCATTTAAACGATGCCCAATTGGCACTAAGGGGCCTAAAGTGTGCCAAGAAAACATCCCCCACACCATTACACCACCACCACCAGCCTGCACAGTGGTAACAAGGCATGATGGATCCATGTTCTCGTTCTGTTTACGCCAAATTCTGACTCTACCATCTGAATGTCTCAACAGAAATCGAGACTCATCAGACCAGGCAACATTTTTCCAGTCTTCAACTGTCCAATTTTGGTGAACTCGTGCAAATTGTAGCCTCTTTTTCCTATTTGTAGTGGAGATGAGTGGTACCCGGTGGGGTCTTCTGCTGTTGTAGCCCATCCGCCTCAAGGTTGTGCGTGTTGTGGCTTCACAAATGCTTTGCTGCATACCTCGGTTGTAACGAGTGGTTATTTCAGTCAAAGTTGCTCTTCTATCAGCTTGAATCAGTCGGCCCATTCTCCTCTGACCTCTAGCATCAACAAGGCATTTTCGCCCACAGGACTGCCGCATACTGGATGTTTTTCCCTTTTCACACCATTCTTTGTAAACTCTAGAAATGGTTGTGCGTGAAAATCCCAGTAACTGAGCAGATTGTGAAATACTCAGACCGGCCCGTCTGGCACCAACAACCATGCCACGCTCAAAATTGCTTAAATCACCTTTCTTTCCCATTCTGACATTCAGTTTGGAGTTCAGGAGATTGTCTTGACCAGGACCACACCCCTAAATGCATTGAAGCAACTGCCATGTGATTGGTTGATTAGATAATTGCATTAATGAGAAATTAAACAGGTGTTCCTAATAATCCTTTAGGTGAGTGTATATATATATATATATATTTAAGTTAGGAAACATAATTTTTTTTTAATGTTTTGAAAGAAGTCTCTTCTTTATTTAATCAAAAATACAGTAAAAACAGTAATATTGCGAAATATTACAAATTTGAATATATTTTAAAATGTAATTTATATCTGATGGCAAAGCTGAATTTTCACTCCAGTCTTCAGTGTAACATGATCTTTCAGAAATCATTCTAATATACTGATTTGATGCTCAAGAAACATTTTTTATTGTTATTTTCAATGTTGAAAACAGTTGTGCTGCTTAAAAGTTGAATGAACAGCATTTATTTGCATTTCTAAAATGTATTTAATACATTTCTTAAAGCATTTATTAAATAGAAATCTTTTGATCAATTTAATGCATCCTTGATGGATAAAAGTATTCATTTCTTTTTTTAAATCTTACCACAAATGTTTGAATTGTTTTTTTTTTTTCTATTTTAGTAAAAGAGAAAACAATTATTTTAAATTGTAATAATATTTCACAATAATACAGTTTTTAATGTATTTTTGATTAAATAATTGCAGCCTTGGTGAGCATAAGATACTGTTTTTAAATAGTAAATCTTCTTTAAATTTTAAATATTTACATTTTAAATAAATATGACTTATGATTAGGAATTTAATATAATATTCAAAAAATGTTTTATTTAATTTACATAAATGCAGCAAATACAGATGCCGTAAAGTACTTAATTTATTTGCAGTATTAAGGTCTGCCATTTTGTCCTGTAGGTAATGTAGCAGTTGTGAGGTCTTATGTGGCTGGTGCCACTTCCCTGACGGAGAGAACCAGTGCGATGGCTAACATGAGCGCCTGTCAAGCTCTTGGCTTTATACTTGGCCCAGGTTTGTGTGAAGTCAATAAAAGCATTTTACTTACAGGATGCATTTGACGTGAAATTGGTCTGTAAGAATAGTAATTTTTCACAGCTTAGTTTGAGTGTCTTTTTTATATACTTTCTTAGGGCTAATTATCATTAAAAGATGTTGACTACCTTTATTTTCCAGCTCTGCAGGCTGCTTTGTCATTCATTGGAGAGATTGGCATCAATGTGAAATTTATCCAGCTTCAGGTTAATATGTACACTGCTCCAGCACTGTTGGCGGCCTGCTTCGGGGTCATTAACATTCTGCTGGTTATATTAATCTTGAGGTAATGATTTAACTGGAGTCTTAAATGTACAATATATTTTTTTGAGGTCTGTGTATTTTCTCTTCAGTACTTATATATTTCAACTTATGTTTAACCGTGTCTTCACCGGACGCGACAAAGCAACCGTTTCAAATCCATTTGTCCTTCTATGAGAAGTATTGCGGGTGCTTGAAGTATGTTCTATATGTTATATGTTCTATAAATAGAACAAGGCATCAATTTACTGTAAGGGATTTGTCATGTCATGTCGTGCCGCATCTAGTGTAGACAATGTCACTGATTATAATGGGTTCTATTGTCTTTTGTCACGTCCGGTGTAGACACGGTTTCACGGTGCCTATTTGACTGTACTTGAATAAAGCAAAGCATAGAATTTAAAATGTTTTAAATTATTTAGGGAGCACTGTGTGGATGACCATGGAAATCATATCCCTGCAATTAACTACACCCCAGAAGGTAAGATATTTATTTTCTGGTGTAAATGTATTTATAAATGTATATACTTTAGCAGTGTACTATTGCTTAACCATGGTGTCCCTGTACAGTCTGTTTTATAATAATTCATGTAAATTAAAACATTTTACACAGTACTTTGTCTTTCTGCCCTCAGAGCAAGTAGATGTGGCTCCTGAGGTAGAAGGTGATATTGACCAGTTTGCAGTGTTAACATCTAACATCCTTTTCTTCGTTATTCTCTTCATTTTTGCTGTGTTTGAAACGTAAGTGGAGATCCTTAGATCTTGGCTCATATTTAAAGTCTAATCAGCTCATATTCATGTGAATTTGTTTGCCTGCAGTATATCTACTCCTCTATCAATGGACATGTTTGCGTGGACAAGAAAAGAAGCTGTTTTGTATAACGGCATCATATTGGCTGCCATTGGCTTCGAGTCCATCCTCGTCTTCCTGGTGGTAAAAGTTGTTTCAAAACGGTAAAAAAGTTTTCATTTTGAAAAGCTTTATGCTAATTTGATTTTGGTTATTAAAATTTTCCATCTGTCTTAGCTATTTTGAAGAACCTTGAACAATCAGACATGCTTTTTTTTTTTTTTACTTCAGTTTGACACATCTAAAGAGGTTTTAGGTCACTACTCTTCTATTGCACAAAGCTATGTTCCAAAGGCCAAGAGTATTTTGCATAATCATCAGAGAATCAGGCCTCTTCCACAGTGTAGGTTTTGCATACGACAACTCTTAATGGTACTATACATTACTGACATTCTCGTTGTGACTGAAGCCATAAAACCGATTGTTTTAAAGTTTTAAGACAGGTCAGGTCAAGAAAACTGTCAGTTGCATTTTTTTTCTGCTGTACCCAACAAATATATATTGGATGCTAGCGGTTTTGAACACATGACTTCCTCTTGTTGCACTTGCAAGCTGACTAATCAGATCTCATATAAAATCACGTTCTTTTTTTGGGTGTGTTTTTCAGGGTAGGAGATCGGCCACTGCTGCTTGGAGGCTTGGTGCTCATATTTGCAGGGTTCTTTATCTTGTTGCCATGGGGAAATCAATATCCTAAAATACAGTGGACAGGTGAGGTATCCAACTAATGCTCATTTCCAAATGCAAATAATTATCTTTTTTTATTATTAAAATAGCAATATGCTATTCAAAAGCTTGGAGTCATTAAAGCAAGGATGCATTAAATTGATCAAATTGTGTATCAAATGGATCACCGTTTCCAGTAAAACATTAAACAGCACAACTGTTTTCAACTGATATATATTAGAATGATTTCTGAAGGATCATGTGACACTGAAGACTGGAGTAATGATACTGAAAATTCAGCTTTGCCATTACAGGAATAAATGGCATTTAAAATATATTAAAATAGAAAACATTTAGGTCAGGTTAATTGGGTTATTAAATTGTAATTGTTTTTACTGTATTTTTGATCAAATCAATGTAGCCTTGGTGAGCAGAAGACTTTCAAAAACATTAAAACAATCTTCAAAACCATTTAACGGTAGTGTATATTACAGCTGAAATTTGCGTATATTAAACAAATATTATCCCATTAACAGACATTCAGAATAACACTATGCCAACAATAAGATTGGCATCCACCCCAGCCTCGAACGGTTCTCTGGAGCCCACCGGATGTCCGTCCGAACAGACCTGGTGCTTGTTTACCCCTGTAATTCATCTCGCACAGTACATCACCTCTGACATCCTAATCGGAGTGGGTTATCCGACCTGCAACGTAATGTCCTACACGTTATACTCAAAGATACTGGGCCCCAAACCGCAGGTAGAATACATTCTCTTTTAAAATATTGAATTTTAAACTAAAGTAACATGATGATTAATTAACGTTCAAGTGATTTATTCTCTTCCCCAATTGTTTGTGAACTCAGGGGGTTTACATGGGCTGGCTCACAGCATCAGGAAGTGGTGCGCGGACCCTCGGGCCTGTGTTCGTCTCTCATGTCTACACCATCCTGGGACCCCGATGGGCCTTCAGTGTCATATGCGGCATAGTACTAGCTGCAGTCGTTCTCCTCAGTGCTATGTACAAACGACTCATCGCCTTTTCCATACGCCATGGAAGGATAGAAGAATGATGTCGTGACTGACAGGTGCCGCCACCAACTACTAAACGACAGTTCAGAGAAGTGGGCCTGGCTGGAAGATGGAAAACAGCCACTAATACACCTGTGAATGGTATTTTAACTATGAAATGGAGCTTTTCCAGCATAATAAATGAAACCTTTAAGTAGGTTTTCTTCCATGTAAATGTAAATATTTATACTTTATATCCTCTATATATTGAATTACACCTCCCACCCTTAACTGTGAATGTAACTACTATTGGAGCAGTATGACATGGATCTTGTCACCATTTAAAACACAGACAGTGGCAGTATCTAAACAGGCCGCAGTATTAAACATGTTTGGCAGCTCCACCGGTTATGAAGAATTGCAGATTATAAGACCTATGTGGTTGTTTAATCTAAAACTTTATGGACTATGATTGTTTTGGTTTTAAGTTTAACCCTTTTTAATAACTTGAATTCCTGACGTTGTAAAATGTTAACAAATGTGACAGCTGATTTATTTAAATTTACACTGATAGGAGTGACTTGAAGCCGATGTTGAAGTTTCTTTTTAAAAACACTACGCTTAAAACGTACACTAGATGCTGAGCATTACTTGACTTGGAGTAACAAATCACTGGTAATTTGGAACTACAAGACTACTTTACTTTAAACTCACACCAAATGCTTTTTGTGGGTGTTAAAGCACAATATGGATATTTCTTGAAAACGAGCAATAAATGGTTCCTTTTAATCTTTTTAAAAACATGAAGTATGATATGCTATTCTTTATAAAGAGCTGTTTCTTTAAATGCATTAAAAATGATATTTTGAACAAGAAATCAGTTTTTCCTTATGAAAGATACAGAAATGACATCAATTCTAATAATACAGTATTCAAAGGTTTTATCCACAGATCATCACTGTTTGAGCCACATAAGCCACATAAGCTGAAACAAAGCTTCTTTAAACCGTTGACGAGGTTTGTGTTAATTGTACTGGGAACATTCTAGTGTAGGATAAGCTTGTGACAAGATGCATAAATAATACAGCAAAAAGACAACTGTGGCTGTACATACACAATAATCTTCCTATATGCATGTAGGTTTAACACCAGTTCATCGTTTCAGGCTTTGTGATCTCACTGTTTTTAATGCAATTCTTAGCAGCCTCAAAACCATAGTTCCCATAATACACTGCGTGTGAGATCATTTTACTCTTCTTTTCCTTTTGTTCTTAGCTGTGGATTTGCCGGTAATGTGTTTAGACAGGCCTTGAGCTCCACGACCACCCGGCACAGGCATTCTGTTGGCAGAATATGTGTAAGAGAATCATATAATCATATTAAAATACTTGAAGAACCAGTTTGTATTAATGCTGAAATAATCATATTAAGAGTCTAGTATTCATGTAGAAACATGTCACTACAGTATCATCAGTACAGCACTGCGACTGATTATCTGACTGTCTGGAGAACATTAATAATGTTTATAAGACATTGTTAGTATTAGTGCAAATATTCGGTATGTATTTGCGAGGGTTCATTTCTTAAATTATGAGGCATATATTAGGAGAGTTTTTTAGGGGTAATCTTTTTGTGTTTATACCAGTGTTATTTTAGTAGGATTGAAATATGTTTTTATTGATATTTCAAATTTGTTTCTATTATATTTACCATTTTTATTTTAGTTTTTATACATTTTTATTTCAGATGTAGTTATTTTAGTACAAGCTAAACAATGAAAATAGAAATGTTGCTAAAATTTTAAATATTTTATTTCAAGTAACAAAAAATGTAATGTTTATTTCATTTCAATTAACGAAAACGTAATGGTTTTAGTTAACTATAATAATCTTGGTTTATACTCACTGTTTATTGTGTTTCTTAGGGCAGGCTCTAAGTTTGTGTTTTTGGCTGCCACAGTTGAAACAGCCAGTTTGGCTTTGACCACAAGGGTGATCAGGGAGAGCACAGTGACCACATGAAGAACAATGGCGCCATGCTGGAGAGAGAACGAAAGCAAAACGTGAGAGAGCAAAATAAACATTAGGGGCCCCATCATACACCCGGCACAATCCAACGTTTTTGCTAGTTTCAGCACGACGCAGTTTCATTTTCACGTCCAGCGCCACGTTGTTTAAATAGCAAATGTATTTTTTGTTATTTAAAGGGAGCGTTAGTAATATGCGCCTATAGGCTGGTGCACATCGCGCGTACACTCTGCTTATTACACACACAGGGACGCGCAGCAGCACACAAACATGCCAAATATTAAAAATAAAAGAATTACAACGTAAAAGATTATTATTGTGTACATAAAGATAAAAATGCCTACATGTCATAATGGATAGTCATTGCATGTATCAGAATTACCTATTTGCAGTAATGACGAATGCAGTTGGCTACTTATTTGACCAATCATGGCAATACACATGTATTTAAACTGACTCGTCAGGTTGAGGGTGTCTATATTCCGCCATGTAAATAGTGAATCCGCCATGGTGCAAGCACAACTGGCTTTCAAAGGGAATGGGAGATGAGACTCTGATTGGTTTATTGCACGTTAGGCCCAAAACACACCCATGGCTCATTAAGAGACTAGGGACAACCCTTTTGGACCATATGCCTGGCGTGCCGACCGTTTTTTCCGTTGTTAAACTAGCAAAAGTGGATTCGGACACGCCCTAAGTGTACCTGCGCCATGCGCTTCAGACCATGCGCTCGGATCAGCGTTCAGATCGTTAAAATAGGGCCCTAGGAGAGATGAATTCAAATTTGCTTACAAGGCTTCACACACCGTCCACATTCATCACAGTGCCTCCATTCTCGCCCATCCTGTGAGATAAATAGGGAAATATCAGTTAATCTACTCCTATTCCATATATTGAATTAGACATGAGCATTTACCTTTGATGGGCATGTGTCACACTTAGGGCAGTGTTTGTTTCCTGCTGACACATACCTCTCACAAACACTGCAAAATCTGCAAAGGATTAAACTATTTATGGTAAATTTTTAACCACCTAAATCAATACAGTTAATACAGCATTTTTTGCATTCCCAGTTTGGACACAGTGGAACAGTAATAACTTAAATTTTAACTAAAACAACATTGTACCTGATCATAAACATTTACCCTGTTTTTATTAATTAAAAAAGAGATTTAAATTTCAAATTTCACATGAAAAAAAAACTTTCCCTCCCCAATATTCCTGAGCAACTTTATTTGAATATCATTATATGAAATTGACAAGAACATATAATCTTAGAATTACCAGTATTCCTTTGAACCGATAAGTCAAGACTGCGCAAAAACAGTTCAAATTTATGAAACCTACATTCAACATTTTTAATGGTTATATCTCAAAAAAAAGAAAAACCTTTTCCAAAGTTTGGTTCCTGTACTAAAAATGCATTTTTTCAAAATTATGTATCTCTTTCAGGACAAAACAAACCCCAAATGCATTATGAAGAAGATATGTGTTTTATGTGTACCTGTAACCTTCATCCTCTGGTAAAATTGTATCTTTGGGGCTCAGATTGGTGAAAAGTCGAACAGGTGACTGCTTACGGCCCGTCTTTCCGTGTTTATATAGAGGGTGGTTGTCATAATCGACCTGAGAATGAAGAACAACACTTGACTACTACACGCTGTAAATGTGTTATTATATTAATATAATGTTTGTATAACATGATTTTCCTATAATACCTGGTAATCCAGCATAGAGAAGGAGGGAAAACACTCAAGTATACGGGACTCGAAGAAGTATGGGAAGATCCAGATCATTGGCATCTCAGCTGCATCGCTCACTAAAGATGATTTCAACAACAGGTAAGAATGATGGAAGATGATGTCTCTGAGTCAACTTTTTTCATGGACATTTAATCACCCTCATGCCATTTCAAACCTGTATGACTATTTCTTTCTTGGAATATAAAAGAAGAAATTACAACAAATTGTGCAGGTTGATTGCGCTGATCGCTTCTTTTGCATCTAATTACAAACTTCAAAAAGCATGCAGTACCATAAAAGCAATTATAAAGTGGTCCATGTTTTCTGAAGCCATATGATAGCATGTGAGGAAAAAAAAACAGACAGCATAATTCTACTTTTATCTTCCACTAAAGAAATAAAGATTGGGGGTGAGTAAACTAACTGTTGTAAAAGTGAGTAAAGCATACATTTAGTAATGCATTATGTTTGAGTTGAAATTGAGTTGAAAAAAAAAGTTAAATCAATTTAGTTGCTTATACCTTTATTGTACTTTTTCCAGGTCATTGACATCTGAGAGAAACTGTTGGCTAGTGGCTTCACTAGGCCTCCAAATGGGGGGTCTGTTACCATGACTACCTTGGCTCTTCCCTCCTCACGCAGAAAGCCTTGAAAAAATGTGACCGCTTCCTGCACAATAGTGTATCTTGACTTTAGACCAAGAAAGACCACATTTGATGTCAAAGACGTCACATTTGACGTTTGTTTTTTACCTCATCGTCAAAGAAGTGATGGTTGAACATATTATAGTGGCAGAACTCATCCTGCCCAAAAAACTGGCAGTACCTAAGAGGGTAGAAAAACAAAGAGGTTGATGGCTGAAAAATGCTTGTAATGCACTAAGAGTCAACATGCATTTCAGAACTGCTAAATAAAACCCACAAACTGCTGTTATTTCCACACCCTGCAGGTCAACAAGTCTGGAACTGAGAAGACATAATCCTGTCAGTACACTGTGTTATAATACACTGTGAAAGTGTGTGCGCACACATACAGTACGCATATGCAGCAGGCTTTGGCATGTTAAAAGGGGCTGCACACCTTTTTCAACACATTCCACAGATGAACATAGAAGTGCTTGCAGGAGGACATTCACTATACAGCAACCAAACATTCACTAATTCTCTTATCAATTTCTTAGGTAAGTTGTTTTATTGCATAGTATTATTTCAGTGACATGCAGCACTAAGAGCACAGCTAATTTACAACTTCATAAAGATAAAACTTTTTAAAGCACTTTAAGAACTGTGATAGTGGGCCAATGTTAATACATATACCATGTGCAGGCTGCTGAAAAGTTAAGTATGCTTAGTATTTTTATTTATTTCCTTTAGGCTATGCAAATATAAATGCATCTGGTTATTTTCTAGTAAAGGCTAGTCAGGATGTTTTTGTGCATTAACAAGGAGGAGGAAGTACTTTGTATGTCTTCTGAGAAAATCAGCTAATTTTGAACTTTTTGTATTTGCATTTCATGCATTAGATACTACACCGTACATACTGACAAAAACTACTAATGTGAATTTGATGTTTATGATGTTTCATAAATGAGCTGCATATCAACTCCCATTATGCTCAGAGAACTTGGAGAGATGGCAGAGGAAGACTTCAGGCCTCTATCAGAGGAAACCAGTTCCTTCTGTCTGGCTACCGAGGCTCGTTCAGGACCACAAGTCACCCAGCCCTTCCCACGATCTCCAAAACTGATCAGGAGAACTGGAGCCATCTCTCCAAAACCCTCAGAGGTAATGATAGATTTCCTAACCTGCCAAACAAAATTAATAAGCTGATTATGAAGTAGGGCAAACTACATGAGACAACCTACAAGGACAACATAAGATGCTAGAAATGCTAGAAATATAGGAGCTTAGCTGAAGGTTGAACATATGCTCATGGGCTGCAAACCACTTACAAGACATACACTACAGCCCTAAAGTTTGGGGTCAGTATTACAACTTAAAGGTGCAATAGGTGATCTTGGAAATGCTAACTTTAGCCTGCTAGCATTGAAAGCATATGATCCCACCCTCCCTGCAAATCGCCGTCCAAAGCTACGCCTCCTCCAAAACACATGAACACACACAGACCAGAAGCGAGACAACGTTACTGGATTACATCATGTGTCATTCACCGGTGAGAAAACTTTACAGTACAGTGGGTAACAGTACTACAATAACAAACATAAACAACTGTTTGCCTGCCATTCTCTCTCTGTCTGCACAGTGCACGTGAACGCAGACATCATCTTTCTGATGATGTATGATGTCGGAGTGAACAGGCTGTGCAGTGGTATGCAAACACACGTTGACTGACAGGGAACACATGCTATCATTTCTTTGGAACCGAATGCAATGATTGAACATACATTTTATGGTCCTACGCCTTCCACAGACGTTATATATATATATATATATATATATATATATTCATAAAAATACAGTTAGGCTGCTTAACATAGTGATTGCTATCAGGATATGAGACTTTCAAACAGCATAACAAAAAAAAAAAAATCTGTAGAGAATCACCTATTGCACCTTTGAAATAACTGTTTTCTATTTTAATATATTTTTAAAATGTAATTTATTCCTGTGATGGAATTTAGTGTCACATGATCTTTCATAAATCATTTTAATATGCTGATTTGATGCTCAAGAACAGCATTATAAATGCCTTTACTGTCACTTTTGATCAATTTAATGCTTCCTTGCTGAATAAACATTAATTTCAGAATTTAAAAAAAATCTTACTTTTGAACGCTAGTGTACAAAAAATACCTAATACCGATTTCTTTTAAAAATCATTTAAAAAAAAAAAATGTGTGAACAGGTCTTGTTGGAGGACTTGAAAAAGGAGAAGAAAAGAACAGAGTCTCATCTGGAATCTATTAAAAAGCGGCAAGTCAACCTAAATGTAAGTGAAATTCTTAAGTTGATTTGATCATGAAAACTGGTCTATATATGGCTGGTGGTTAAAGAAGATGGTTTGGTGACACCAGCCAAATAAGGAAGTTGTTACAGAGGCAGGGAAAGTTATTACATTTTAATTTAAAGATCTCTCCAAAGAATTATTCAAAATAATATCAGGAGAGTATGTAGACTGAATGTCTACCTGAATGTGATAAAGCCTCAACTACTATAAATGTTAAATAACTGATGAATCCTACATCTCTGCTGAAGACGAGCTCAGAGGCGATGAAGCAGCAGGTACAGGAGTGTTATGAGGGGCTTAAGTTGGCTCTGCAGGAGGATGAGCAGGCAGTTTTGGACATGATAGAGCAAGACCGCCGAGAGACCAGCAGTAAACTAAACCGAATTATTCAAGACTGGAATCAACACCTTGGTCTCCTGCAGAAACACATCAGCTCTAAGCAGTCAGCTCAACAGAGCCCTGCAGAGTCCATGAAGCAGGTAACAGTCAAAGACGAAACATGCATTTCATGTTGTTATAATAATCTTCTTGACACAATGCAGGGATCACATATATTGTCTTCTGCATGTTCTCTGCTTTCAGTCGTTTCCTGAGGATTTTACGTAAGGCCATCTTTTTTCATTATATGAATAGCAGATTTTGTGACAGATCCTTAATACAAATATATATTGACAATCTAACTGTATGTCAAAACAATATGCCTTCCATGTTCTTTCCAATAGCAAACATACTGTACATTACAATATATGTAATGCAACATCACTATGTATGCAATTAACTATATAATTCAAATGTATCTTCGGCTAGATTGACTAGCTGTCATAAGAAAATGGACCCAGCTGAAGAGGAGATAAAAATGAATGAGGAGAGGATACAGAAGCTCATGAAGGTTCTTAGGAACATCTCAAAAGGGCTGAAAGCCCAGCTACAACGAAAGAACCTGCTGCTGGGTACAAAACACTCTTGGTCCATAAAACCCATCATTTTGTTGTACAAAAAAAGTTTGATCAGTCTAAATCAAGTTCATGCAAAATATATTTTGGATATATATTTTTAAAATATATTATACATATTATATATAAATAAAAGTTTATGCAAAAATGCATATAAACATTTGATTTTATATAGAGTACAATTCAAAAGTTTGAAGTCAGTAAAAAATGTATACTTTTATTAAGCATGGATGCATTAACTTGAACAAAAGTGACATTAAAAAAAATAAAATAAAACTCCGCTCTGAAAGAAACCCACAACAATTTAGCTTTGCCATCACAGGAATACATTTTAAAATATATTAAAATAGAAAAGTCATTTTAAATTGTAGTAATATTCAATTTATACTATAAATATTTTAATAGATATTTTAATTTAAATTTGATCAAATAAATGCAGCTTTGGTGAACGTAGAGTAAAAAATCGTATTGACCTCAAACTGTTCAACAGTACTGTATATAATGCATACTATTTTAAAAATGTAAAAATATTTATAATTTATGTTTGCTTAAACTTTTAGACTATTATATATACACTATGTAATATATTATACAGTAGTATTGTAAGCTAATATGTAACAAGAAATGCTCAGAATACATAATTGGACCATGTTGTGGGTAAATCAGCTGTTTATTAAATATTCTTGCATTTCATCTCGACAGACTCCTCTAATGTGGCGATTGACAAACTGACCTGTCACAAACAGATCAAGGTGACCTCAGAAGGACGGGGCTTGTCCCTTTCCGCAGAGGAACACTGCATTCCCAATGACCCTCTAAGGTTTGATCAGTTATACTGTGCATTGGGCTCCGTTGCTTTTAAATCTGGGCAGCACTACTGGGAGGTGGATGTGCGCTGCTGCCCATCATGGGCTGTGGGCATGGCTTACGGGAGCCTACAGAGGAGAGGACGAGACAAAGCAGCCAAACTTGGACGGAACCGGTGCTCGTGGAGTCTTGAGTTTCAGGATGGGCATCTCAAGGCCTGGCACAACGATCGACACGTGGCACTACCCGTCACAGCAGCACGGGCAGCACCGAACAGGGTGGGGGTGTTTGTAAAATATCAGAAGGGTCGTGTGGTGTTCTATGATGCTGAGACTATGAGAACGCTGCAGGAGTTTTCAGCAGTGCAAACGGCTGTGTTTGACAGAGCACATCATCAGTTTACTGAGCCTCTCTACCCAGCTTTCCGCTTCTTCTCACCCAGAGACAAACACACAGGCCATCATCATATGGAGATATGCGACCTCAGTCTTTAATATTGTTTGAATACACTACCGTCTCGGGTCGGTAAGATGTTTTTTTTAATGTTTTTGAAAGTGGTCTCTTATGCTCATGCTCTTAAAGCTGCATTTGTTTGATCAAAATTACAGTAAAAATAGTAATAAATGTGGAATCCTATTTAAAATAACTTTTCTATTTCAGTATCTTATAAAATGAAATGTAATTTATTTCTGTGATGGCAAAGCTGAATTTTCAGCATTACTTCAGAAATCATTCTAATATGCTGATTTGATGCTCTCAAGAAACATTTCTTATTATAGAGAAATGTTGAAAAAATTGTGATGCTTAATATTTTTGTGGAAAATGTGATGCATTATTTCCAGGATTCTCTGATAAATAGAAAGTTCAAAAGAACAGCATTTATTTGAAATAAAAATCTTTTGTACCATAACTGTTTTTACTGACACTTTGTACTGTCTAAAAGTTAATTTCTTAAAAATAAATAAATTAATTAATTAAAATAAAATCTTACAGATTTTTGAATGGTAGTGTATATTAAACTTCTTAGATACTGGACCACCTTTCTGAGCTTCAGTTAATAGTGAAAGTAGGGATGTCAAGTACCGGTACTTCGGTATCAAGTCGGTACTGAAATTTAAAAAAATGTGACGATACCAGCATTTCTGTAGTACCGAGTATATTCGGTACACTAATAGGCAGCTTCTTTCAGTAGCTTCCGTGTTTATCTAAGTGCAGGGCTCCAGACTGTAGCATATATACTATATATACTAGTGTCTGTGAATATTAAACTGCAAAATACTATTTAAATATTATTAATCCTCCATGGTCTGCGTCTCTGTGTGAATGAATGGCGCAGACGCGCGGTTTCATTTGCTGCTCGCGCGCGCGCGCACACACACGCACGCCTGACATTCGTTGTCTTTTTAGCCTCTGCCGTGTCATTATATGAGGACATGAACGCATAAACTTCATAAACTCCGCTCTGAGAGTCACTTCATTAGCATTTACCGTTTCACTTGAGAAAACGGTCATATCATGAACACAGACACTCAAAGGTCTTCACGGCAACCCGTCAAAATAAAAGTTATATTAGAAATATATTAGGCTACTGTTGTACAGTAGATTTAGCTATGTCTCAATGTAATAATAATACTAATATTACTACTGCTAATAATTATTATTATTATTAGGTGTGCATAGAGGATTGCTTATTTTTCACTTGACCTTTTTTTATAAACAATGTTTACTTTAATACAGCATGTTGCCTTTAAATATTTATATGTATTATTTACTTATAATGATTATCATCATAAATAATAAACTCTTTAAATTTAATTGAATTTAAAAAAAAAAAAAAATAGATAAGTTAAATAAAATGAATTTTTTTTTTTTTGCTGTGGTACCGAAATTGGTACCGTAAAATTTTTATGTATTGGTACCGACTACTGGAATTTTGTATCGTGACATCCCTAAGTGCAAGCATATGATATGGCATGTACCAAAAAAGCAAGGTCATCTTAACAGCACAGTCTACTACTTTAAACCTTATGCTAAACATGGTAACATGGTTTACTTGATGGCATATGTCACGTGGCGTCGGCGCTGTCTCCAGTCGGACAAAATTTCTAACCGGAATGCACTGCTTCAAGTCAGCCGCCGATCAGTCTGTGCGGCGCTGTATGAAGTCGAACAAGCCTATCATTTTTACGTGGGTTGTGCATCGGCACGACGACTCAGCGCGGATGAATCTAATATTTTGGAGTATGTGTGGCTGTCATTCATTCACCGCACAGGTTCTACGTCTTAAGTATGACCAAAATAAGAATTTTAACTGGAAAATGTAATCTGAACAAGTAACATGTCTGCCACTTTTGCTCTGACCAACTGAGAAAAAAAGCATTACAATAAATCACGCTACCAGCGGTGATTAAATCTAACCATCACTTAGTTCATATCACATCAAACCATGCAAATTATTATCGTTATACTTTGTTCTCAAATTGTTAATGTTAACAACATCAGCATTGTGTGACCACGTGTATTTAGTGTGTTTTAGTGTGTATTAGTGTTACCTGTAGATTTCAATTTCTGTACAGTCTAATCTTTTGTTTTTTACTATGGGTGAATCTCCAGTTGTCACTGATGATTGTCGTTTGGACCTTTCTGGATTACAATCTGCTATCAAAATGATAAATTTAATTATTCCAGCTGAGAAAAGGTTATAAATGATCCGCCACCTGCAGCATCCTCACATGCGATATATAGCCTACTAGCCGGACTCCTTTATGTATACAGACATGACGTAATCAGGCAAATATGAGCGGCCCCATGCTCAAATTTCCCATGGAAAGCTACCAGTACCACTCAAATTATAACACGTTATTACAAGCTTACCGTTGTGAATCGGGCTAAGGTAAGGAGATCGTTTTGAACACTGGCTGGTCATGTACTGTGTACATGTAATGTGCTGGTCAAAATAATTACGGACTGCAGCTTTAAATTTTAAATAACATAAAATACTCACAAGCTGTAGAACCCACATCAATTCTATGTCCGTGTGACTATTTAACCTTTGTATTCGCATAGAATTATGTGGTATTATGTTTACCTGTAATCAATATCCAGCAATAAACTCTTCACGGTAGGACTCTTGGCTTCCATATTCCGTAACTTTATCACCTCATGTAATCTGTGAATTTATAAGAGAAAATAATTAAATTGCAAAGTTAAAATGTGGAGATATGCTTTCGACTGTACATTGCATTTGTACACATTGTACATAACTTATTTTTTAATGCAAGTACATAATATTTAAAAACTACTAATATAAAGTGTGACCAGTGCAAATAGTGATGCTTGCTTAAGTTTTAGCAGAAGTGTCATGATATTTCTACAAATGGACCTTGTCTAAGCAATTGTGGGTGACGTTAGTGCAAATAGCCTTTCCCAACAAGTTTGGCTATTTTCACTTATGATACCTAGACTAGTTTTCCATCCAAAGGAGTAACAGCTCAAACCTACCGTGGCGTCCCTACACAGAGAATTTTCTGGAAGCCTAACCCCAAGAGCATATCCAGGAGGAAATGACAGCTCCGGTCTGCAAATAGATATTGTGCATTACTCTTCTTGTTGTCCAGAGGACACAGAAGTAGACTGGGCCTTTTCAACCGCTGAACTGTGATGTCCTCAGAAAGTGCACTGTGTTTCGTGTGATTCGCCCATTCCCCAGGGAAGATCAACATTTGACAGTCCACACAGAACCTTCTCTGCTCCAGTGGCAGAGAAACAAACTCTCTAAATCTGTGAAAGAAACAAACATGTGAACATAGTTGAAAGATTTTGGCAGGTCAACGTATCTAAGGTACTATGGTAAGGAAAATTAACCTTTCAGTTCATTAAAGATAGGTCTTTGTTGCAGAATACCAGTGTTTAATCTTTAGAGTCATTTCCTTTACCATAAACGGACATGCCGATATCTCACTTGAAGAGTGTAACGTCTTAAATGTTAAAATAAGAGTCATTTACCTAGAAAAGTATTCCTGATGAGTGAAAAGAGGCATCTTGGAGCGGTTCTGATCCTCTCTAGCAAGCATCCTTACCTCTGATATCTGAAGCATGAATAAAATTAATCAAGTGAATGAAATGCAAATATCTCTAGTTTTTATATCTTCTTTGATAAAGCTTTAATTTTCCATTGTAAATGCAGATGTGTTTAGCTGTCTTTCTGAAATTATAATTATATTAACCCTTTTAAGTCTACTGTATCATATTTGATACCTTTATTTCTAAGGCCTCTAAATTATCAGCATGATCAAAACTTTAATCTACTACATGACTTCTGTCGCCTGATTGATATTTCATAGTAAAAGTAAAGGCCTTTTAATAATACAAATGTTCAGAGGTCCACCTTCAGTGTCTTTTTGCTGTGGAATATTTAATGACTTTAATAAAAGTATAAGTAAAGAATAACTTGTATAATGTTGGTAACAATTCAACATTTACACTTAATCGTCATTGTATCTAATATATTTTTTACCCCCTTAAATTAAAACTACAGTGCATTGTTCATACAAACTAAGCATTATCATCTTACTACGACATATTATTGGGATAAATATAGTGACAACTGATATTGCATGCAAGTAGCCTGTTATACTGTTATAAAAATCTGTACATTACAAGCTGTCCGAATTTCATCTTATTTTTGGCCATATAAATAACAACAGCAGCACCAAACTCCATATTTTTTCTCAGTTTGAGCCTCTGTATAAAATTGGGGTGTTTTATTTTCTACACGAGTAGCTCCATATAATTCACCATTTCACACTACATGATCTGCCATAAAAGCCTGATGTATCAAATATTAATAAGATTTCAA
Source organism: Coreius guichenoti (assembly GCA_039654105.1). Taxonomy (NCBI): domain Eukaryota; kingdom Metazoa; phylum Chordata; class Actinopteri; order Cypriniformes; family Gobionidae; genus Coreius; species Coreius guichenoti. The sequence goes on from CM077187.1 coordinate 19,844,706, forward strand.
TAGACTACTCCATAGGGGGGAAAAGATCATACGTCAGGCTTTAATACATATTCATCTTATTATATTGCTTGTAATTCTCATTATTTCATGAAACAAACAAACAACCCTGGACGTCAGCCTAGTTATCGAAACGTACCTTCTCGTCTGCCCACTGAAAGAAGTTGCAGTCTTTTCTATCTCGACAAGCAGAACACGCGTAAAATCTCCTTCCTTTCTCCTCTCCATTGCCAGTTTTCTCGAACAACAGAGCTGGTCCTGAGAAAAGCACGTGCCAGTTATTATATATTAGTTAATATTTTAGAATTAGAAAACTGACACGGCAGCAATATTATTAAGTTATCTCGTACCATGTGGACATCGTGGTGTTGTTTTGTCGCGTTCGTTTTGAATAATCACTTCTATTCCGCCGCTATCCACGGCATCATCCAGTATTTTTCCCATGCTTGCCAGAAACCTTAGGTATGAGAATCAAAACAACATTCACGTGTCACAGAAGGCTGCCATAGTATACAACCAAATCTGTCGCACACATATGACGTCGCGTATCGTGAACTAACGCTGCCTTCACGTGCTATCGGAAATGTCCTACTTCCCACTTCTGAAGTCGTGATTACGAGCTCATCGCATTTATATTTTGATTTGAGAGGGCGTTTTTTTTTTACCTACGAAACTAGTATTTTCGATGATTCCGATAGCACGTGAAGGCAGCATAATGCTGCGTTCCAGACAGCTCGGAATTTGGATTTTTCCCACCTCGTTCTTGGAAATAGGGTCTGTAACGCCCGGTAACGCCACTCAAATTCGGACATTCGACCTGTGAACTCAGGGTACATCGATCAACGCCAATCTCAGTGAGACGCGTCATTTGACGTCACTTCCAATTAGCATAAACGTAAAAACAAACTTTAACATTAGACCTTAAGTTTATGTAATAATACCAAGCGGCAACCTCCCCCGGTTTCTCTTGAAGCCAATACGGAAGTGACTTAAACTGCAATTCATCGACTGGCCGCTAGGGACAGGCTCCAGAAGGGAGCAGAATCTCATTGAGCCCCATGTTAAAATGCCCAACTTTACAGCAGAAAAAAACATGTTTACAGCCTGGTACAAATTGTGGTTTTGCTCTATACAGCTAATTTTGCCCTTCATGACAACTGTGAGGGGGGTGTTTTTTTTTTTATAACTCATTCGTTTAAATTACATTAAGCCTTAAAGTTCTGCATAATTAAGGGCGTGGCCACTTGAGTGACAGGTGGATTGCCGCTGCTGTCACCTATACTTGCGTTTGTCTGCTGTCTGTTAGCTCCACCCACTCCACCTGAAAGCTCCTCTTTGCCCATTTTCAGTTATCCGGGAGTGACGCGCGGTGACGCGCTGCCAAGATGGCAACGGCCGCACTTTAGGCCTGAAACGCTCTTCAGAAACCTATGGGTGACGTCACGGACACTACGTCCATATTTTTTTACCGTCTATGAATAATACCTTCGTTTGTGCTTTTCGTAAGCTGTTTTTAAAGCGATTTTATGTTGTTTTTATTCTGTTTTTGCCATAATTGACACAAAAACACGATATGCTCTCGTTGTGTAGTGGCGACATCATGTGGTCAACATGTGAACTGATACCTAACTGAGGTCTGAAGTGGGAAATTTAATTTGGGATATTCCCACGTCCAACATCGTCTGAAACGCTTTTAAAGTCATAATTTCGACTTTTTATTTCATAATTATTACATAATATGTCATAAATTCTACGTATCATCTCATAAATATTCCCAAACTTTTCTGTCAGTCGAACCCCTTAGATCTAAAATATTTGCTTTAAGTAACCCCTAAGAATATAATTTAATATTTCAATATTTTAGCAACACATTTGCATGTTCACATCTATCTGAGGTTGGTTAATGGTCACATGACATGCAGGTAAACAAATAAAATAGCCCTATAAAAAAAAACAACAACAAGTGTTTATTTATTTGAACTAAATCGCGAACAGCAGTTTGGGAAAATCTGCTCTAGACGCATCCAGTCCAGTAGGTGGCGGAAGAGTACATTATAAATTTGTTTGCCAATCGGTATTAAAGCAGAAGAAGGTAATTGGTGAGCAGGTGTAACTGGCGAGGTTTATATTGTTCATAAAAAGATCTGAAGATCTGTCCTTGTATTATTATTAGCATGGCTCCACGAAGAACTAGAAAAGTCAGTCAGGATTCTGAAGGTCAGCCTGATTATGACCAGAAGATTAGACTCACCAAGAGAAAGGAGATGTTCATACAACAGTTTGAGAAGGAAGGTCAGTCATATATTAAAGCCAATATATAGCTTAATCTTTCCTGTATATGTTATAATAACCCCATTCTTTTGCTTGCATCGAAGTAGCTCAGGACCGGATAAATGAAATGGAGGCCAATCTGAACAAATTACTGGCAACTGTGGACCGAGTTTTCAAAATAGAGCTGATGAAAATGCCGCAGTCGCTCCACACCACGCTGATAAAAGACCTAATAAATGGTACGACAATTACATATTCTGTTTGTCATGTCTGGACATTATTATTAATATTATTTGTCTTTATAATCTATGTTTCTCAGATGATGATGACACGTCTGTGGGCGAGGTCACAATGGCACTAACGGTAAAATGATTTTGCTGCCCTCTGGTGTTTGCTCAAGGTAACCGCACCTCTTACGTTAGTTGTGGTGGTTGTATTTTCTTTTTTCTTCTTTTAGAGTGCGTCTCCAGAAATTCGGAAACCGCTATCTCGAAAGCCAAGCAAAAAAGGTTATATGCAACTTAGTCATGTTTTAAAATTCAGCTTTCATTCTTTTTAGGTTAACTTGCATTCCTTTTAGGTTTAAATGCCACAGCAGGGCAACAAAGGTCATCGAATCAAAACAAGGCCATTCCAGTGGATGGTACAAAGGTACTGACCTTCCATTTGTTGTGTCCTCTTTGTGGGTGCCTAATTTAAAATTTACCTATGAGCTTTCTCATAACAGAAACCTGCAAAGAAGACCTTGCACACCAGTAAAAGCACTGAAAGTCTGAGGTAAAGTTTTAATTCAATTGAAACCCTCTGGTGGACTTCAGTCACTTTAGACGATTTGTTTTGAGTTTCATTGGAATGGAACTAAAACTTTCTTGTGCACCTGCTGAAAACCAGTTGTGGACATGATTTGAAAACACTAAATGGTTTTAAATGGTAAAGGTTAAAAAAAAAAATATACAGAGCAGTCTTTCAGGGTACAATCTACAAATTGGCCACGATAATGTAGTTTCTGATCATGTGTAAATGTATATCCAAATGCAAAACCTAAATTAGTAGTAATGTCTGGGAATACTTAAGCAACCAGTGAACACACAGCCCTTTATATATCTGTATGGCCTTTATGCAGTATGTTTGAAGGCCAAATAAAGGTATAACAATAGCTTTAAAACCATGTCATTGAGCAGCAGCATAAATTATTTGTCAAGCAGATAACTCTTAAACATGAAAATGTTTAATGGCCTTAAATGTTTCAATACTCTCCCGCTCTCATCCCCATCACCATCCTATCTTTTTCTCTGTCCCCTGTATCTCATACCTCACCAAAGCTGAGCTTTGATTGATAGTCTTTTTATTTTGTCTGTGTCAGTGAAGAAAGTAAACCGGGTGAGCATGAACTGATATGTACGTTTTGAGTCATATTCTTAGACTAAGTGAATTTACTGAAGGCTACCAGGAAAGCTAGGTATCTAAGTAACTTATTAAATTCATTCACAATATGTGCACATTCCTTATTCTTATGTCTAATATGATGAAAACAGCTTTGTGAATGTTTCTTGTCACATTGACAGTTATGAATCATGTAAATTATATATTTTCAATTCCAAATGGTGAAATTTGACACACGTTTATTTGTTTGCGTCCCTGATTATTTCTGACAGTCATTTAACATTTCTATCATAAAACAGTCAAATATGAAATGTTTAGTTTAGCTACTATCTCGCACTTTTATGAACTGAAGCGTTGCGCTGGAATTTGCGCTCGGCAGCTTCTCTGAACATAAAGCCCGCCTACTTTGATTGGTCATCAACTCAAGCATTTTGACGTTGAGGCAGCTCAGGTGAGAAGGTTGGTTATCGGCGTTGTGCAATATCCTTGCAGCATCAAAGAGTTAATATTAGGCAATTTGTTCACAACATTTTCTATATCGGAACAATAATGAGGTCTGGACCTCGGAGACCTCAATGGTGGGTATTATTTCACAACCTAGTAGTTAGTAGGCATCTTGTATTTACTAGTAGTTACATCATATTAGATATATTTTCCCCCACCAGATGGTGCCAATCTGCCTTTCATGCATGGAATTTAGTTCCTCTGCTTTTTTAACTTGAACACTATTAAAGGCACAATATGTAAGATTTTTTTTTTAATTAAAATATCCAAAAACCACTAGTACAATGTTATATATTTTGCTGACTTGTGTACTTTATCCCAAATGTTTCTAAGAATGTTTAGATCCAGAGAAATAAGCTATTTTTTTTTAAACCATACACTTTAATATATTATGTGATTTATTAGACAAGTGAGCAACTGTTTGGATACATTCATCGACAGAAAACGAATCATTGTTATATAGCTCAACACAGTTAGTCTTATTGTTTCTCATTTTCTTGATTTATCGCAGGTACTGTGTTTTACCATGCCTAGTATCGATCTAGCTTACTGCATTGTGCAACAAGTGTCTCATAGTAGCCGCCGAGCGAACGCACAGAGTAGCATTATAACAGCTTTCAACACAATCAGATGTATCTAATATGATAAAACAGCGCTGCGTTACCCCACATACGAATGACCTACTGATCTATATAAATGACTCGACTGCTCATCGCGTTCTAAACTGCTATCAGGCGGTGAAGCCACCGGAAGTTTTGAGTGGCCATCTTACTATTCCCTACCGACAGAGGGGATCATTGGCTTACAGACAAAACATTGACCTAAAATCACACAATTTGCAGCGTCTGTCTCACAGGATTAGTTTTACAATATATGTAAGTAAATTAATAGTTACTTCAGATGTTATCTGTAATGTTTATGGTCTTTTCGGAGAAAAGTCATATATTGAAATTGTTAATGTGGGTGTGCCTACTGCTTCCGACACAAGTAACTGACCAAACAAAAAAAAAAATTTCTTTATGTAATATTATAATTATGTAGGAAAATATTAAACATTAACATGTTTAGCTGCAGAAATTGATTCGAATAGCCTATACGATAAATAAATTAATAAATATTAGTCAGCGTTATTTGTCTAAGTTATGATGCGTGTATTTTATTTCCTGATTGAGCAACATATATTTCAGACTCTGAAAGGCAATGCAAATTTATGCCGTTTACAGTTTCCATGAGTATAGTGTTATGTATGCTATATGTTGATGAATTAATTAAACCATCGTTTAAATCATTAACTGCTTTGAAATGCACGCTGTTAACAAAATCATTGTTGCAACATTTGCAGTTAGCCTACTGTATGAATAAAAACAATACTACAACACAACATAAATGCATAAACATGACAGTACAAGGTGATTTCAGGTTACAAGGCATACATTTGTTCCGATTTCTGAATGTACACTTTGACATTTGTAATACATATGCTGAAATGTCTCGTCCGTCTGCTGATCTGATGTTTACTACTGTAATGAATACGAACGTAACTTTTTTTTTTTTTTTTTTTTTTTTTAAAGAAGGGAAAATTTTCAACTTTAAACAAATAGCCATTTACATGCTTAGAACTTTTGCATTCAGATAGGAGACTTCAGATATAAAAATGGTGTTCGGCATTAGGCAATGTTTTCTCAGTAAAATCATATAATTTCCTATTAGTTCAATAGAACGCGTGAGCTTACTAGGGAATACCAATATGGCGGCGCAGTGGCTTCACTTTTTATGACGTCATGAGCAATCCAGTCATTTATATAGATCAGTGGCATGTCCGGAAGAAGCGTAAGCGTTCGTCTGTGGCATAATAAACGCTCCACGAAATCAAGGCGTCATCAAGCTACGCCTTTGTTTTGAATAAGCAACCTCTAGCAGTGAAAAATTACATATTGTGGCTTTAATTGAAAATTGTTATCTTTTTTTTATAGAAATAAATGGTGCATACTTTAGAGGTGAATATCATGTATTACCATGAAATGCCATCAAAAATTAAACAAATATTATTGAAACTAAATGGCACACTTCATTAAAAAAAAGCAAGCTTATTGTCTTTTTATTCTTGACTGCTGAAGATCAAAATTCTGATCTCTAAGTGAGGAATACCAGAGGGTTAAATGATTGCTTTTGTCCACAATAGAATATTCCAAAATAGTCCTCTTTACTCTCATTGACAGGTGTGCCTCAACTATCAGTGCAAAAAGAACCCAAGGACGGATTGTCAAACTCAGTGACCAAGCGTTTGGTTTAGGGGGTAAATTTAGGTAGTTTTCTTTCTTGCATGGTTGTACCACTGAATTTCTTTTCAGATGTGCATTTTCACTAAAAATCCTGCTTTTCTTTTGATGAACAGGCAAGCAAGTCGCTCTACTGGTGATGAAATGATGGCTACAGCCACAATAGTAACTTCCCATGGAGAAGTGAGTGTATGTGCGAACCCTTGCAAAGTTTTTGCTTATTATGGCATTCAACAATGGCCATTTTCTGAATTTCAAGACACTGCTACTTTCTGAGGACAATAAAGATGACATCAGTGTTGATTTGCTTGATGATACGGCTGTAGATCAGATGCGAAAGATTAAGGTAAACAGTTTAAAAACTGCATAATTTTACATGATTGCTTGGAGACATTGGAAATTTAGCATAACCAGAAGTTTGTGACCTCTCTATTGCAGGACCTAATGGACTATCTGTGTAACAAAGTGGGGCTCAATAACACACGCTGATGTCTTTTAATCTGATCAGTTGGAGCCAGTGTTTTAATAATGTTTAAATGTAAATTAATAAATAAACTATTGTAAAGAGATGCAATCAAGTGATTTTTGTTTATAATTTCAAAACAGAAATTTTCAGTTGTGGTGTTAGTGGTTGTCAGTCTCAAATAGAATATTTGCTTTCACTCTATGCAAATATGGAAACACTGAGTTAGAGGATGCCTTAAATGGTTAACACTAAATGGTGTTAGTTTGCTTATGCTATGCATATTGTCCTGCTGCTCAGTATTGAGGTTAAAATAAACGTTAACTGAAATAAGATATATATTTAAAACATTTCAGCTACTCAGACATTTTTTTTCATTTAATGTACTAAAATAACAAACTAAAATTAAAAATGGGAACACCCCCACAAACTAAGTGGAAAAATGCAGTAAAATTAAAGTAATAATTCAAAATATTAATAAATTATAATAGTATCTCAGATAAAATAACACTGCTCAGTATACAGCCATTTAAATGTTTTTTTTTTTTATGCATTTAAATATAATTTGATCAATTTACATCTTTTTCATATATAAATATCTAAAGCATTGTATTACTGTTATGTGCATAACTCACCCCACACTGTTTGCGCTATAATTAATGGTGGATTACTTTAAAGGTCCTGTATGCAAGAATGACAGCTAGTGGTTGAAATGGGTACTGCAGTCCAAATTCAAAATATTGTTTGCCCTGCCCCCTCCTCAGACTCCACGCTCACGCAGGTTGCCAGTTTGAGGAGACATACACACTTCAAGTTGATGAGTTGATTTATCCGCATTTTAATGTGCTTCCGTTCATAGAGATTTTTAGATGGATCCCGAGGCTTTTTAGGTCGGGTAGAATCTGCGATCTCTGACCCAGTTTGTCTGCTGGCTTGCATGGCTGCAGTACGCTGTTTTCCGCCAACTGGCAACCTGTGGTGTCGAAATACTATTGAGTAAACTGGCAATGTGTGTTATCTCACAGACCAAAACAAAAACAGACATTCCGACACGGAACGCACATTTCAAAGTAAAATAACTAGCTGTAGCATTGTTTTTCAGAGAAATGAGTATGTGAACTCAGCATGTTTCCTAAATATCTGTCATATTGATCAAATATATTGATGGTATTTTTATGCTTTAGTACAGTCAAACACTTACATACAGCACCTTTAAGCGTCCAGCGGAGGCCCAGTGTGGAGCACCTGACCCACTGGGGGCCCCCAACTATATTTCAGCAGAGATATCGGGACTGGGTGGTCACTTTTGAGTCTTGGGACCATATACAGAGGGAAATCCTCACTATAGGTGGCGAAATAGTGTACAACGGGGCTAAAGGCTCCATGGGGTAAAAGGCTTCTTTGATTTTATTTTCCTCTAAACCATTAGATGGCACACAACTTGCCTCAGCACTTTCCAAAACATCAGCTTTTCAAGATGCACGTGGAAATTTGTCTGATCTTTGATGCGGCCATGGGCAGCAATGCAAAGTTGATTCTGCACTAATTTGATCTAATATTTTATGTTTTTAAAAGTGTTTTGGATTTAAGTAGCAATTAAGAATCGCTAAAATTGTTGAATATATTTTGAGACAAAGGTGGTCTTAATGATTTTCAGTTTTGTTCAAGGTAATTAAAGCAACAGTTTTTCAATAACGGAAAAATATGTAAAAGTATGGTATTTGGGGTAAGTCACCCCTGCTGTTGGGGCAAAAGGCACCATATTTAACATGTTAATAAATAGTTAGCTGACACTTCCATTTGTTGACATGGTTAGATTCAGATGGTAAAATATCTTTTAAGTTGGGTGTCCACCTTAGAGATTATCACCATATTTATAATGAAATCGTCATACTTCAAATATTATATAATAAAATATAATTTGTTACTACTGTAAATCTACATTAAATTATGGGCTGTCCTTCAATGCTTTCAGAATCTTTACTTTTTTTGTTTCTATACTTTTAAAATATTTCTATTAACATTTTAATGACAGCATATTTATTGAACAAAAATTAATTCTTTTATTTATAAAAATAAACAGAAAATAGTTCAAACTTTGCTAAGGTGATTGTTTTGAACAAGTATTAACATGGACATTATTAAAAACATATTTTAGCTAAAGCATTACTGTATCTTTACACAGTATCAATACTGTGTGCCTTTTGCCCCATGCTGGTGAGTCTTTCACCCCATGTGTGGGGTAAAAGGCCATTCTCGCCACCCCATATATTTATAAGATTTTTAAACAAAATAAACCACACTTATTTATTTTCACACAAAATCTGTTGCTCAATAAATGTTCAATACAAACATATATATTTTTTCTGCAATCATACACTATAGGAGTAATGAAAAGCACATTTTTCTTAAGGTGTGCCTTTTTTGTACCCTATACTTTAAAATGATGTCATTAATAATAATGGTATACTGCTGTAGTTAATCTCGTTGAGTTTGTCTTTTGATATGCTGTCATTCGCGCACATAAACTCCATTTCCCATACGCCCGCCGTCGCCACAACGTAGTTGTCACAGTGCGTCTCGTGCAGGAATGGTGCTGAGGCAAATAGCCTACGCACGAGCGCATCACAGCCATACGGCAACACCCCGCCCGTGCATGCGCCTGCAACGCTGCGCACTACGTTTATTATCGATTCTACAGCATATTTAACAACGACTTTTCTTTAGTCGCAGGTGCGAGGCGCTTATTTCGTATCTTTTTATTACTTTCCACGTTGGCTCGAGCACTTGTGCACTGGGCGACTGAAAGATGTACGGAGCGCGCTGACTGCTCAGACTTAATGAGGATCTAGACATACATGACATTGGACTCTCAAAAGGTCTGCGGATAACAATGAGCACCGGTGAGTGTGTTGTGAGTGCATCACGTATACTAATCTCATTTACTTAAAAGCCCGGAGATTTGTCTGTGTGTGTACGCGATGTAGTCTGGTTCCACCCACCTATCCACCAGCGCTCATTATGTTGCAGTGCAGCCCTGTTGTACGGAAATGCGTAATGTGCTGCTGTCCAAGGTGTATGTACTGTAGGTGGTCTCTTTGCGTTTAACAGTGATTTGTAGCGTGCTCAGATGTTTAATAAGGCCGAAGCACCTTCTTAGTGTTCTGTAGCCAGTGACAATGAATTTAGGCTTGCATATTCTTACCATAGATCTTTGACTGTTTTAGGTCAATTTGGAAGCTCCTTAGAAAGTTCATTAACTTTAAAATGCGTTAACAGAAATGCAGGCACGATACTTTGTAAGTTATGAAATAATAGAGCTACAGTAGCCTACTGTTATTCACTATGTGGTAAGTTAACAGTAAGGGTGTTGAGCAGAACATCTGGTAATTAGGCTAATCCGCAAGATCTTGTGTTTTTGCTGATTTTGCTGTCAAGGTGGTCAATACCTCTGACTTTAATCAATACTTTCTGTAGCAGCAAGTGTGCTTTTTATGTGGAGAATGTTCTGTGACCTCTATCCTGCTCTCACCTGTTCATGAAGTGGCTGCTTAATTTGTTCTTTTTGAATTTTTGTTCACAAAAGCTCTTTCTTTTTAGAAATCATCTTCTGGAAAAGTACATTTGAAACAAATTATGCATAATTTGGTTAATTATACATTCTGTATAACCTTATTTTCAGGTCAGCATGATGATGAACTAATGTGAAACTAACAGACGTAATAGCAGAGCACTAAATCATAGTGGGAGTGACTTTGGAGTGAAGCTAGTACAAACCCGATTCCAAAAAAGTTGGGACACTGTACAAATTGTGAATAAAAAAGGAATGCAATAATTTACAAATCTCATAAACTTATATTTTATTCACAATAGAATATAGATAACATATCAAATGTTGAAAGTGAGACATTTTGAAATGTCATGCCAAATATTGGCTCATTTTGGATTTCATGAGAGCTACACATTCCAAAAAAGTTGGGACAGGTAGCAATAAAAGGCCAGAAAAGTTAAATGTACATATAAGGAACAGCTGGAGGACCAATTGGCAACATGATTGGGTATAAAAAGAGCCTCTCAGAGTGGCAGTGTCTCTCAGAAGTCAAGATGGGCAGAGCATCACCAATTCCCCCAATGCTGCGGCGAAAAATAGTGGAGCAATATCAGAAAGGAGTTTCTCAGAGGAAAAATTGCAAAGAGTTATCATCATCTACAGTGCATAATATCATCCAAAGATTCAGAGAATCTGGAATAATCTCTGTGCGTAAGGGTCAAGGCCGGACTGTGGCAAAGTGGAAAACTGTTCTGTGGTCAGATGAATCAAAATTTGAAGTTCTTTTTGGAAAACTGGGACGCCATGTCATCCGGACTAAAGAGGACAAGGACAACCCAAGTTGTTATCAGCGCTCAGTTCAGAAGCCTGCATCTCTGATGGTATGGGGTTGCATGAGTGTGTGTGGCATGGGCAGTTTACACATCTGGAAAGGCACCATCAATGCTGAAAGGTATATCCAAGTTCTAGAACAACATATGCTCCCATCCAGACGTCGTCTCTTTCAGGGAAGACCTTGCATTTTCCAACATGACAATGCCAGACCACATACTGCATCAATTACAACATCATGGCTGCGTAGAAGGATCCGGGTACTGAAATGGCCAGCCTGCAGTCCAGATCTTTCACCCATAGAAAACAGTTGGCGCATCATAAAGAGGAAGATGCGACAAAGAAGACCTAAGACAGTTGAGCAACTAGAAGCCTGTATTAGACAAGAATTGGACAACATTCCTATTCCTAAACTTGAGCAACTTGTCTCCTCAGTCCCCAGACGTTTGCAGACTGTTATAAAAAGAAGAGGGGATGCCACACAGTGGTAAACATGGCCTTGTCCCAACTTTTTTGAGATGTGTTGATGCCATGAAATTTAAAATCCACTTATTTTTCCCTTAAAGTGATACATTTTCTCAGTTTAAACATTTGATATGTCATCTATGTTGTATTCTGAATAAAATATTGAAATTTGAAACTTCCACATCATTGCATTTTGTTTTTATTCATAATTTGTACAGTGTCCCAACTTTTTTGGAATCGGGTTTGTACATTAGAACAGCAGTCTCAATTGGGTTTGGTTCAGAACACACATTATTTTTATATGGGACATGCACTGCCCACCTAGTTTAAATAGGCAAATACTTAAGAATCAATGATAGGATCATTATTGCAGTGATTGTTTCTAGCATGTTATATGTTTGGCAACAGTTCTTCTAACCCTAATTGATGAAGGGTGTAGCTTTTAATTTTTAAACAGCCATGTAGGAAGACACATCATGGTCATATTCCAGGATGACAATGTCAAGGTTCATCAGGCTCAAACTGTGAAAGAATGGTTGGGAGGGAGCATGAAGAATCATTTTCACACATGAATTGGCGCCTCTGAGTCCAGACCTTAAATTCATTGAAAGTCTTTGGGATGTGCTGGAGGAGATTTTACAGAGTGCCATCTTGCCAATACAAGATCTTGACCAAAAATGTATTCACCTCTTGATGGAAATAAATTTTGTGATGTTTTTTCCAGCAAGAATCTTTGTGTAGAATCTTTCATTATTTATAACCTCCAGTAAACGCTGCCTGTAAGTGCTTAGAAGCTTCTGTCACCTCTCTACTGCAATCTTGGCCCATTCTTCGCTTGAAAAAGCTTCCAGATCACTGATAATCTTTGGTTTTCACATTACCACTGCGTTCTTCAAATTCCGCCAAATATTTTCAATAAGATTTAAATCTGAAGACTGTGCAGGCCACTCAAGAACATTCTATGACTGATCCCTGAATCAAGCGTAAGTAGATTTGGATCTAAATTTTGGGATGGCTGTCCTTCAGGAAAGTCCATTCATCATCAAGCTTCAGTCTCTGCACCGAAGGCATCACTATCTTTGCTAAAATGGCTTGATACATCAAAGAATTTATGTCCTTCATACAGTCAAGATTTCCACTTCCTGCAACAGCAAAGCACCCCCATAACAAGACTGGACTGCCTTCGTGTTTGACCATGGAGAAGGTGTTCTTCTGCTCATAAGTTTTGCCTTTTGTTTTGCACCAGACATACCGCTGATCCATGGGTCCAAAAAGTTCCAGTTTGGACATATCGCTCCATAAAACATTCTTCCAGAACTCCACAGGTCTCTCCAAATGAATTTTAGCATATTCAAGTTGGCCTTTTATGTTCTTCTTGGTCAAGAGTCACATTTGGCAAGATGTCCCAACATGAAGGTCAAGATTGTCTAGTTCTTATGCTCTGCATTGAAATGTTTTTTCTTCCTTTCATCAGGTCATCTTGCAAGTCTTTGGCACTAAATTGAGGGTTTTTCTCAGTTGCTCTGATCAAATATTTTATTCTCCTTAATGATATTGTGCTTTTTCTTCAACACTCTCAAAGGTTTTCTGGTACAATACATTTTAAACTTATGAATAAGGCTGCCAGCTGTGTCTTTAGGAACTTTTAGTGTTTTGGAAATCTTGTAGCCATTCTAATGTAATAAAACAATTTGTTCTCTATAGCTTTTGTGAGATTGGCCATATTTGCTACTCAACTTTAGCACATGCATGAGCTAAATGTATGTATGTTTAACAGCACAAGATAATTCAGTTTTGCTATAGAGTTTCCAAGGGCTTAATTGTGTTTTAACACAATTTTGTACCGTACCATGCAAATAAGTGACTTAAAACAGCAGTGTTGAATAGGGGTTGAATAATTATGACATAGCTGTATTACGATAAAAAAAAAAAAAAAATCCTCTAACTCAAAAGCATTACATTATATATTCACGTTATTACTTTTAATTTGCCACTAAACTGTTATAGATGCATTTAAAAAAAAAAAAACTATCTTTAGGAAAGCTTACATTTGTAAATTATTAGTCTCTGGGGGGTTTGAATAATTTTGATTGCAACTGTATGTATTGTTTAATTTTGTTCATATCTTTTTTTTATATTGTATAGTTTTGGTTAGTATCTACCAAGTAACAGATGAATTTAAAATACTGAGTTTGATGCATGTCCTTTGTCATCGACAACAAAAGATGTGCTTTTCTCCTGCTTTTAAAAAGTGTATAAGCCTAGTTATTTTGCTGTTCTAACCATGCATGATTGTTTGCACCTCTGTATGATGATATGCAGGTTTAGATGTTTGTTTTTAAATCCCAAAGTTTCCTACTCTTTCCTTTTTCTAAGGTATTTGGTTGCAATTAAAAAAATTGTGGATTTTGTCGTTTTGAAGAACTGAGCAGACTGGATGTAGGATTTTTACAGCTGTTGGAAGCAAACAGAGAAATAGCTGGTGATATCACTGCTGTACAGTAAGTCCCTGAGAAAGAGGCACTAGTAATTAGCACTGAAATCTAGAGTGGGCCTGTGACATTTTCCTTGTCCTGGTTTTATTGGTACTGACTGAGAGGAATGGCCTCCAGCTTATTCATCAAACACTAGCTACGGTAGGGACTAAATACGAAGGCTCATTTTTCACGTAAAGTGGAAGCTGTTTTCAGCTATTTAAGGTGCTGTTCTGACCTGCAGAAATCAGAAAGGAGACACAAATTGGATAGCATATGTATGAAAAAGTGTTTGAAATATACACCCTTGCCTTCTGCATGAACCCTGCTGTTTTGTTAATTGAGTCTTTTGTTAATTTCGTCATCAGCAGGTTATTAGAGGGACATTTCATGAACAGGATCAGGGTATTTAATACACATGCAACATAACTTTTTTTGTTTCCTCCATCACATTGGCTGCCATATTACACATTTTTATATACACCGTTCAGGCATTATGACCACCTTCCTAATATTGTGTTGGTCCCCCTTTTGCTGCCAAAACAGCCCTGACCTGTCGAGGCATGGACTCCACTAGACCCCTGAAGGTGTGCTGTGGTATCTGGCACCAAGATGTTAGCAGCAGATCCTTTAAGTCCTGTAAGTTACAAGGTGGGTCTCCATGGATTGGACTTGTTTGTTCAGCACATCCCACAGATGCACGATTGGATTGAGATCTGGGGAATCTGGAGGCCAAGTCAACACCTCAAACTCGTTGTTGTGCTCCTCAAACCATTCCTAAACCATTTTTGCTTTGTGGCAGGGCGCATTATCCTGCTGAAAGCAGCCACAGCCACCAGGGAATACCATTTCCATGAAAGGGTGTACATGGTCTGTAACAATGCTTAGGTAGGTGGTACGTGTCAAAGTAACATCCACATGGATGGCAGGACCCAAGGTTTTCCAGCAGAAGATTGTCCCAAAGCATCACACTGCCTCCACCGGCTTGCCTTTTTCCCATAGTGCATCCTGGTGCCATGTGTTCCCCAGGTAAGCGACGCACACACATCAGGCCATCCACGTAATGTAAAAGAAAACGTGATTCATCAGACCAGGCTACCTTCTTCCATTGCTCCGTGGTCCAGTTCTAATGCTCACGTGCCCACTGTTGGCACTTTCGGCGCTGGACAGGGGTCAGCATGGGCACCCTGACTGGTCTCCGGCTATGCAGCCCCATACGCAACAAACTGCGATGCACTGTGTATTCTGACACCTTTCTATCAGAACCAGCATTAATTTCTTGAGCGATTTGAGCTACAGTAGCTCGTCTGTTTGATCTGACCACACGGGCGAGCCTTCGCTCCCCACGTGCATCAGTGAGCCTTGGCTGCCCATGACCCTGTCGCCGGTTCACCACTGTTCCTTCCTTGGACCACTTTTGATAGATACTGACCACTGCAGACCGGGAATACCCCACAAGAGCTGCAGTTTTGGAGATGCTCTGACCCAGTCTTCTAGCCATCACAATTCGGTCCTTGTCAAACTCGCTCAGATCCTTACGTTTGCCCATTTTTCCTGCTTCTAACACATCAACTTTGAGGACAAAATTTTCACTTGCTGCCTAATATATCCCATCCACTAACAGGTGCCGTGATGAAGAGATAATCAGTGTTTTTCACTTCCCGTCAGTGGTCATAAGGCTATGCCTGATCGGTGTATACTGTGTATATGTCAAAATGTGTTTTTCCCTTATGTAAATTGACTTTTGTATTATAACTAAATGAAAATAATACATATCAGTAAGTTAATGTGCTTGTATTTATATGGGAATTATTGGAAGATGGTTTATTAAGCTGTTTTTTTTTAGACAAACCCTTTCTACAGTCAGACCATTAAGCATTTGATATGTGCTAATGACTTGATATTAGATACTTGCTTTGAGCTTTACTCAAAGGTAAGAGCTGTATTTGTTAATAAGACCAGTTATTTGCACTTTTATGAAAAATAGGCTTCAGTTTACCCATAATACCCTAAAGGCAAGCTTTTCAGAGATGACCTGCCGGCGTACTGATGAGTGTGTGTGTGTGTGTGTGTGTGTGTGTGTGTGTGTACGGGTGTTGTGTCTGTGCATATTCTGCTTAATTTTCTTCAAACGCTTCAAATAACAGATAGGGTTGCTTTGCTGTCACATGTTTTCATGATTGAACTTATATGATGCATTTAGCTTTGAACATTTTCATTATTTTATAGGAAGTCTGCTGAGTCAGTGTTCATGAACAGTTTGCATGACACACCAGATGGAGCTTCATCTGGTTTCATCAAAATCTGTTGTCAGCTTGTTCATAAGATACTGAAACAATGTCAAACCACAGGCAATTTGCATGCCTGTACTCTGTCCTTCATTTTGCACACTTTGAATATCTCTAAATATATCTTCGTCTGATCAAGTATGCCTCTCATCCCAAAAGTCAAACCAGAAACATCATATCTTGAAAATAATGGTTGTTTGCAGCTCCTTTGGTTCAGTAATAAAGCCATCTTGTTATTCAGAACCGTTTTGTGCTACACAGGGTTTTTGAACTGGCCTTGTGGTGATTTTAAAACAATGTTCCAGTTTATATGTATGTGTGTCAGGGTAAGGACTTAACTTTTCCAATATTCACTTTAATCACGACAGTTGTAAAGATTTCGTTTTTGCCCTGTTATCTTAAATTTGCAGGGTTTTTTGTTAATTTAAGAGGCATTTTTTCCCCAAGCCCCTGTTAATTTCTGATCCTGGTGTGTGTATGTGTATTTTATTGTTGATGTATCTGTGACTCTGAAGGGAATGTAACAGCAGAGTGTGATGATTCTCTAACCATCACCCCTCTCATCCTGCCATGGAAACCAGAAGAGTGCTGAGGTTATGGGGACACATCCAGAATGTAGCATCCCTGTGCTAAACTGGATTTACCAGGTCTGAATTTACTGGCGGTCAGTGTTCTCAGCTCAGAAGCTGTAAATCAGCAGAAAAGACTGGCTTTTCTAGGCTTTTTATCTATGTTTTGGTTAACTTTTTTTCGGTTAATCCTAGAAAAACTGCAGTGACAAAGTACAATAATTTTTTTCCCAACACTCTCTTAGTTGTGCAAACAGATAGTCCAATCCCATACTCTGCTTTGATGCATCGTTTGAGAAATGAACCAGCTAGTCATGACTGTTTCCTAAAACTGTAGTAACTTTGTTGAACATCTGTTGTTCAAACCACATTTGTTAAAAAAAAATTGAACTAGTAATAACTTTGCTAATTAATCAGTTTGAGCTCAAATTAATCAGATTTGGCTGTAAAAAATTAACATGGCATTTTAGGGCTACTATGATATACACTATATTGCCAAATGTATTGGGACACCCCTCCAAATCATTGAATTCAGGTGTTCCAATCACTTCCATAACCACAGATGTATAAAATCAAGCACCTAGGCAGGCAGACTGCTTCTACAAACATTTGTGAAAGAATGGGTCGCTCTCAGGAGCTCAGTGAATTCAAGCATAGTACCGTGATAGGTTGCCACCTGTGCAATAAGTCCATTCGTGATATTTTCCTCACTACTAAATATTCCACGGTCAACTGTTAGTGGTATTGTAACAAATGTGGAAGCAATTTGGAACAGCATCTCAGCCACAAAGTGGTAGGCCACGTGAAATCACAGAGCAGGGTTAGCGCATGCTGAGGTGCACAGTGCGCAGAAGTCCAACTTTCTACAGAGTCAATAGCTACAGACCTCCAAACTTCGTGTGACCTTCAGATTAGCTCAAGAACAGTGCGTAGAGAACTTCATGGAATGGCCGAGCAGCTGCATCCAAGCCTTACATCACCAAGTGCAATGCAAAGCGTCAGATGCAGTGGTGTAAAGCACGCCGCCACTGAACTCTAGAGCAGTGGAGACGTGTTCTCTGGAGTCTGGAGTGACGAATCACGCTTCTCTGTCTGGCAATCCGATGGACGAGTCTGGGTTTGGCGGTTGCCAGAAGAACGGTACTTACCTGACTGCATTGTGCCAAGTGTAAAGTTTGGTGGAGGGGGGATTATGGTGTGGGGTTGTTTTTCAGGGGTTGGGCTTGGCCCCTTAGTTCCAGTAAAAGGAACTCTTAATGCTTCAGCATATCAAGACATTTTGGACAATTTCATTCTCCTAACTTTATGGGCACAGTTTGGGTATGGCCCCTTCCTGTTCCAACATGACTGCGCACCAGTGCACAAAGCAAGGTCCATAAAGACATGGATAAGCAAGCTTGGTGTGGAGGAACTTGACTGGCCTGCACAGAGTCCTGACCTCAACCCGACAGAACACCTTTGGGATGAATTAGAGCAGAGGCTGCCTTCTCGTCCAACATCAGTGCATGACCTCACAAATGTGCTTCTAGAAGATTGGTCAAAAATTCCCATAAACGCACTCCTGAGTCCTAAACCTTGTGGAAAGCCTTCTCAGAGTTGAAGCTGTTATAGCTGCAAAGGGTGGGCAAAGTCCATATTAAACCCTACGGATTAAGAATGGGATGTCATTAAATTCATGTGCATGTAAAGACAGGCGTCCCAAAACTTTTGGCAATATAGTGTATGTTTGATATTTCTATCATGACAACTCTCTGAGTGTTTGGCATGGTAATGGAAATGACAATGTTGATATATTTGGTCTTGGCCGAATAGATCTGCTTCATTGCTGCTGCTGCAGAGCAAGTACGGGACTTGCTACTGCCAATACATACACGACACGCTGCTGTGAGCCAGTAAGACATGCTGTTGCTGTACAATAGAGCGTACATGATTTACACGTTGCAGATCTATACAGGTGGAGCTGGGGTAGGTGTAGGGTTTCTAAAAAAGTGCTGCACTGCTAAGGCAAATGCAAACCAAGAATTTGAAGGTTGAGCACGCAAGCTCATTTGCTACTGATACAGCAGGAACCAATCAGCTGTGCCCTATAGAGAATGATGTGATTGCAAGCAGGTTGTGTTAAGGACCTATTAGCCGGCACCATCTAGAGAATCATGACAGAACTTTATATATATGTTCTCCACTGTTTTGCTTTATTTTCAGATGTTTGATTCAATCGCGGTTGGTTTCCCTCCATCACAAATTCTCAAGAATACGAGAGCACACTTAGTTGGCTAAAAATGTTTTTGGCCAATGCACCCCTGGTCCATATAGCTATGTTTTGAAAGTGCCACAGTGTCTTTTCAGTGAAATCAACCTACAGTGAAAAAAAAATTCTTTAGGATTTGCTTTGAAACAAGTTTCACTCAGAAATTGGTAATTTTCATAATTACAAAGAAACGGCAAGAAACACATTTAATTAAACATGAAATTCTAAAGTATAAATACTGAAATTTTCTTGTGAACCGTACTGCAATAATCTTTCTTTTATTTTTTTTGAAGTTTTACAGAATGGCTTACAGTTGTCTTCATAGATTTCCATAATCTAATGTATGTTCTCACCCATAGCTGCATGTGTTTCTGAGATTTGACACCTGAGCACTGCTGCTGTGCTTTAGAGGAGTCTCGGGTTACGTGGAGAGCGTAAAGGACCTCAGTAAATTATTCATAACTTGAATCTTAAGGGTGTCTGAGTTGGAGCGAGCAGAGTACATCCCCGTCCTCTGTTATCTCTCTCAGGCAAAGGATATAAAATGAAGTTGACGTAAAAGTGCTGAAGGACTTTTAAATGAAGATCAAAGTGTAGAGAGAATTTTCTGACACTGGCAATGTTCGTGTGGGTGTGAATGTGTGTGTGTTTTCTTGTACTCTGATGAAGTGCTGGGCAGGCTGTGCTTTGTCAGCTCTCTGTACAATCTCAACTACAGACAATGAATATGTTTACATGTGCACCAATAATGTGATTATTTCTAATAATGAGAGTAAGGACTTAATTGCAGTAAGATGTTTACATGACACGAGTAAATCTCTTCACTCTCTTTTACATGCAGTTTTTATTATTCTGATTATTCACTAAGATTTGTGGTTAGTTTTACCACAATTATTCACATACCCCAATGCACAGCATACAAACCCGATTCCAAAAAAGTTGGGACACTGTACAAATTATGAATAAAAACAGAATGCAATGATGTGGAAGTTTTAAATTTCAATATTTTATTTACAATACAACATAGATGACATATCAAATGTTTAAACTGAGAAAATATATCATTTTAAGGGAAAAATAAGTTGAGTTTAAATTTCATGGCATCAACACATCTCAAAAAAGTTGGGACAAGGCCATGTTTACCACTGTGTGGCATCCCTCTTCTTTTTATAACAGTCTGCAAACGTCTGGGGACTGAGGAGACAAGTTGCTCAAGTTTAGGAATAGGAATGTTGTCCCATTCTTGTCTAATACAGGCTTCTAGTTGCTCAACTGTCTTAGGTCTTCTTTGTCGCATCTTCCTCTTTATGATGCGCCAATGTTTTCTATGGGTGAAAGATCTGGACTGCAGGCTGGCCATTTCAGTACCCGGATCCTTCTACGCAGCCATGATGTTGTAATTGATGCAGTATGTGGTCTGGCATTGTCATGTTGGAAAATGCAAGGTCTTCCCTGAAAGAGACGACGTCTGGATGGGAGCATATGTTGTTCTAGAACTTGGATATACCTTTCAGCATTGATGGTGCCTTTCCAGATGTGTAAGCTGCCCATGCCACACGCACTCATGCAACCCCATACCATCAGAGATGCAGGCTTCTGAACTGAGCGCTGATAACAACTTGGGTTGTCCTTGTCCTCTTTAGTCCGGATGACATGGCGTCCCAGTTTTCCAAAAAGAACTACAAATTTTGATTCGTCTGACCACAGAACAGTTTTCCACTTTGCCACAGTCCATTTTAAATGAGCCTTGGCCCAGAGAAAACGCCTGCGCTTCTGGATCATGTTTAGATATGGCTTCTGTTTTGACCTATAGAGTTTTAGCCGGCAACTTCGAATGGCACGGTGGATTGTGTTCACCGACAATGTTTTCTGGAAGTATTCCTGAGCCCACGTTGTGATTTCCATTACAGTAGCATTCCTGTATATGATGCAGTGCCGTCTAAGGGCCCGAAGATCACAGGCATCCAGTATGGTTTTCCGGCCTTGACCCTTACGCACAGAGATTGTTCCAGATTCTCTGAATCTTTGGATGATATTATGCACTGTAGATGATGATAACTTCAAACTCTTTGGAATTTTTCTCTGAGAAACTCCTTTCTGATATTGCTCCACTATTTTTCGCCGCAGCATTGGGGGAATTGGTGATCCTCTGCCCATCTTGACTTCTAAGAGACACTGAGAGGCTCTTTTTATACCCAATCATGTTGCCAATTGACCTAATAAGTTGCAAATTGGTCCTCCAGCTGTTCCTTATATGTACATTTAACTTTTCCGGCCTCTTATTGCTACCTGTCCCAACTTTTTTGGAATGTGTAGCTCTCATGAAATCCAAAATGAGCCAATATTTGGCATGACATTTCAAAATGTCTCACTTTCAACATTTGTTATCTATATTCTATTGTGAATAAAATATAAGTTTATGAGATTTGTAAATTATTGCATTCCTTTTTTATTCACAATTTGTACAGTGTCCCAACTTTTTTGGAATCGGGTTTGTACATTATGTTACTGGCCACTGTTTTAATCTACTTGCATCAAATGCAAAACACATTTTGTGCACGAGACTTTTTGTTTTCGACCATCACTATGCTGCATTATATTTATGTCGTGCAACGTTGTCAACATGAACTTCCTTCAGCGCCCCAAATAAGTGATGCCTTCTTTACAACGTCATCTGTGTACGTCAAAAGCATAGGCGCACTTTGGTCAGAGTGGAATAGATGCGATTAAAGTGTTTATATGCCTGTTTAGTGCATACGGCACATATTTTGGTTACTATGATTATAAGCTTTATCGCATCAATCTGATTGAAGTATTGTGTAAAGTTTAATTGCAATATTGCCTAAATCTCATTATAATCACAGTATGAGGGTGCATGTAAACATAGTCAATGTAAGTTTGATCTAAAAAACAGTGTTCAAACACTGCTTATAATTCATAATATAATATATACTGTTTCATATGCTCTCACACAGTTACATAACTGTTACAGGATAGTTGGTGGGTAATGTATTTTCGGGGGTTGAGGCAAAACATATTTTCTACAAAAATCATGTACAATAGAAATCGTAATGTATAGTGATTGACTTAATATGTTAGATAATGGAAACAAAGCACATTTACAGTCCATACTATATTTTTAATTATGGACCAGACGATTAGGCTGTAATCCCAAAGCTGATTTTATTATTAATATTTTATAGTTTTTAATTCCTGTATAAAATGAGATATACATATAAAATATATGTAGATTATTTTATTTTTAATTTTATTTATTAAAGTGTATTTATTAAATTTTTTTTGTAAATTATTTACTGTATATATATTTTTATATATATATTTTCCATAAATACAGTGGGGAGAACAAGTATTTGATACACTGCCGATTTTGCAGGTTTGCCCACTTACAAAGCATGTAGAAGTCTGTAATTTTTATCATAGGTACTCTTCAACTGTGAGAGACGGAATCTAAAACAAAAATCCAGAAAATCACATTGTATGATTTTTAAGTAATTAATTTGCATTTTATTGCATGACATAAGTATTTGATACATCAGAAAAGCAGAACTTAATATTTGGCACAGAAACCTTTGTTTGCAATTACAGAGATCATACGTTTCCTGTAGTTCTTGACCAGGTTTGCACACACTGCAGCAGGGATTGGGTTCAGGTCTGGAGACTGGCTAGGCCACTCCAGGACCTTGAGATGCTTCTTACGGAGCCACTCCTTAGTTGCCCTGGCTGTGTGTTTCGGGTTGTTGTCATGCTGGAAGACCCAGCCACGACCCATCTTCAATGCTCTTACTGAGGGAAGGAGGTTGTTGGCCAAGATCTCGCGATACATGGCCCCATCCATCCTCCCCTCAATACGGTGCAGTCGTCCTGTCCCCTTTGCAGAAAAGCATCCCCAAAGAATGATGTTTCCACCTCCATGCTTCACGGTTGGGATGGTGTTCTTGGGGTTGTACTCATCCTTCTTCTTCCTCCAAACACGGCGAGTGGAGTTTAGACCAAAAAGCTCTATTTTTGTCTCATCAGACCACATGACCTTCTCCCATTCCTCCTCTGGATCATCCAGATGGTCATTGGCAAACTTCAGACGGGCCTGGACACGCGCTGGCTTGAGCAGGGGGACCTTGCGTGTGCTGCAGTATTTTAATCCATGACGGCGTAGTGTGTTATTAATGGTTTTCTTTGAGACTGCGGTCCCAGCTCTCTTCAGGTCATTGACCAGGTCCTGCCGTGTAGTTCTGGGCTGATCCCTCACCTTCCTCATGATCATTGATGCCCCACGAGGTGAGATCTTGCATGGTGCCCCAGACCGAGGGAGATTGACCGTCATCTTGAACTTCTTCCATTTTCTAATAATTGCGCCAACAGTTGTTGCCTTCTCATCAAGCTGCTTGCCTATTGTCCTGTAGCCCATCCCAGCCTTGTGCAGGTCTACAATTTTATCCCTGATGTCCTTACACAGCTCTCTGGTCTTGGCCATTGTGGAGAGGTTGGAGTCTGTTTGATTGAGTGTGTGGACAGGTGTCTTTTATACAGGTAACAAGTTCAAACAGGTGCAGTTAATACAGGTAATGAGTGGAGAACAGGAGGGCTTCTTAAAGAAAAACGAACAGGTCTGTGAGAGCCGGAATTCTTACTGGTTGGTAGGTGATCAAATACTTATGTCATGCAATAAAATGCTAATTAATTATTTAAAAATCATACAACTGGATTTTTAGATTCCGTCTCTCACAGTTGAAGTGTACCTATGATAAAAATTACAGACCTCTACATGCTTTGTAAGTAGGAAAACCTGCAAAATCGGCAGTGTATCAAATACTTGTTCTCCCCACTGTAGGTTAATTCCTGTATGAATTATATTATTTTATTATACATTTTATAATTGTTTTTCTTTATTATTTTAAATGGTTTAATTCCTCTATAAAATTTCTCTATATAAATGAGATATACATATACATTTTTTTATTTAATTTATTTTATTTTATTTTGTTACCTGGCCCATTTATAGATCTGAATTAGTCAGCATAATAATACGGTATTGGGAGCAACTTGAGAAAAAATTATGAAGATACTTTAAAAAAGATTCTGTTTACATAAATATATCCAGAAGAGGTGTGTAGATTTGGTTGGGCCTAAACAATGTAAGAGGTTTTGGTGGTTGGCAACTCTTCCGCCTCTGACTGTCCTGCTCTCTATTGATCCAGTTGATGAATAGCCTGAAAGTATGCTATAATGTTTGCCAGCATAATTGTGAAAGAATATGTCACTACATAAAGAAAATGTCCACGACGTGTCAAAACTTTAAAAATAAATCATCTCGACATACAGAAAAATGAGCAGTTAGATTTGTCAGGCACATGTTCTCTATCTTTGCAAATCATACAAAGGAAATTATGTAATGTGTTTTCTTTGAAGGAGCTTGGCTCGCTCTCCCTCTCTCTCTCCTTTTTTCTCTTTTCCCATCTTTCACCTTAGAACAATGCCCCTTTTATGATTTTTTTCCATGGATTGCCAGCCCAGATTTTCAGCAGTGCCTAAACAAGCATTTTTAACAGTGATTACAGAAACTGAAGCCAAATGCTTTTGGCAGCAAATTAGCACAGTAAAAAATTAACCATAATTAGTTTGGTTTTCCATTTAGTGTGAATCTTCAACTTTGTTGAAGTAAATGTCCATGGAAAGGAGAAAAACATTTTGCACTCAATCCTAGTGAAATATGTGATGTGAGAAAGTGCTGGAAATTGAAATGGCCCCTGCTTTTTTTGCAAAAGCCCCTGACAGGTGCTAGCTGGGCCGTTCACAAGCCTGATCATTATTCAAGACTTATAGAGGACATGTGAGAGAGTGAGATAGCAGTATGACATTGGCTCATGCTTCGTGATTAGACATCAAAGAGTGAACTGTGTACAGAGACAGATCTGGAGTGTGAGTGAGGACTCTTCTGAGCTGGAAAAGATTTGCGCCCCTCTGACCTCATAAATTTGTTAATTAAACGGACCGGGTCTGTGAAAAGTTCTGCGGTTCATAAATGCCTGTCATGACTCTGTTCATATTTCAGAACTTTCATTAGAGCAGCTACATTCAAGTGTGGTCTTGCTGATGGAGCACTGATGATAACATCTCAGATATCATAACTGTTGTTACAGGCATCTAATCCATCACAATCCATTCCTTTTCCAATGAAAAGTGGATTCAACACGACTATATAATAATAAGATATGATTGCAAAATAAAAGTCACAAAATAAGGATTCTCACTGAGTCAGGTAGGGCAGAATGTGGCATTATGGGATAGCAAAGGCTGTACACTTCTAAATGCCAGCGAAGGCAGTTGGTCATTTTTATATTATTTGCCACTTTCATGTGTATTTGGGACATCCCGCATTGTAAAAAAAAATAAGGTTATATATATAATGTATAAAATGAGGTAGATAAGGTTATAATTGTTTTTCTTTATTATTTTAAATAGTTTAATTCCTCTATAGAAATGAGGTACACATATAACAATACATATAATAATATTTTATTTTATTATTTAATTTAATTTAATTTAATTTTTATATTATTTATATGGCCATTTTGATATTGTTTACCACTTTCATGTGTATTTGGGACATCCCGCATTGTAAAAAATGCATTTGTCATGATTTTGTTGCAATATCTTTGTGTCCGTCTATGTAACTTGTCACAATTTGTCATTTATATTCAAATTTATTTGAATAGTTTTTATGGTTTCAAACATATTTTTAATTTTATTCACTCTTTGTTTTCTTAATTCGTATTTAAAGTGGTAGAAAAGTGCATTGTGCATTTGATAGGTTTTTTTTTTTTTTAACCTTGTTTAATTCCTCTATAGAAATGAGGTATACATATAACATTTTTATTTATTTTTTATTTATTTTATTTTTATATTATTTATATGGTTATTATATTGTTTGCCACTTTCATGTGTATTTGGGACATCCCGCATTGTAAAAAAAATTATTTGTCATTATTTTGTTACAATATCTTTGTGTTCGTCCATGTAACTTTGTTATTTATATTCAAATTTATTTATTTATAAAATTAGGTATAGCTTGGTTATAATTGTTTTTATAATTGCATTGAACTGGAGGTTGTGACTTTGTCAAGTTGCATATAGGAAAGTTACACACATATATCTCGTGTTGATAGGTTATTTCATACTGTTTTCCCAAATGGGCTGAATGATAGTCCAGCTGCGTACCTCATACAGAGAAAATACGGGGAACGCCCTCAGATATTTGGGAAGGGGTGTCATGTTTTTGATCGAGAAGCTTCTATTTATAATGGATTGCTTCAATAGCTCGAGTGTGTGAGCTGTCAGGCGCTGAGGCGGGAATCATATGACCTGCGTTCATTCCCGTATAGTGTCGCTGTGACACGCGCTGCGGGACGCGCATTTCTCCGGTGCTTGCGAGAAGAGCGCAGCATTAACATGTACCACACCGCTGTACTCCACTGAAATACTCTCGGATATTTATTCAAACAGAAGTCTCGTTATCTTATTTACAGAATAGACGTGATTACGCGAGACGATGCCTGAAGAAAAAGGTAGGCTATGTTGCGCTTTGACGCTCTGGTCATAACCTATTTTATTATTTCAGATGGCGGTTGTACCTCTTTGTCAGTGGGAACCTGTGTCATTGATGCTGTATGTTGACTTCATTGTAGTAATATCGAAGCATAATAGCGTATTCTAATATTATGATATTCAGTCTGTTCATCATCATTATCCTATGACATTGAATTTTAAGCTTTGGGATTATGATTCGGTGAAACAGCTGAGATTTCATGATGCATTTTGTGACAATTAGCGAAATATATAAATATTACTTTACATATATTACATTTTTAGCGTATTTGTTAGATTGAAGCTCTGCAAAAAATATTTAGAGTGTTGTCTATTAAAACAACCACAGCAACAACAGCCCACCTAAAGAATATGCATGTCTTTGGCAGAAGGACATGCTGTTGCACTCCAGGAGCTCAGATGCAATCTGGCCTTTTTGGACAGCAGTCTAGAGATGTTTTTACTTGTGTGTGTGTGTGTGTGTGTGTGTGTGTACATGTTTTTCTATCCCGGTGGGGACTTCAGCCTAAATGCACACTGACTCATGGGGACTTGTGTCACTGTAGGGACCTAAATTGAGGTCCCCAAGAGGAAACAATCTTATAAATCATACAGAATGAGTTTTTTTGAAAATGTAAAAATGCAGAAAGTTTTCTGTGATGTGTAGGTTTAGGGGTTGGGTTAGTGTAAGGGGATAGAATGTAGAGTTTGTACAGTATAAAAAACATTACGTCTATGGAGAGTCCCCACAAAGATAGCGAACCAGATCAGGTGTGTGTGTGTGTGTGTGAGAGAGAGAGAGAGAGAATGAGAGTGAGAATATAGGGGAGGGGAAAGACATACTGACATTCTGATATATACAGTCAAACCAAAAATTAAACCAGATATCATTTTTACTAGTGGGTGCAGGACACTATAGTTCATTTATGTAAGTGAGGATAGCAAAATAAAGTAAACTGTGACATATTATACCCAAAAATTCTTCATACAGTGGACTACCAGTAAAATTGATAAAAATTTGGGACCAAAATTATTCAGACACTTTGACCTGATCAAGGGTTTTTTCTTTAAATGCTAATGCGACCTTTTACACCACAGACTGAACAAAATGAAGCATTGCTTGGTAATTGGTTGACTTACATTGGCATTATCTAATTGTGTACTTAAATTTAACAGCTAATTGGTTGATTGTAATCCATTACATACCTTTCTATCAAAGTTATCTGAAATTATCAAGATGAATTTGTTCTGACACATTTTAACTCATTTGAGTTCTTGTCATATTTTATTACCATTTTCTAAACTATAGCGAATAAACTGTGATAATGTGAGAAAATGTTGAAGGTGTCTGAATAAATTTTGGTTTGACTAGTTATTTTTTGAGTGGAAATTAAAGAGCACTTGATTGTTATTAGAGGTTTGCATGTCTAGTAAAAGCCAGGTTTTATTTAGACACTGCAATGATGTCTGAATAAGAAAGCAGGCGGTTAATTGCTTTTGAATGAGTTCATTGAAGTTGTTTGTGTGCAAAAATGATTGATACATTTTATGTGAATAGGAGTTGAAACTTGTTGGCCGATGGCTGATTGATTTCCAATGAATACAGCATGTGATATAAGCTAATACAAATTATGTAATCATATATTTTTAAACATTTGCTGTTTTTTTTAAATATTCACAAAACGCTGAAACAGGATTTGTGCATTATCCAGTGACAAGGCTGACTTTGTAACTGAGAAGCAGGTACACTTATCCGTTTAAGCCGATAATCTAAAATGGCCAAATATTGCCAGTTGAGTATATCAGTCAGTCAACTAGTTGCGACTTGTGAAAGGATTTCTGTGTGTGTTTGTACATGTGTGTGGCTATCACAGGGACAAAAAGCAGCATTGTCACCTGACATTTTGACATTACAAAGCAACTACTCTTAACTGCTGGGTAGGTCTTACTGTCACAGTTTCACAAGGGCAAACACATCCAAGTCATGATATAACTGTTGGAAGAGTCTCAGCAGATGCAGAAATACCCATAGTGCTGACTGTGGTGACAGTAAACAAACTCTCTTCCTCTGCTCCGCCTCTTATCTAAACAGATCTGGAAGAAAGATGGAGAAATGAAATATGACAGGTAGTTGTTTTCTTTGCATTTAATTGTGCCTCAGGTACTTTTATCATGTGTCCTTGCGAAATTGGGAGATCACTAAACATTAGTGCACAAATATAATCTGTGGCATGTTCACTTGGATGTTTATCTTGCTTTTTTTGCTACCACCAAGAGTAAGGCTTAGATTAAGTGCTTAAAATCCATTACTGTGGCTCCTTACAGAAAGCTGCTAAAATGGAGTTACCTCTGGTTGCCTCAAAATGGGCACTCCATGGTTACGAGTGTGTAATTTGCTTTAAAATCCTTTAATCATCCTGCCATGTCGGAGGATCATCTTCACACACACAGCTGCAAGCCTTGTGGACAAATTAGTGCTTTAAGTTTCTTGTAGATTTAAGTATCTTGTGAAATATTTGCTGGGACTTCAAATTCTTTTAATTTCGTTTGGATTTTTCCTCACCAGTGCACAGTGAGCTACTTGTTTTCAGTCAGATGTCTGAAGAAAGGCCTTCTGAAGCAAAGCGATTCGTTTGTGTAAGAAAAATATCCATATTTAAAACTTTATAAACTAAAATAACTAGCTTCTGACAGACGGCCGTACGCATCGATTTACGGCGAAAGAGTAACCCCTGACCTGACGCATTGCGTATTGACGAACAGAGGATAAAGCAAAACAAAACACTTGTCACAAATTAGAAGTCTAAAACAAGAATTTTTAAAGAGAAATGTTGGCATTTCGATATAAGAGAAGAGGAGCTTGAGTTTGTTGCCCAGCCCTATTTGTTTGAACCGCGAGAGGGGTCAAAGCTTATGCTACTCCTACATCCTACGTCATACATCGCGCCAGGGGTTACTCTTTTGCTGTATGTCGACTTGCGTAGGCCGTCTGCTGGAAGCTAGTTATTTTAGTCTATCAAGTTTTAAATATGGATATTTTTCTTACAAAAACCCATCGGCCTTTA
The DNA here is from genome assembly GCA_039654105.1 of Coreius guichenoti. Lineage (NCBI taxonomy): Eukaryota > Metazoa > Chordata > Actinopteri > Cypriniformes > Gobionidae > Coreius > Coreius guichenoti. Next base: position 19,874,695 of record CM077187.1, read on the forward strand.
TTAACCCCCTGGAGTCGTATGGATTACTTTTATGATGGATGGATGCACTTTTTTGGACTGCCATTCACTACCATTATAAAGCTATATTTTTACATATAACTCAGATTGTGTTCATCTAAAAGACTTGAGGGTAAGTAAATCATGGGATAATTTTCATTTTTGGGTGAAATATCCCTTTAACTTTTAATATCTATCTAGTCTCATTTTTTTCGATCTATATTCATCTGTCTTGCTGTCTGGATACGTGCACAGTTTATAATCTTTTGACATTTAAGACTCATCAGATTTTGATGATTTAAGAATCATCAAAATGTATCTTTGACTATTAGGTCACATTGAGGTCAAGATGTAACTTAATATGATTTCATGAACCTGTACACGTCAGTGGGAGTGAATGAGGTGAAGGTGATGCAAAAAATATGAACCTCCTCTCATGACTTATAGGAAACAGCTTTGACATGCACAGTTTGATATTTGAAGAATGGAGGAGGTCTTATATAACTATAGACATATACTTCAATATTGAATTATGCAGTGCAAGAGAGTAATATGATGAATGTTCTAGCATTCAAAGGCTTTCTATTGTACAATCTAACCCCAAAACCCACAATTGCATTTGCAAAATAAGGCAAACGATGGGTGATTTTGGCTAGGTGAGTGGCTGACGGATTCTGCAGTGGAAATCCGAGCCTTTCAAACACACAGACATGTCAGCCATGCACATGGACCTCAAGCAGAATGTAGCAGGGCATGATGGAATCCCCATGGGTTGAGTAGATGCTCTATTTATGGAGAACCTGCTTAAAGATGGATGACTCTCTGTGTAAACGAGCAAGTCTGTGAAAGTACGGTGTGTGTGAGTTTAGGGACATGTGGAACAAACTCCCCCCTTACGCTGACCTTTAGCTGGTTGTGCTTACAGAGGTTTTGATGATATATGATGTGGACATCTGAAGCATGCAGATCAGTGTATGAACAGAGCGGGGTGTGACAGTGATAGGGATCTTACTACTGCAGTACAGCTTCATGCCTTAATTCCTTTAACCACAGATCTTTGGCTCAGGTTGAAAGGAATCAGAGACTCGGAAAACTCTGGTTGTTTTTGTACTTCATGAGAAATGGATAGTGATCCACCCTGACTTATCGAGTTGTTATCAGAGAAGATGTGGTTAGGCCTACAAGATTCATTTACTGTTTTCTCTCTTTTATTGTGATGTGGTTTGCTAGTTTATTGAAGTCTTGTGCTGGCTGGCACCACAATCCTCTTTATACACCATATAGTATATGGGCTTTTCACACTTGACAGATGGGGTGTGTACATACAGTGAAAGTCAATTGTTTGGACCTCAACATTCTTGACTGGATGGCAATCTCTTCATCATTTGTGTTTGGTGTCACTGTTTAAAATGTTTAAAGGCACAATTTGTAATTTCCACAACTAGTAGAGGTCGCTTATTCAAAACAAAGGTGTAGCTTGATGACGCATTGATTTCGCGGAATCTTGTGAGTTGTTGTCTTCACCTCTACAGCCGGTGGAAAAGAATCCGAAAGTTATGTTATAATGCGTTTGCTCGGCGGCTACTATGAGACACTTGTTGCACACTGCAGTAAGCTAGATCAATATTAGGCATGGTAAAACATGGTATCAATCAAGAAAATGAGATTTAAACAATAAGACTAACTGTGTTGAGCTATAATGATTTGTTTTCTGTCTATGAATGTATCCAAATAGTTGCTCACCTGTCTAATAAAACGCATAATATATTAAAGCGTCTTTGGCGTTTTCATGGTTTCTACAAAATAAAAGTTTTTATTTTATTTTGGAAATCAAGGGTTACGCGGGTATGATGTCATTGATAGGCGACGCACAGACACGGCCTGTGTCCTGGTTAAAATGGCTTATTTCTCTGGATTTAAACATTCTTGGAAACGTTTGGGATAATGTACACAAGTCAACAAAATATATAACATTGTTCTAGTGGTTTTTGGATTTTAATCCAAAAATACATATTGTGCCTTTAACTTCTTTCCCTCAGATGCTGAAATGAAACACCATGTTCTGGGAGGTAGAAAGCACATGAATGTTTAATGAGATAACCTTTGAGACCTTTGATTGGCTGTTTGTTGCCATAACATTTAACTCCTTTTCAAAAATTGTGAAATGTTGCTTGACCTAGTGTTACTTTAGCATGATTTATTTACAATTGTAGTATTTATGAATATTTTGAATTAGCTTTTATTTTTATATTTTCAGTTTTCATTTTCAAAGAGTAATTTTAGTACTTCAGCTTAAACTTATTTCAGTTAATTATCCAGGCAACATTTGTAATTTTTATTTTAAGTTTTTTTTTAAATTCAAATTTTTAATCTAATATTTATATTTTATTTTATTTAAGCTTTATTTAAATGAACTAAAACAATTTTTAATTCTATTCTGGTCTAGAATGATAAAGTTTGTCATTCCTGTCCCCATGGGTCTTTGTTTTTCCTGTAGTAGCTGGAATGAACCTGGCATTCGTTAAATGCATTGACCTCTTTATGGTTTATGGGCCTTCATGCTTGCTTTTCTTTATTGGAAAAATACCTTCTGGTAAACACTGCTGTTTATGAAAATACTGTCAGTGTCTGTGATTTGACTGTAACCTCAAATGATTAATTCATGTATAAAGCATTTACATATACCGTCAGCTTGCTAAAAGTGACTTTCTATGGTTGTTGTTGTGTTTTTTAGGTTGGATTATCGTAAATGTCCACTGTTGTTTAACAACTCTACCTGATCTGTGAAAGCAGGAAATAGCTTTAGCTTTAAAGGGGCCTTTAAACATTTCCAGAATGCTGTTTCGGAGGTCCAGCAGCACAAGAGTCTCTCTTAGGATCTATAAAAACATGTGGATGTAGTGGAGGTTTACAGAGCATCAAGTATTAATGAAATGCTGTGCCAACTGGTGGATGAATGGTGCAAGTGAAAGGAATTGACATATTAACCAGCCTGTTTCTGTTCTCTGTCGTCAGCCAATCTAAATGATTAACACTAGGGGTGTGAGGAGACACTTAGCTCACGAGACGAGACGAGACGAGACATGAGATTGGGTTCACAGGAAAACGAGACAAGATTTTTGCCAGTATTTTTAAGAAATCCTCAATGACAAAATTCATGACTGGAAAAATAGTCTGCAGGTGCATTTTGAAATGATTTAACTAATCACTTTTAATTAATGTCATTTCAGTTCTACTTTCTGAGTATGAATTAGCATATGCATTGAAAGACAACAATATACAAGCACTGTAAAAGGTTTTGCCACAAACTCCACTGACTGGCTTCTCTCCTGCATGAGTCTCTTTAGACCTTACTGTACATGAATTATGAGCTTCCAGAACATGTGTGTGATCTCCTAATTGAACTCCTTTCAACAAATTGAACATAGAAATAAAAACAGTATAAATAACAAAAATAAATAACAGTTTTTTATTAGTCTTATTCAGTGCAAACAATAAGTGCAACCATAATAAAAGTACTCTCTCAATATTCAAAGTGCAAACAGAGACCAGAGCTAAGAGAGGGTTACAACTACACAGCCCAGCCTAAGATAGCTTTGATAATGGGAGGCAGGCTAATTTGTATGTAGCCTAATTTGCACGCATCAGGGAGCTTGCATTTTACTTTCGCTTTTGTTTTTAATTCACGATCGCATGTACTCTGTGTATAGGGAGCGGCGGTGCTGAGCGCGCATTCTACAAGATAAGATATTTAGCAGACGCTTAGGATCTGTTGCGCAATCCTCCACCATGGTCTTGTCAGTCATCTCACCTTACTCTCGTCACGTGATCAGTGAACTGTGATTCCTGCTGCACTGTGTGTGACTCTGCAGCTTGTGATGGATGAGAAGAGAAGAAGTTTACAATAGTGTACAACTGAAGTGACCGTTATCCAACTGAATTAAATGCTTTTTATTTCTGTAAAAAAAGCAAAACGACAGTGGAGGTAGTGCCGCAGTGGGCACCGTAATGTAATGTAAACGTAGCGGTGGCATATTCCATGCTAATTTCACCCTTATGCTCCGTCATGGCAATATCATATGACAGCTTTTCACTCGAAATCTTGTCACATTTTAATATTGCGTCATGAGATCTCGTCACACCCCTAACACTAAGGGCCCTATTTTAACGATCTGAGTGCATGGTCTGAAGCGCATGGCGCAGGTGCACTTAGGGCGTGTCCGAATCCACTTTTGCTAGTTTAACAACGGAAAAGACGGTCGGCACGCCAGGTGCATGGTCCGAAAGGGTTGTACCTAGTCTCTTGATGAGTCATGTGAGATGAGGGTGTGTTTTGGGTGTAACGTGCAATAAACCAATCAAAGTGTCATCTCCCATTCCCTTTAAAAGCCAGTTGCGCTTGCACCATGGCGGATTCGCTATTTACATGGCGGAATTTGCAAGCGGAAAGACTTAACCAGAGAGGAATCCTCTCTTCTCCAGAGAGGAATCCTTTTATTTTTAATATTTAAAAATGTTTGTGTGCTGTTGCGCGTCCCCAACAATGCGCCTGAACACACCTCATTTTCAGACTAGCACGCCCATGGGCGAACAGATGGGGACGAGTGCATTTGCTATTTAAACAACATGGCGCTGGAAGACTTATTTAGAGAGGTTCGAAGAATATCTTGTTACTTATGATGTTACTTATGCCATGCAGGCTATTGGATAATGTTAATCAACAGCCAAATACCTTTTTAGGCATTGTTTTAGAAAACTCACATTTGATCTGTCTCCATTCTAGAGTTTAGTGCCCAACATTATCCAACAAATTTCAATGATGGATGAAAGTCCTTCTCTCCTTTTTTTTCCTGAAATATGTCACATTGTAAAATTGGTTGCCAGTGACTCATCACATTGACTTTTTTTTACTGTGTGACCACTATGACTTGGCACATGGGTTGTCTTTCCCCATGACATGACAAATGCAGTCAAACAAACATACAATGACTGCTGTAGTTTCATCCCAAAGTACTTTTATCTAGTTCGTGTCAAAGGCTCAGCAAGTCTATGTGAGCGAACTGAAACCAGCATCTCTTAGAAACTTCTCAACGAATAAGGGACAAATACAGGTTCTTGCCTTTGAGAAAAAGCAATAGCACATTTATCTATAGCTATTTATCCCTTAGACTTCACAAAGTGAACACCTGTTTTGAAAATCCTACTACAGAATGGAATGGGCTGTCCAACAGAACCAGTTTTGCTACACGCCCTTTTAAAACAAGAGGTTGAAGGTCTTTCTCTGTGTCTTGGACTGTATATGAAGTGTTTGTTTGAGTTTACACGCCTTTGTAATGGAGTAGGTGTGAAGATTGGGTGCCAAACAGGCACTTAAAAATTTACAAAGGAGAGCAGAGCACTGACGTCATCCATGTCTACCTCACAGTGGCGTGAGAGGATACAATGTCATGTAATATTTTAGTAAGGAGCCCCACACACTCTAAGAAATGTCTGTAAAAATAAGGACACTGTACTGTGCTAATCTGAAGGAATTTTCCTTATTAATTTTTCACAGGTGTTTTATATGTTTTATGCATTGCAAACTTAATGGATAATGTCCTGGCATATAATTACCAGTAACTTTTCGGTTTTTCTACTGATTTTTTTTCTCACAGTGCACATGACATGCAAGAAAAAAACAAAAACAAGAATTAATTCCCATGAATTTTGGGAAATGTGCGGGGCTTCATATTTTAGTAATTTTATAATATAAATAATATAAATAAAATAAATATTTTTACATTTTTTTAAGTACACTGTTAGGTTAGACATTGTCAGATGTCATTGCGAAGACAGAACTGCTTGTGGTCTCAACCAACCCAGCACACAATTTCTCCATTCAGCTAGGTTCACAAACTCGCTTGTTCAGACTTATGCGCCCTCCAGAAGCTTGCGTTCTGCAAGTGAACGACGCCTCGTGGTGCCATCCCAAAGAGGCACAAAATCACTCACACGAACCTTTTCCTGGACCGTTCCGACCTGGTGGAACGACCTGCCTACCTCAATTCGAGCAGCCGAGTCTGTAGCCATTTTCAAAAAACATCTAAAGACACATCTTTTCCAGCAGCACCTGACCAATTAAGACTAGCACTTACCTATTCCATTAGTTTTTCTTTATAATAAAAACAACAACAACAACAACAACAAAAAACCTATGTGTACTGTGCTAGACTAACTGAGACTTGTTACAGCACTTGCATGCTGTGGCCCGTTGTTGGTCTGATTGCTTCTATTGCTAAAAGTCGCTTTGGATAAAAGTGTCTGCTAAATGATTAAATGTAAATGTAAATGTAGATGTCAAAAAACTCACAACAATGACATGATGTAGACAACTTCAGAATTGACTTTTCAAAGTAGCTAACATGCTACATTGTTATACATAAAAAAATTAATTAATAAAAAAATAAAAATAAGACAATCTTTTTAAAGATTAATAATTTTGAGGGGAGGGGGGAATTCCCATTTGAAACACGAGAGTCTAGTATAGCCGCCTGTAGAGCAACCCATTTTGAGAGACAGAGAGTGAGAGAAGACACAGCACCGCTAAATCACTCACGCTGTTTGTAAAAGCGTGTCTCGCAGAAAGTTTTAAAATAACTGATTTGATTTTATAATCTATGTGGGTTAATTTACTCATACAACCTACATGATAACGTGAATGAATGCTTACGGGAAATTCCCGAATTATAAGTGCGAGACCTGCGGGAATGATTAAAATTATGCACAATACCCACAATCCCATGCCGAAATTCAAGCCCTGATGTGGAACATTTTTTTTTTTAACCTTCATTCAACCTTCCCTCTGTCTAAAATGATCAATTTTTAAGGGGCGACTCCTTTAAGGCTTGTCAGTAAAAGGCCACTGTTATGATTGGCTAACATGCATAGGAAACAGTATCAACGCCCACTCGCTATTGTACGCGACTAAGTGTTTTGAAAACATTTACAGACAAAGCATTATGAAATAATTTTCTTATGGTTTATGATACAGCTGCTGTCAGATCCAATACATTTGGCTGCTTCGGCTTTCAACAAAAGTTTAATTGCGAACTCTCCATTACTGTAATGTTGTAATGAAGCTGAGTCAATTTTCTGAGCCCAAATGCAGTTTATTCCATTATTCAAAAAGCGTATAAATACACAGACTACTAATGAGCAAATGAGCAACAGCTGAATGTAATGAAACCAAAAGCACATGGCATAAACACAAGGGAAATGTGAGGATCACATGACACATGAACACAAAGAGCTAACCAAACACCAGCCTTATAATTACACTGTGCCTCGTTTACAAAACAAAATGCTCCGAACAAACATATAATCCTCCGACGTGATCCGGGACACCATTAAAATAAACCATCCACTTGTTTGCGGTGTGATGATGTATAACTATTTGTTGATGACGTCTTGCTCTGGAGGCAGTCATATGCAAATGTATTTGCCTGTATGACGCCACAGATCTCGCAATATCAAAACCAGCCATTTTTGGAGCTTGAATAAATAAATGCTTTGTTTATAATGAGGAGGATTTTTTAAGCTATGAAACTTGCAGATGTTTTAATTGTACAAAGGCCTCTTATACTGTATGTCAAAAGTTCAAGGCAAATTTGATTTCTCATGCCATGACCCTTTTAAAATTTCCACCTATTTTAACTTAGTCAATTATCTGAATTTGGAATAGTATACTAGCACAAAACTCTTACTATTTCTGTTAGTTTTACTGATATCCACCATAGACATTAAGGGACATGTTCACCCCAATATTCAGACGGTCAGGTTATATCAGTATGGGTTGTTGACTAATTCTTAAACTTTTCTATATCTTTTCTATATACTTTTCTATAGTTGGTGCTGTATTTGGGGATATTGCAATTAAGCTTTTGTCTTTTTCTCATTGTGTCTCCACAGTGTTTCACCAGCAGGCTGTTCACAGTCCCCTGGAGCAGCAGAAGGGACAGCGGCAGAGCGGCCCCATCCCGTGTCAAAACTGTGGCAAGCCCTGCAAAGGCGAGGTGCTCCGGGTGCAAAATAAACACTTCCACATCAAGTGCTTTGTTTGCAAAGGTAACACGTCAGTCACAACCCACTCCATTCATATATACTGCTATTGTGTGGCAATTTTCAGACAGTTACATAATGGCTTTTACGCCTTGAAAGGCACTTTGAATGTACATGTTTGCAGTTTGATTACTGCAGTACTGCAGCACTGCAACAAACTCAGTCATTCTCCATGAACGGGGAGGGTGTGACATATATTGTTGTTGTGACAGCGTTGTACCAGGACCATAAAGTAAAGTTTAATAAGGTGACTGTGTTTCATCTGTTTAGGATCTGATTTCATCAAGAATAGCTTAAATTAAGCCAAACACATGGAGCACGGTGGTTTCCTGATTTGTCTGTCAGTGCATGTGTGTTTGCATGTGTGCTTATGTATGTGCAAGACAATTTCTCCCAGCACCGGCTGTTTTCAGCTTGATGATGTTGTGAACACAGACAGTGGTTGCTAGGTGACCTCGAGGTTCAGACAATGTGAGCTTCTTAATAGAGTTTAGCATGTTTATTCTTACCTCAAAGCGCCAGTCAGTTTGGTTACTACACGCCATTAGTCAAATTACAGTTGCTGTTCTCATTTTTTTTTTTTTTGATAACCTCTCACCCATAACTCTTTTTGTTTTAAATAACTGTCTTTTTTTAAGTTTTTAAAACACAGCATAGAAATAGTTGTATGCAGTTCGGCCTAATTTTGTGGGCGAGTGTGTATTTAAGTTTGTATTCTCTGAAAGATCATGCTTCTTTCATATGAACTATGGTCGAAAATGAAGACAACATCTTTCCTTGGATATGTGTGCATGTATAGTACCTGTCAAAAGTTTGGAAACATTACAATTTTTTTATGTTTTTAGTCTCTTATGCTCACCAAGACTGCATTTATTTAATCATTTCATATATTATTACAAATTAAAATAATTGTTTTCTAATTTTTAATACATTTTAAAATGTAATTTATTCCTGTGATGACAAAGCTGAATTATCCGCATCATTACTCCAGTCTTCAGTGTCACATGATCCTTCAGAAATCATTCTAATATGCTGATTTTATGCTCAAAAAACATTTATTGTTATTATTATCAATGTTGAGTTTTTGCTGCTAAACATAAATAAATGACTGTCAAATAAATGCTGCCTTGGTGAGCAGAAGAGACTTCTTTTAAAAACAGATTTTTAATATTTTTAATATTCCAAACTTTTGACTGGTACTGTACACAACCATTTTTTTGAAAGAAATTAATACTTTCATTCACCATTAATGCATTAAATGGATCAAAAGTGACAGTAAAGACATTTATAAAGTTACAAATGATTTCTATTTCAAATAAATGCTGTGCTTTTGAAGAATCACTGTTTCCAAAAAAAAAAATTAAGCAGAACTACTGTTTTCAACATTGCTAATAATAAGAATAAGGTTTCTTTTGTTGTTTGTTATTTTAATCAGCATATTAAAAAAAATGTTTAAAGGATCAAGTCACGCTGAAGCCGGGAGTGTTTGCTGCTAAAAAAATACGCTTTCTTTTCATAGAAATGTTACATTTTACAATATGTTAAAATAGAAAACAATTCTCTTAAATTGTAATAACATTTCACAAAATGACTGTTTTGTACTGTATTTCTGATCAAATTAATAAATCTTATTGACCCCAAAACTTTAAACTGAATTGTGTAATAATACATTTTTAATCATAAATACTATTAAGTTTACTTAAATACTTCAAAGTTTACTTGAAATATGAGCACATTTATATTTTCTTGTAATATATTTTGAGTAATTACAGAATTAATTGAGGAATCAATAGAAAATGTTCCCACCTTCCACCCCATGTAGACAGTGGTGAGATTGACTGATTATTATTTATTGTGGCACCTGAGTGCCCACAATGCATAAGAAAAATTATATGCACCTTTCCTCTTTACTCTGCCTACAAATATCCCATAATAGGCGTAGTGATGGAACATGTGATCAGCATGGAATGTCAGTATTTATAGGCATCAAGGCCTAAGCCTTTAATTGTAATTTAAAGTTTGCACTTACATTTTTAGTCACACATGATTTCTTTAATTTACCATTACAAGTATAATGCCTCATCAGTTGTATAATGTATTATAGGAGTCATTCTAGGAACACTGGTTATGTGGGCTGGTGTTGTTTTTACAGGAAGTGTGTTTGAGTGTGTCATTCCAGCACTCAGTGTGCTGTCACACCAACTTCAACTCATTTGCTATGTAAAACATCAAACAAACCAGATGATATTGCTTCATTCTAAGATGCTCTTTGGAGCCTTCATATGGAGGTCTGGAGAAGGACAGAGACACGTGGGGAAATTCAGTTATCATAAAACTGCCTCTATTTGTTTCATGCACACCATGACAACATGGTAATACTATTCGGCACAGTGGGGATTTCATTGCTCCATAAAGGCTGGACTGAGCACGCCCAACGCTCGTTCCAAACATGTGAGCTCAAACATTCGAATATATTATTTAATCAGAATACGCATATACCGTATATGCATATAAATGTATATAGTACATGCAGCCTTTCTCAGCAGGCTAGGAAACATTTTTAACAGATAGCATTATTGACATAAACTCACCTTTAGTGTATCATTCTTGTGTAAATATTTTGAATTTTGCATGTAACTGGAGAGAGAAATCTGTTCAAAACATGCTCAAACTGAATAGTAATAAAGCAGTGCATATCAAATATCAGTAATTTCAATATATGTGGTGTTTGCATGTGACCTACACCCTACTGAAAACACCCTAATACAGCTGTCTTTTGTTTGCCTGAACACCCTAGTGATTTTTTTTTTATTATCAACACACAGATACACACGTGCCAACTATCCACATGCACACACATCACAGTAAAGTCTTGAATCCTGATACCTCATCTGGGGAAAATGTTGAAATGATTTGATTCGAATTCTTAGAAAGCCTGTAATTTCCCGAACCTAAAAGTTTCCTTTTATTTTTTTATCGAGACAGATAGTGTTGCTTCTCTTTGCTCTATCCTGACAGCACCAGAGTTAAACATCTGAAACATGAAGAGCCTCATATATTTATAAGCATGTACTTGGCAAGTGATATGCTTTTACATACTGTAGGCCTATACATATTCACACTTGTATGCATGGTCCTGTTCACGTGGTCCTGGCTGTGCAATTCAAAAATCTATTGATATAATGTAATTTTCTAAGTACAGTGATGTAGAATTCATGTCACACATGGGCTGTCATAATATATGGGCTTTTGTTTTCTCTTAAATCTGTATTTACATGGGTGTTGATTTGTTTTGTTTAGTTGTCATTTCAGTGGCGTTTCAGTTGAAACCTCCAAGTACATATTTCACAGCTACATTAAATCATGCCAGTCTGATTTAATACACACAATTAAATTGTTTCCTTCTCAAGGACAGAGCACAATGTGTTTGTGTGCTCAAGGCTACATCAAGATTCTTGTTTCAAGCTGTTTCCCACCGCAACTGACCTTATATAACAACTCTTCAGATCCAGAAGGATTCATCAGAATTAATAAATGACACAATTTATGTAGTTCCCCCTTTAGAAGCGCTCATGAGGGAAATTTAGCTGCAGAGTATTTTTATTCATAATCTGTTACTAAAAACTCAACAATGGTGCATTGAGACCATGAATGTTGTGAAATGACAAATATGGATTTTCCCAATTATCTGACATTTTCATTGGATTATACTGTAATCCCATCTGTTACATTGGGTTATGATCAGCTGAGAATGACTCAAATATCATTGAGTATTTCTAGAAAAGATAGGCAGGATGCAACTGCATAATGAATATTTGCTACATTTTTCTACTCAAACACACAAATATCATTAAATATCTCTAGCAAATAAAGGCAGGATGCAACTGAATAATGATTTTTTTGTTACAGATATAGATATTTATAGATCACCTATAAATAAAACTGCTTGCACAGTAGCACACTTTTAATTAATCACATCTTGCTCTGGTTGTGTGGGATGTTTGGGACTTTACTTAGCTATACTGTAGTTTGGGGGCAGAGTTGTTCCATCATTTGGTGATGTCCTCAATTGAAGAAAACCCCCCCCAGATAAATAAATCAAATAATGCACAATGATTTCTTTGACGGTTAATGTTGGATTTGGGTTAGTTTATAGTATTGATACTAGTTAAACTGTAAAAAATTGTTGTTTCAACCCATGTTTGGGTCAAATATGGGACAATGGGACAAACCCAACTGTTGGGTTTAAAAATGTAATCAAAAAATTTAAACCAACAGTTGATTTTGTCCGTATTTGACCCAAACATGGGTTGAAACAACCCAGCATTTTCTAGAGTGTAGATTTATATAAAAACATAAGAATGATATTTCCCTACTTGGATTTTATGTCCCTATTGTGGATTTGGATTTTAGAATGTCCTAAGTTGTATTTTTAGTTAAGAACACGCTATTGTGTGAATTTTGATGTTTATTGTTAATGTGATATACAGGGGTAGGACAATGAAAGTGAAAAACCTGGTTTTAGACCACAATAATTTATTATTATGGTGTAGGTTAGGGCTGTGCAATTAATCGTATTTTGATTTTGATTTTGGCTTCCAACGATTATGAAAACAGGATAATCGAGGTAAAACGATTATTGTGCCGCTGCAGCATTCCGTCCAGTGCACTTTCATATCCTTCAAAGCTTTCGTTCCTCCCTAAGCCAAACTTAACATTCAAATCAACCGAATAAGAGAGTGAATATAAAATGCAGTCTACAGTTGCTGAACTGCAAGACATGATTGATATTAAACAGTGTTGTTAAAAACGCATTAAGCCACAAAAGAGACGTTGTTCCCTATGTGGCCGCCTGTGCGCGCGCTCCGAGACAGGGTGGAACATGCATAAGCAAAATATACTATGGGCTTCAGATACGCACCTAAACGATCAAATAGCCTACACACAAATATGTAGTTTTGGTAAGCACAGTCGTAAACACAGTCGATTATGTCTTAAGCCAATGTAAACATTTGAGAAAGCGTGTTTGAAACTCGTGTGTAACAGTACAATGTGTCCGTGCTGCTCTTAAAGTGACAGTACCCACATGACTGCTGCAGTCATTAATGTTAATCAAACAAGAAAAGACAAAGATAAAATAATTAAAGATAAAGATAAAAAGATAATTAGTTTCTTTGTAAGTATTTTTTTATAGTTTACTTGTCTTCTGTAACTGGTTTGAGGACTTTTTATTAATCATTAATCATTAATTAACCGAGTATTAGTATTCAATAGTATTAGTATCGATAATTGTGAAATTTCACTGACATTTAAAATGACTCATATCATGAAATAAGACTTTGATCATATCACCCACCAATAATCGTGTTAAATAATCGTGATTTCAATATTGACCAAAATAATCATGATTATGATTTTTGGCATAATCGAGCAGCCCTAGTGTAGGGCCTCCTTTTGCAGCCAATATAGCATCAATTCGTCTTGGGAAAGACAGATACAAGTCCTTCACAGTGGCCAGAGAGATTTTGAGCCATTCCTCTTGCAGAACATTGTCCAGGTCACTATGTGGAGGAAACCGTTTTTTGACTCGCTTCCCCAAAATACCCCAAAGTGGCTCAAAAATATTTAGATCTGGTGACTCTGCAGGCCATGGGAGATGTTCAACTTCACTTTCATGTTCATCAAACCATTCTGTCACCAGTCTTGCTGTGTGTATTGGTGCATTATCATGCTGATACACAGCCTCACCTTCAGGGTATGTTTGAACCATTGGGCACACATGGTTACTCTGGGCACACAACAGTCCGGGTGTTAAGCCTCTTTGGGGCTTCTCCACACTGTAACTCTCCCGGATGTGGGAAAGACAGTGAAGGTGCACTCATCAGAGAACAATACATCTTTCACATTGTCCACAGCCCAACATTTGGCATTGGCATGAGTGACCAAAGGTTTAGCTATAGCAGCCTGACCATGAATATTGACTCTGTGGAGCAACTGACAAACAGTTTTGGTTGAAACAGGAGAGTCGAGGTGCACAATTTGGGAATCTGTGGTTTTATGCTTTTTGGATATAATCCAGGTTAGTACCTGGACATATCATTCAGACAGCTTCCTCTTGCGTCGACTGTTACTCCTGTTAGATGTGGTTTGTCCTTCGTGGTGGTATGCCGACATTACCCTGGATACCATAGCTCTCGATACACCACAAAGACTTGCTGTCCTGGTCACAGATGAGCCAGAGAGACGCTGCCAACAATTTACCCTCTTTTGAACTCTGATATGTCTCCCATTATGTTGTGTAGATTGCAATATTTTATGTACAGCTGTGCTATTGCTTATTTAAAAGATAAAAAATTTAAAAGATTAAAAAATCAGTAAGGATTGGCCACCGGACTGCGCATATATAGGCGTGAAACCACCAACACTATATTGGCCAGTGTTTCAGTTTCATTGCCCTACCCCTATATATACACACACATACACATATAGACTACTGTTCAAAAGTTTGGGTCAGTATTTTTTTTTAAGTTATTAATACTTTTATTCATCACGGAAGGATTAAATTGATTAAAAGTGACAGTTTTTTGTTACAAAAAAATGTATTTCAAATAAAAGCTGTTCTTTTAAACTGTCTATTCATCAAATAATCCTGAACAAAAAAAAAAAAAAAATAGGTCACAGTTTCCACAAAAATATTAAGCAACTGTAATAATAATAATAAGAAATGTTTCTTGAGAAGCAAATCAGCAAATTAGAATGATTTCTGAAGTATCATGTGACACATCAGCTTTGCCATCACAGGAATAAATTACTTTTCAAAATATATTAAAAAAAGAAAACTGTTACTTAAATTGTAAGAATATTTCACAATATTACTATTTATACTGTATTTTTGATCAAATAAAAGCAGGCTCGGAGAGCATAAGAGACTTTTTTCAAAACGTAAAAAAATCCTGGTATTACGGTATTGTTATCCAGCATTATAGGTCATTCCAGTAATTTAAATCCATGTTATGTCATTTCACATCAGACAATATGTTCATAATGGTGTGGGTATTTTGTTTCTGTTTTGCGATCTCTTTTCAAGGCATGCAGCTGATCTGTAGTGCACATTTTACGTATCACAACAGCACTAATACCTCTAACCCAATTATGTAGTTATATACACACTTCATTCTCACTGGACCTCAGATTAAAAGATAATACCCTGTATGGCTTTTAAAACAATGGGACTGTATTTATAGAAATTTGCAATATGAAAAATGTGCTATTTACAAATAACATTACACAACAATACAACAACAAATATATTCCCTCTCTTTATTTGACATAAAACACTTCATTTGGGATTGAAGTGAAAAATTCCTTGATGTTTAATTGTCATAAAAAAAGATAAATAAATAACCATAATCAATTGTAATTAAACACATTTTGCTTTGCTCTATATGAAGAATGTTCAACTGATTCTCTGTATGTATGTGTGTTTGTCTCTTTTTGCTGTTGTGCAAGTATTTATTCAGTGTATTAGTTCTGTTTGGCTAGTAGCCCAGGCTTTTCATGTGCAGTGGATTGAATTTTTCTGTGTGCTTGTTCAGAGATGTGTTTCCTTATATTCCATTCTCTCTGCTGTGTAGACAGTCAAGTAGTTACATGTCCATGTTTCCTGCATTATACTGGTGCACACTAATTTGCACTCATGTTAGTTATCGATCAAATTAGTGTGTAATTGCAGGTAATTAGAGACACTCAGCAGCAGTTAGAACAGGACACTCTGGTCTGTAGTGCAGTGAACGCTCAGGACTGTCAAGGTGAATGTCACAGCTAGAGCTTGTGATCCTCGGCCAAATGAAGGTGACAGAATTGATGAATGGTTCTTTGCCAAAGGTGTGTTGATACCTAACAGTGTTGTTTTCTGCATCATCTGCAGGATGAAATATTGTGATGCTGTGTTTATGATGAGGTAGTCTTAACCTCAAAGCTGTATTACCCACAACTCGTTAGCTGACTGTCTAATGCATATCACACACAAAAATGCCAATGGCTGGCCAGGTTGATAAAATGAGCAGATTTGAGGAAGAAATAATCTGCAATTTTGCCAAACATTGCAAGGTTACTTCAATGTTTAAAACATAGCCTTGTGAAAAAAGCGTGCCTAATTGTATTTAAAGCTGCTGTCCGTAACTTTTTTTGTGTTCAAGATTTACAAAAATTATATAATGAGAATGTACAACATGAATCCTTTTTCCAAATCGTGTTTTTGTCTTACCCTGAATCATTATGGTACACTTATAATAAGTGTTTATATTGGGACTATTTCAGACCAGTCTGGTAGGAACCGCTGCGGAGGAGCACAGTCCCTGCGTGACTCGCCATAGACATAAACAGAGAGAAGTAGCTCCGGTTGCAATGTTCTTCCGCAAGACGCATGCAGTTCTGTTTATTAACCGCTAGAACGCAAAAAGTTACGGACTGCAGCTTTAATGTGCACTTGTAACGTACTTCAAATCTTAAAAGTATATTTTTAAAATACTGTACTTGCAGATATAATATAATAATATAATACTAATGAAATAAAAGGCCACTTAATTGTACTTAAAGTACACTTTCATGACTGTTTCTTAACACAATTAAGTATACTTTTAAAAAGTGCACTTTGTCAAATTAAAAGTTTAACTTTAAGTATAAATTTTAAATCATTGTGTTATAATAATCTTTTGTTGTGCTTTAAAGAATTACACTTATTTTGATGTGTTGACTAATATATTAAAGCACATGTAAAGTACTTAATTATAATTTTAACTGTAGTGTGTTATTTGATATTACATTTTAAGTTAATATATTTGAAATGTACTAAATTGGAAATGAATATATTCCAAATATATTTAAATACTTGACATACAAGTTTCAGTAAAATGACTAATATTTTTTTATTTTATATTTATGTATTTTCGTTTACACATGAAATTACATATAACGATGTACTGAAGTCCAACTTAATTGGGTTAAAAAAGCACTCAAGTAATTGCATATTGTCACCATTATGTTCAGTATGTTTGTCTTTGGGACTTTTAGTATGTTTTCATTAGTTTCCAGTTTCTTTTGTTCAGTTTTCCCATTTCTCATTCATCTACCATTTAGTTCAGCTGTGTTTGATTTATCATCTTGTTTGTGTTGTTCTATAAGTTGTTCCCTCTCAGTCACTCATGTGTCCGATCACTGTTATACTATGAGTTTGCACTGTCTGCCAGCCTGTTGTGGGTTATCATTAAACTTTACCTTTTGGAACTTTATTCATCTGCCTTCATCTGTATTCCTGCAAACTACGTGACACATATAATATAAATGTAATATATATATAATACACTTTCATTTAATCATAACTAACACGCAATTAAGTGTCTGAAAACATTATATTCAGTTCACAATCAAGTATATTCTTTTAAAGTACGTTATTTCCTTAAGTAGTTCTTAAAAGTGTGCTAAATGTGCTAAAAGTTTTGTACCCTTCATAAGGTTTTTTTTATCATCATTTCATCGAGTCATTTATTTTTTAAGATGTCCACAAACAGGTTTGATACAGGTTGTTTGTAATGTCTGTAATTTACTGTGTATTTTATTTATTCATCAGTAATAATTTATTACTTCATATTTATTTATTATGGCATATAAAAACAAACTGTGATTGGTTGTTTGACTTTTTGTTCAGATGGTCTTTTCCTGTCTGTGAGTGGGTGGTTCTTGTCCAGATAAAGCCACAAGTTAAAATTCCGGCTACTTGAGGAGACTAGGCAATATAATAAATATTTAATTGATAATGTTATCTGTTCAATAAAAGCCAGAGTTTGACCCCATTTCAGAATAATTTCCTGATTTATATTAATATAGATGTGAGGTAATTAAACTAAAAAAAGATTTTTCATTGCAATTAAAGATTTTGCAGTTTTAGCCGCTCTTCTACCATCGGGCCGAACGGTTCTAAGAATGGTTCCAGTTATATTTCCACTTCAGCTTGGCTCGGCACGGCATGATTACAAACTCGGCCTGGAAGTTTGTGTTGGTAGAATGTGTAGTGACGTCGCGACTCAGGATTGGTCACTTGTGTGTTGCCTGGCTACCAATAGATCTTAGAATACCAATAGGCCAAGCACGCTATTTGAGTAAAGTAAACACAAATTAATAATAATGGAACGGTTAAGCAATGAGAATATTCAAAGAGTACTCAATATGACATGTTCAACTTTTCTTCTAATTTTTTCTAAGGCAGATGTGACATCAGTATTATGTCTGCTGGATTATTGTTGAAAGTTTGATCTCAGGCTGTGAAAATGCAACCCCCCTCAAGTAGAGGAACAGCAGACCCTCTCCAGCCAGCCAACTCCCTGAAAGCATGCAAACCAGCGCCATTTTAGATTGCCAGAGAATTCATTTGGAACACTGGAGCTAGCTAGTGTTGGCTTAGATGGTGTGTAGAGGGGTTATATTACCCTTCAGGAATAAAACGCTTCCCTCTGTTGATGTGAGTCCTGCCAATTACATGTCACTGGTGCTATAGCTTTCGCAATTCCTTGGCCTTGAGGAAAGAGATTTACCCTTGCAGTTCCACCGATCGCTTTAACTCTTTCACCGATAACTTCCCAGATTGTTGCGTCCATCTTAGGTTTTCAGTGTCTCGGGTAAGAAATGTGTGCAAAGGAATTGCTTTTTCCCTCAGTGTAACCCGATTTATAATCTTGTTTACTTGCTCTTCTTGCATTGCAAAGTTTAGGTTTCAGAGAGTCAGACATGTTGAGAGACAGAATGTCCATCCAGGGATTTGATTTCGAGTCCAATATCAATATACTTAAGTTTCCATGTTCTCCCTCCCGATTACTCTTGTTTGCTCTCCTTCCCTATTATATAGTCTGCTTGTCTTCCACCGCCATCATTTTTCCATGTTCCATTTCTTCTAGCCCAACCCATCCCCTTTTTAGTGCTGCTTGTATAACCTCCTTAGCTGTGCTATTTTTTTTATTTCATTTTTATTTCATGTTGTCTAATTTATCTGCTCTTTTGTAAACCACAATCATACTTCCCGTATCTAGACTCTTTCAGCTTTTCAGTCATCATACAGCAGGTATGACATTCAAGGGAGCTTAAGCGCCCAAAGTGTTAATTCCCAAGGTGCTGATGGGGTGTCCATCTGGAGCACTTAACCCCAGGGAGGGCTGTTCCTGGAATTGTTCTGGTGTTTGCTGTTTTGGATGAAAACATCCTCTTGATTTCAAAATTATAACTAGCATTATAACTTGCACACTTTCAGATCAGTAAGGACTGTGGCTGTGTTTGATCATGAGAGCAGTATTGCTTGCAGACATTCCTTGCTCCTCTTATTCAGGTGTTGTTTTCTGTCTGCAGCTGAGCTAAATATACTGGCAGGGTGAAAGACACACCCTGCCCAATGTTGAGGACTTCTTATCACTGCAGGGTTTGGGTTACATACTTCAGGAGTTGATGGGCAAAAGTGTGCTTAGAGCAGAGGTTTTCAAACTGGGGTCCAGGGACCTCCAGGGAGCTGCAATCGAATGCTTGGGAGTTCACAGAAAAAAACTACTAAATCTCTAAATGTCAAATTTACTGTATTAAAATATTAATTAAATGTTTAATGCAATAATAATAATAATAAAAAGAAATTATTACCATTTCATTCTGCTGTCTAAAACTGGATCAATCACAACTATTTTTACTCTATTGACTGCCCTATCAGTAACTATCAGTATTAGTCAGAAATAATTGTTTAATTATACATTCATACAAAAGAGAATCAACTGTCAACTTAATACAAAGAAAATATTCTACAGATAATATTTTTATAATGAATCATTCTTATTTGTCTTATAATTGGGAATATTTGGCTTAAATTACTTTATTTTAATTGTTTATAGTTATTTAATTTTCAAACATGCTGTCTTTATAATATCAATCACACTTAGGGCCCTATCATACACCCGGCGCAATGCAAGTGTTTTTTGCTAGTTTCAGCCCGACGCAGTTATCATTTTCACGTCCATTGCCACGTTATTTAAACAGCAAATGCACTCGCACCCATCTGTTCGCCCATGGGCGTGCTAGTCTGAAAACGAGGTGTGCATTGTTGGCGCGTTGCTATTTTAAGGCAACTGAAAACGACTGCGCCATTGACCAACAAAACCCTGGTCTAAAGTCAATAGTGCAGTATTTTTTGTGTTATTTAAAGGACACGTTAGCAATATGCGCCTATAGGCGGGTGCACATACTGTACACTCTGCTTGCTACACACACAGGGACGCACAGCAGCACACAAACATTTTTAAATATTAAAAATAAAAGGATTCCTCTCTGGAGAAGCATTCAGTCTTTCCGCACGCAAATTCTGCCATGTAAATAGCGAATCCGCCATGGTGCAAGCGCAACTGACTTTTAAAAGGTAATGGGAGATGAGACTCTGTTTGGTTTATTACACTTTACGCCCAAAACACACCCATGACCCATTAGGAGACTAGGTACAACACTTTTGGACCATGCGCCTGGCGCACCGAACGTTTTTTTCCGTCGTTAAACTAGCAAAAGTGGATTCGGACACGCCCTAAGTGCACCTGCGCCATGCGCTTCAGACCATGCGCTCAGATCGTTAAAATAGGGCCCTTAATGTTTTTCCTCATAGTATAAATGTATCTTTAACTGCTTTTATATTTTAGGAAGGGGGTCCCTCGCAATGGGATCACCATATTTGGGGGTCCCTGGCATCATACAATTCAAATTTCCCTGCAGAAAAAATGTATAATAACAAAAAAGCCCAAAAAACACTGCAAAAAATAAAAGCTTTAACCACCCTACAGTTTGTTAGAAGTATTTTATGAAACTGACTAGGATATTTTAATGAATGTATGGTTGTTGTTTTTTTTAAAATAAGATGCCTGTCTGTTATAACGGGCTGCCCCCGACTAATGATTTTTCTAGTCGACTAGTAGTCGTTCATTTAAGCCATTATTCGACTAATTGCATGTTTATATTAATATATAGTGGGGGGAATACTAAACCATAATGAGCCTTTAATATACACTATATTGCCAAAAGTATTGGGACACCCCTCCAAATCATTGAATTCAGGTGTTCCAATCACTTCCATGGCCAAAGGTGTATAAAATCAAGCACCTAGGCATGCAGACTGCTTCTACAAACATTTGTGAAAGAATGGGTCGCTCTCAGGAGCTCAGTGAATTCAAGCGTGGTACCATGATAGGTTGCCACCTGTGCAGTAAGTCCATTACTGAAATTTCCTCACTACTAAATATTCCACGGTCAACTGTTAGTGGTATTATAACAAAGTGGAAGCAATTGGGAACAACAGCAACTCAGCCACGAAGTGGTAGGCCACGTAAAATCACAGAGCGGGGTCAGCGCATGCTCAGGCATACAGTGCGCAGAAGTAGCCAACTTTCTGCAGAGTCAATAGCTACAGACCTCCAAACTTCGTGTGGCCTTCAGATTAGCTCAAGAACAGTGTGTAGAGAGCTTCATGGAATGGGTTTCCATGGCCAAGCAGCTGCATCCAAGCCTTACATCACCAAGTGCAATGCAAAGCATCGGATGCAGTGGTGTAAAGCATGCCGCCACTGGACTCTAGAGCAGTTGAGACGTGTTATCTGGAGTGATGAATCACGCTTCTCTGTCTGGCAATCCGATGGACAAGTCTGGGTTTGGCGGTTGCCAGGAGAACGGTACTTGCCTGACTGCATTGTGCCAAGTGTAAAGTTTGGTGGAGGGGAGATTATGGTGTTTATCAGGGGTTGGGCTTGGCCCCTTAGTTCCAGTGAAAGGAACTCTTAATGCTTCAGCATACCACGACATTTTGACAATTTCATGCTCCCAACTTTGTGGGAACAGTTTGGGGATGGCCCCTTCCTGTTCCAACATGACTGCGCACCAGTGCACAAAGCAAGGTCCATAAAGACATGGATGACCGAGTTTGGTGTGGAGGAACTTGACTGGCCTGCACAGAGTCCTGACCTCAACCCGATAGAACACCTTTGGGATGAATTAGAGTGGAGACTGTGAGCCAGGCCTTCTCGTCCAACATCAGTACCTGACCTCACAAATGCGCTTCTAAAAGAATGGTCAAAAATTCCCATAAACACACTCCTAAACCTTGTGGAAAGACATCCCAGAAGAGTTGAAGCTGTTATAGCTGCAAAGGGTGGGCCAACTCCATATTAAACCCTACGGATTAAGAATGGGATGTCATTAAAGTTTATGAGCATGTAAAGGCAGACGTCCCAAAACTTTTGGCAATATAGTGTATATAGCCTATTCCACGGTTAAGCACACTCATAAAGCTTGCCTCAAAGCAAGGAGACATTTTAAGAGTCTGTGTTGGCAAAGATGAAGTTGAAGGTGCTGACTCGCCATCTAGACCCTTAGACAGTTTCAAATGATGTCTTGCTCTTATCTGTATGACCAAAAATGACTTTAAGTTGTTTCCGGGAAAAAATCAGGGAAAAAATGCAAGTGATCACGCCGGTGCCTCCATGTAATACAGTAAGTGCGCAATACTTTAGCTTCCACAATCCGCACCAACACTTGGATGTGCGTTTGCGTGAGCAGCCATGTAAAGCTACTTACATGTTTAAAATGATAAGCCATATTTGAGGTTGATGGATGATAGGCGAACGTTTTGATTTCCTGCCCGACATACTGTAGTTACCACAAGAACCCGCCATTAACTTTCCCTCACGGACTGCATGACTTTGCCACTTCCTGTGGAGTTTTTTTGTCTGTGACTAACCGACTATTAAAATTTTGGTCCACTAACGTTTAGTCGACTTTAGTTGGGGGCAGCCCTACTATTATTCTGCAAATTCATATAAATAAAGCAGACATGGCTTCTATTGATCATCTATTTTGCTTGATAAAATGAGAAGTTCAATGCTGTTTTCAGTCTTGCCCTGGGTGTGTGCTGCCCTCTTACCTTACAGGTTATCTTTGAGACAGTTTGTGCTTTTAGGAGGAAGTTTTGATATGCTTGGAACAGAATTCACACATTGTCACACCCAATATGCTTATAACCTAGCTAACCTTCCATATCACAGACACCAACCAATCACTCTTGAGCAGATGCGGAAAATATGTTTGCTATTTCCTGACCAACATTCCTATGTTATTGTTTGGACTTTTACTACGAGCGGAACATTAGAATGCATTGTGTTGTGCTGACACGCAAATTAATACATGTATTAGTATATGTGTAGGCATCTGTGTGTATGTGAAAGAGAGCAAGAGGGAGGGCCTGTTTTCTGAGTGCTAAAGCTGTTAAGCTCTTATGTAATAACCAAGTGAGGTCATATAAAATGGGATCTTACCGAGGCAAGTGGATGACCGTTAGATGCTCTGATATTACTGGAATTGTAACAGTTTTACTGCTCAGAAGTTTCTCTTTTCATATAAAACGTTGTGTGTTTCAGCAGGGTCTGAATGTTTCTCCTGTTATTTCTTGAACTAAACAAAAATGAGGCAATTTCTGACAAACAGTAAGAATATAGAGCTATAACATGAGCATGGATACCTGTTCAGATTTGATTTTGAATTTGAATTGACAATGTTTCCTTCTGTACTGAAAGAAATGCAGCTATTTATCTTACAGCTATTTATATTTGGCTTTTACATGACAATTTTCTTTTGTATTTGTTTGTTACACTGTAAAAAAAATCTGTGAATTTTACATTAAAAAACATAAGAATAATCTGTAACACTTTATTTTACAGTGTCCTTGTTACACGTTACATGTACTTACCATAGTAATAACATTACATTATGCATAATTACATAATTATGCAACTAACCCTCAACCAAATCCTAATCTTGCCTATAACCCTATAGTAAGTACATGTACTTAATTAATATTACTCAGTACTTAAATATATAATTACACTGTAACAATGACTAGTGCTGTCATGATAACCGCAATATCGCAATACCGCGCTATTGAGGAGCCAACCGCAGAGCAACGCAAGAACCGCAGCAACCGCGATATTTGTGTTTTCTTTTTTTGTTAAACTATGCCCTTCTCGTTTTATACTTTGTGCATGTGTACTGAATATTAAATAAGTTAGTAATGATAACATAATGTGTACAATGTTGATTTGTACAGAGGCTTCGTAGATTTGCACTTAACAAGCCTAAACAGACAGTGAATGTGAGAGAGATCGACTGAGCGCGTGCGATTACCTGCGTCTGTCCTTCAGGCCGAGACACATTCGTGAAAAAAGGTTGCCATGTCCAAGGCATGCGAAATCTCTGTCTTAGCATCGACGCATTGCTGGTCAGCTGAGTCTTCTAAAGGGGCGCTCAAAGTTAAAATGATTTCAACAGCCGTTTCATTACTTCTCTCTTTGAAAGAATCAGCGTTTTTGAACGTGTAGTTGAATGAACGGCTTAAAGACTCCCTCAAAGACAGTCCCTTGCCGCCACCTTGTGGCGGAACAACGTAACGGCACTGACTGACATCCCGTCTAGAACGCGCAGAGATGAGTAGTTCTGCTTTTACTGGTGAAATATTAGCAGAAAGTCTCTTGTCCAGTCAAATTCGATTATCAGAACCCTACAATTTTATTGTCAGGTTTATGTTCTGTTATGTGGACCCTTATTTGACATTCTCTTTGGTTTACTTCACTTCCTGTTTACGCTCTATTTTCGGTTTCTGAATATGACCTCGTTACATCGTAACACACACAGATTATATATATATATGGCGATAATACCGCGTATCGCGCTATTGAGCCACTCAAAATTACCGCAAGGGAAATTCCGTCACCGCGACAGCCCTAACAATGACACCTTAAAATAAAATGTAACGGAATAATCTTTACTGTAAAAAATATGGCAGCAACATTTTAGGTTTTACGGATTAAATGTAAATTTCTAGTAAAAAACTGTGTATTTCATTAACTGATATAATGTTAATGTACCAAATTACTGAAGTACTAAATTCTATTTTGTAATATACTGAAAATCACCATAATAACACAGGTGGTAAAGATAAAGCCAAATGATGAATCAAAGTTCATAACAAGTAGCATTTCCACAAGCTGAGGTAAATACTAATATTTAGAAGGTGCACTTAGTGTAATGCATACAAATACAAAACACTATCATGGTAAAAAAAAAAAATAGCAGGTTTTTGTTGTAGTATTTTTACAGTCTTTTACCACTAAAATTACAATAGCAGACAAATACTGAAGAAAGAGGTACATTTCTTTTGATTGTTCAGAATGAGGCATCTCAGCTCTGGACAGACAGAAAGAAAAGCCATGGGAGAGAAGGAAATTCCACAGTTATCATTTACCTCAGAGGAGGTGGAAAATGGATCAGCCCTGAGAATGATGTCATCGGAGCGTGTCTGTGTATTATGTTCCTGATGTGGTTCCTGTTTTAGTGGAAAAAAGACTGTGAGAAAAGGAAAGAGAGTGCGGGGAGAGATGGAGAGAGTCAATGAGGGAGAGGGGAAATTAGGGGAAGGTTGTGTTTCATTTTGTTTTGTCCTGTCCACTCATGCACCTGCCCAGTCTCCATGTGCCTTGATGATGTCATGGTGTGCTGATACTGATTAGACACTGTACTCACTCTACTCTACTCCCATAAACAAATGGACACACACCCACATGTGTGATTTGGGTAGTCATAATGAAATTTTATTGACAACTAGTATTGTCATAATGCTACATTTTTAGTAGTTGATATAATACCAGTGAAATATAATGATTCTTAATACTATTTTAATTACCATATGCTATTGAATACTATCCACTATTTAAAAAGATAAATATTAAAAATAACTGAGCAAATGAAATATAGTCTAAATATTTTTTAGATAATTATTTAATTTAATGGTTTGTTTTTTCCTGGTCAGTATTGTATATTAGATATTAGTTTATTAGAGGACATTCCAGTTTAAAAACTTGATTCAACTAGCAAGTGGCTATCAGTGACAGTACACAGAAGCACTAACCATTTTCAGCTCAATATATCCTCACCTCAATTGACTTGAGTGAATGACAAATTCTGGGCAATTTATGTTATCATTAAAGTTTATCCCTCTGTAGCTTTAACCCTATTGTCTCTCTCGTTTTCTGCAGTTTGTGGATGTGACTTGGCTCAGGGAGGCTTTTTTGTGCGGCAAGGCGAGTATATCTGCACTCTGGATTATCAGCGACTCTATGGCACCCGCTGCTTCAGTTGTGAAGAGTTCATTGAAGGGGAAGTTGTGTCCGCCCTGGGCAAGACATACCATCCACGTTGCTTTGTCTGTGCCATCTGCAAGTAAGACTCACATGCAAAAACACAAGCATACATTCACTATTGGTACTTTTAACAATTTGGGTAAGGTAAGGCAACAGTAACCAGACTTCAAAATGTTATTCACAAAGCTTATTCAATATAAAATGTATCAATAAATTAATATTATATATATATATATATAAATGTAATTAATCACACATCAAATTTAGCTGAGAAATTCGACATGTTGCCCTTATCATGTGACCTACCAGCATCAGTTGCATTGCATCACTGCCATTCACAAATCCTCTCCCGTGGCCTCATGGGATAGTAAAGTGTACATCGTATGCACACTTCAGAATCTCGCCAGAAGTAGTAGGTCATCCGGGTACTTTTTGCGTAATCTTTTATGAGTACTGTGAATTCGGACATACTTCTTTTGTCACATACTGTTTTTCGCCTACAATAGCAAATTATGCGATTTCGGACGCAGCCAGAGTGTCATTCATTCGATTTCTTGCAAAAGGTTGATTCATTCTGGAATTAAGTAAATGGCTCTCTTTATGAATGGGCCCTTGAACCATTGGTTCACCCGATTCGTTGAAAACACAGATTCATTCAGTAATGAAACACCGCTGTGTGTTGCTCGGTTCTGCTGTGGCTTTATAGGTAATATTTTTGTTGGCAAAATTCAGCAAAAAGAGACAATATTGTGTCTAAAATATAACACAATATTAACTTCTTGTTTATTGAACTGTTGTATAAATATCACATTTGCACTCGTGCTATTCAGGAAAAAATATTGCTACTCGATATTGCTTAAATTTATCATATGTCATATGATAACTATATCATTCTTAAAGGTTCTGCCGCTGACTGCGTGTGTGAGTGTATTTTATAGTAAGGCAGTCTTGTTACTGAGGGAGGGGAAGGAAAGGGCACCCATCAGCTTTCAGGAAGAATGTTAAGTGTATGCTCCGCTCCCAGGCCACTTATTTCCAGAGTGGTGTAGGGTGTCCCTCAGTCTCTGAATGGATGTTGTGTATGTGCATGTGACATGTTGCTCAGGACGAGTCCCTCCTACATTTCCATAGCGATGCCCATGTTTCTGTGGACATGGTGTACCCATTTGGTATCTTGGGTGCGACTGGATGTTAAATCACCTCGTAAATATCTCATTTGTAGTTACTCTGGATGACTCTATCCAGCCTATTCCAACACATAGCGTTTCTATGTATGCCAGTTAGAAATGATTGTTACTGCTATTATTATAACTTTAATGGCAAGCTAGTAGGTGTGAACAGAGGTCTGCAAAGTAGCTCTAAATGAACTAAATTGGGCCAACAACCACAGGAACAGAGTATTTATTGTTATACCAAGAAAAACAGACAATCAACATCCATCACAAAGAGTTTGGTGTAACATTGGCTAGCACATCAGTTTTAAATTCAAAATCAGGCAATGGTGTGTTAATAGGACTTAGACATTCACGCTTCCATTGGGTGATGAGAGCAAGAGAGTTGATGATCAACATACCGCGATATCATCAGCTTTCATACTGAACTATCAGCCAGATATAATTGAACCTGTGCCATCAAGCCTCTCTTATGAAGGCCTGCTTCACTCAACCAAGAGGTCTTATTCCAGCCCTATTCATTGTAGCATAAATGTTATAATGGTTGGTTAGTTCACATAAAATCAGTTTAGTTGATCTTAACTTACTTAATTCAGTTAAGTTTTGGCTACACAATGTATTTGAATAGTTTATACTGTAGTTAGTCAATATTATAGTTATTATACTTATTTAATATTATATATTATATTTAATATAGTTATTTTAAAGTGTACAATAAAACTGATTGTGCTCCAAGCTCCAAAAATGACAAAAAAGCACCATAAATGTAGTCCAAAAGAATGTGGCTTTATATGTGACACTTCTATAAGTGTTCTGAATGATTGTTTTGAGTGAAGAACAGTCTGAAATGTAAGTACTTTTTCACTAAAAAAAACCCTCCCCACAGCTCTGAAATCTCTTTTATGTTTGTGTATATCATAATACTGTATGCAGAGACCTGTTGCAGCAGGTCTGACACCAATAATGTTTGTCATGTGTGTAATAACTGGTTGTGATGTGGCTGTTTGAATATGCAAATGTCCAAATAAGTTACAGTAGGCCTATTATTGCAACTGAGAAGTGGATGTTTTTCATTAAAACAGTCACTGGTGGAGGTTTAGAGGACTTGAAATGTTGTGCACATGTCTTTTTGCCTTCTTTTATGATGCTTTTTGTAACATTTGAAGCCCGACAGCATCTTTCCCCATTGCTTTTCGTTGAATGGAAAAAAAAACTTGTATAAATAGAAATTTTCTTTTTTTTGATTAAAGGGTTAGTTCACCCAAAAATAAAAATTCTGTTATTAATTACTCACCTTCATGTCGTTACAATCCCGTAAGACCTCCGCCCATCTTCGGAACACAAATGAAGATATTTTTGATGAAATCCGAGAGCTTTCTGACCCCTCCATAGACAGCTATTTAATTAACACTTTCAAGGCCCAGAAAGGTAGGAAAGACATTGTTAAAATAGTCCATGTGACTCCAGTGGTTCAACCTTAATTTTATGAAGCGACGAGAATACTTTTTGTGCACAAAAAACTAACAAAAATAACTTTATTCAACAGTCTCCTGCGCAGTTTATGTTGTTACCGCAGTGCAGCGCTTCCTAGTTCTACGTCAGAACGCCGGCTCACCATTGGCCGATGCTGTTCACGTGAGCACCACAACACATGCGTGTGATGCTGACGCAGGAGTTAGCCAATGGTGAGTCAGCATTCTGACATAGAACTAGGATTGCACTGTATTTACAACGTAAAACTGCATAGGAGACTGGCACAGACAAGAAGAAATTGTTGCATAAAGTTGTTTTTTGTTTGTTTGTTATTCTCGTCGCTTCATAAAATTAAGGTTGAACCACTGGAGTCACATGGGACTATTTTAACGATGTTTTTACTACCTTTCTGGGCCTTGAAAGTGGTAATTAAATTGATGTCTATGGAGGAGGCAGAGAGCTCTCAGATTTCATCAAAAATCGAAGATGAACGAAGGTCTCACGGGTTTGGAACGACATGAGGGTGAGTAATTAATGACAGAATTTAAATTTTTGGGTGAACTAACACTTTAAATGAAATTTTGGGCGAACTGTTTATCCCTTTAAGAATGCATCTGCCTTTGCTTATGCTTAGTTATTTGATTTATTTTAAAAGATTAACAAAAGCAGTGATTGTCTCATGACTTAAAGGGAATTGCGAATATGCTAAAATGTTTAGTTTTGTCACCCTGTTGTGAGTTTTTCACATATATAATGTAGTGCCCCTACATCTGAGCCTAATTTAAAATGGTTTGCCAAAAACTAGTTTAAAGTTCATCCTCATATGAAAGTGACTTTATAACCTTGGTAAATGATGAGGTGACTGTGTGTGTGTGTGTGTGCATTTCTGGCAGGCAGCCGTTTCCAGCTGGGGACCGCGTGACGTTTAATGGGAAGGAGTGCGTTTGTGAGAAATGCACTCAGCCTGTGCCAGTCAACAGCACGGCACCCCCACAGGCTGTGTACAGTAAGTTCTCTGTGTTTTTGCATTGCTATCGGTTTCCATTATATGTTATTCTCTTATTCTTACATGCTCTCTCTTACCCATTCATTTCCTAAATGCCTGCAATGACAGCTCTCTCTGCCGTTTCATTAGTACTACACTACACTTTTGTCTCGCTCTCTCTGCAGATTGCTGTGGCTGTGGAAAGGAGTTTAAAAATGAGCAGTCTCTGGTGGCGTTGGACAAGCACTGGCACCTTGGCTGCTTCAAGTGCAAAGTGTGCAATAAAGTGCTTAATGCAGAATATATCAGCAAGTTAGTCCCACTCTTCCTGTTATGTGTGAATGTGTAGATGGGTGCTTGTGTGTGTTTTATCAATCGTAGTTATGTGATATAGTGATCTGAAAGCCTGCTCAACCCTCTGGAATGACTCGACATAATTGATGTGCTCTAATATGAAAGAACAGTGTGGGAATTCTCAAGGCCAGAGAGCAAACAGAGGCTTGTCACCATCTTCGAGTTCAAGTGAATTACATCTAATGTAATGTGTGTTGATGTTCTGTAGGGATGGGATCCCTTACTGTGAGGCAGACTACCACGCCATGTTCGGCATCCAGTGTGATACCTGCAAGAAATACATCACTGGAAAAGTACTTGAGGTTTGAAGAAATCTTTACTATTTGGCAGTGGTTCTTTAATAAATGGATTCTTTAATGGATGGAAGTAGATGAATGGATGGCATAATTATATTGTTAACATTGACCCCATTTTCTTATTTAAAAACCAGAAAATTGTTGAATATTGAAATGTTCTTATTAAAATGTTATATATTATTGTAGTATTTATTAATATTTTGAATGATGTATTATTGTAGCATTTATTAATATATTTTGAATTAGCTTTAGATGTTTTCATTTTATTTTTGTTTTAAGTTTTAGTAATTTTATGTGCTTTTGTCATTTTTATTACAAACCCGATTCCAAAAAAGTTGGGACACTGTACAAATTGTGAATAAAAACAGAATGCAATGATGTGGAAGTTTCAAATTTCAATATTTTATTCAGAATACAACAGATGACATATCAAATGTTTAAACTGAGAAAATGTATCATTTTAAGTGAAAAATAAGTTGATTTTAAATTTCATGGCATCAACACATCTCAAAAAAGTTGGGACAAGGCCATGTTTACCACTGTGTGGCATCCCCTCTTCTTTTTATAACAGTCTGCAAACGTCTGGGGACTGAGGAGACAAGTTGCTCAAGTTTAGGAATAGGAATGTTGTCCCATTCTTGTCTAATACAGGCTTCTAGTTGCTCAACTGTCTTAGGTCTTCTTTGTCGCATCTTCCTCTTTATGATGCGCCAAATGTTTTCTATGGGTGAAAGATCTGGACTGCAGGCTGGCCATTTCAGTACCCGGATCCTTCTACGCAGCCATGATGTTGTAATTGATGCAGTATGTGGTCTGGCATTGTCATGTTGGAAAATGCAAGGTCTTCCCTGAAAGAGACGACGTCTGGATGGGAGCATATGTTGTTCTAGAACTTGGATATACCTTTCAGCATTGATGGTGCCTTTCCAGATGTGTAAGCTGCCCATGCCACACGCACTCACGCAACCCCATACCATCAGAGATGCAGGCTTCTGAACTGAGCGCTGATAACAACTTGGGTTGTCCTTGTCCTCTTTAGTCCGGATGACATGGCGTTCCAGTTTTCCAAAAAGAACTTTAAATTTTGATTCGTCTGACCACAGAACAGTTTTCCACTTTGCCACAGTCCATTTTAAATGAGCCTTGGCCCAGAGAAAACGCCTGTGCTTCTGGATCATGTTTAGATATGGCTTCTTTTTTGACCTATAGAGTTTTAGCCGGCAACGGCGAATGGCACGGTGGATTGTGTTCACCGACAATGTTTTCTGGAAGTATTCCTGAGCCCATGTTGTGATTTCCATTACAGTAGCATTCCTGTATGTGATGCAGTGCCGTCTAAGGGCCCGAAGATCACAGCCATCCAGCATGGTTTTCCGGCCTTGACCCTTACGCACAGAGATTGTTCCAGATTCTCTGAATCTTTGGATGATATTATGCACTGTAGATGATGATAACTTCAAACTCTTTGCAATTTTTCTCTGAGAAACTCCTTTCTGATATTGCTCCACTATTTTTCGCCGCAGCATTGGGGGAATTGGTGATCCTCTGCCCATCTTGACTTCTGAGAGACACTGCCACTCTGAGAGGCTCTTTTTATACCCAATCATGTTGCCAATTGACCTAATAAGTTGCAGATTGGTCCTCCAGCTGTTCCTTATATGTACATTTAATTTTTCCGGCCTCTTATTGCTACCTGTTCCAACTTTTTTGGAATGTGTAGCTCTCATGAAATCCAAAATGAGCCAATATTTGGCATGACATTTCAAAATGTCTCACTTTCAACATTTGATATGTTATCTATATTCTATTGTGAATAAAATATAAGTTTATGAGATTTGTAAATTATTGCATTCCTTTTTTTGGAATCGGGTTTGTAGTTTAAAACTATACAGTCATGGCAAAAATTATTCAGACACCAGATATAATTTACTATATAATAAACTGTGACATAATATACCCAAAAATTCTTCATACAGTGGACTACCAGTAAAATTGATATAAATTTGGGACCAGAATTATTCAGACACTTTGACCTGACCATGTTTTGCTGAAGTGCTTTTTCTTTAATTTCTAATTCAACCTTTTACACCACAGACTGAACAAAATGAAGCATTGCTTGGTAATTGGTTGACCTACATTGGCATTATCTAATTGTGTACTTAAATTTAACAGCTGATTGGTTGATTGTAATCCATTACATACCTTTCTATCAAAGTTATCTGACATTATCAAGATGAATTTGTTCTGACACATTTTAACTCTGAGTTCTTGTCATATTTTATTACCATTTTCTAAACTATAGCGAATAAACTGTGATAATGTGAGAAAATGTTGAAGGTGTCTGAATAAATGTTATTAGTTCTATACTTTATTAGTTCTATATTTTAGAATATTTTATATTTATTTCAGTTAGTTGCCAAGTTAATTTTCGCTTAAGTGTTTTAAGATTATGTTTTTCTTCTACTGTATACATTTTATTTTATTTCAATTAATGAAAATCATTTTTAATAGTTTTAGTTAACAATAACAACTCTGTTTTGGGTGGGATAGATTTAAGGGCTCATCACATAATAAATAGCCAATAGCCCTTAGTTACATCACAGCCATGAATCAGGGGGAGGGACATGTTCTAGAGAACATTTGATTGGACAAAAATCTGCCTAGTGCAGCATGAGTCATCAATATTTTTGGCCAATATTTTTTTTAGAAGAGAGAGACTTCAAATGTCTCTTCTGGATATTTCAAATATGCTAAATTTCTTCTAAATGAATTGTCAACTTTTAGGAGTGCACTATCATTCAATATAGATTAAAAATAAAGCCTCAATATTATGGTGTGATTCTGGCCACTTTTCATGTTCCAATCAGTTCCCAGTAAATACTATCAAGCCCTGCCGTACACTTTTTTTAATCAAGTATTCTGTTTCACTCGGAAATATGTCAATTTGACGAGTAAAATGGGTTGCAAATGCTGTTTCATGTTGATTTTAGCACTGTTGCCCCTAAGATCTTTTCTTTGAGTGTGTGTGAAAGGCTTTTATTCTCATCTGAGAGCTGGTACTCTATAATCCTAGTGGTCATGTTGGAGGGGGCAGAAGCTGAGTGGGTGCTTACAAAGAGAATCTCAGGCAGTCATTTCACAACCCCTCTAAAGCCTAATTATAGTATAGAACAATCTAGCTCCTCATATTGCATCTCCCTTTCACTTTTTCTGTTTTGTTCACACTCTGTTCTTTTGTTCTTACATGCAAACTCTTCCTCATTTTTCTTTAAACAGCTATTTTGTTACACCCTAACAAGCACCCTATTGATGTAGTTCTTTGTATCTGCTTAGTTTCCCATTGGGTGGTCTCATATGGCTAAATATTGCTTGTAAATCAACAAGTTATGTGTGCATTTCATATTGTCATAAAGATCTACCGCTTTGTGTTCCTTAGAGCTCTATAAATCTGTGTGTTTATGTGTGTGTTAGATATTTGTCAGAAGTTGCACACTGTTGCTATAGTCACTCTGTCCCATTGGCACTGCCACCTTCTCTTAGTAACCCAGAATTAGATTGAGTCACTGTGTGACATCATAGTTTGGGATGGTATTTTTAACTACACAGCTGCCATGCCAAGTGATTTAAGCAGATGAGAAATAAATGAAGTCATGCAAAATGGTATCTTGGCATATTCTTTTGCCCTCTGCAACATTTTTTACATGAACTGAAGACTAGCTGATACAGGTATCCTTATGTTAGCAAGAATAATTAGCCCACCTTTCAGGAGTATTGCCAATTTACAAGTTTAGACACCATCGGGGTATTGAAGTAATCAAAGGTAAAGTTTTTATTGCATATTTGAGGGGATTTTTAAACTGTTTGTTCCATTTGTATAACTGTTCAGATGGAAACAGAAAGAGAAAAAAAGTAGAGTGTGTTTTTTTAGGCCCAATTTACTCTGTAGCACCGATTGGGAATCGTATCTGAACCTGAAATGTCATGACATTTCCAGTGGCAGGACTGTAGCTGTTTTCAAAGAGGATGGCCTTTGGGAAGGAGGGGGCTGAGTAGATTTTCCAGTGCAGGTTATGATGCACATAAAATTTAATCAACATCTGTGTTGAACACTAAAAGCAGCGCGATGCAGCATGCTGAACATTTCCGATCATAGATGAGTCCTTTATGACTTAATGAAGGTTGATGAAATAGATTAGGAAAATATAAAAGATTAAATAGATTTTACAAATCTGTACTCTACAGCTATTTACCTCAAACTAAACTAAACTATTTACTTTAAAGTGTTAGTTCACCCAAAAATGCCTCATGTTGTTGCAAACCTGTAAGGCCTTCGTTCATCTTCAAAACACAAATTGAGATATTTTTGATGAAATCCGAGAGCTTTCTGACCCCACATAGACTGCCATGTAAACACCACTTTCAAGGCCCAGAAAGGTAGTAAAGACATTGTTAAAATAGTCCATGTGACTACAGTGGTTCAACCTTAATGTTATGAAGCGACGAGAATACTTTTTGTGAGCAAAAAATAAATAACGACTTTATTCAACAATTTCTTCTCTTCCGTGTCAGTCTCCTATGCTGTTCACATTGTAAACACAGTGCAGCGCTTCCAGGTTCTACGTCAGAACGCCGGCTCTGTATTGGCACAAAAAGTATTCTTGTCACTTCATAACATTAATGTTGAACCACTGTATTTACACGGACTATTTTAATGATGTCTTTACCGCCTTTCTAGGCCTTGAAAGTGGTAATAACGTTGCAGTCTATGGGGTATCAGAAAGCTCTCGGATTTCATCAAAAATATCTTAATTTGTGTTCCAAAGATGAACGAAGGTCTTACGGGTTTGGAACGACATGAGGGTGAGTAATTAATAACAGAATTTTCATTTTTGGGTGAACTAACCCTTTAAACTAAAACTAACCTGGAGAAGACTTACACCAAATATTTAAAGGAAAATTACAAAACTACAGCCTGACAGAGCTTTTAGAAACACTAAAATTATGAATTATCATATTAATTAATAGAAATCTAGAGAAAATATAAGGACAAGACATTATTTTTGTTGTTGTTGTTGATATTTAAATATGAGACAATACCGTTAATTTATGGCATATTATCTTTCTGTTTGTCTTTCACCCAAGGGTCAAAAGGAACTAAAATATTATATTTTACATTTAGAAAATATTTTTTCTTTTCTTTTCAATTTGTCATTGTTTATGAAAAAAACAATGATAAAACCAGTACAAATTCAAATACCACTGAGATGTATATTTGCACTTTACAAATATACTTTAAAATGTCATGTAATGCATATTTTTTGGTGTTGCAGAAATGAGAATGAGATTTTTTCAGTATAGTACATTAAGCCTGCTCAGGCAGAGCCACTCAAGCAATATGGAAAGCCATTTTGTGTATAGTGGTCTGTCAGAGTTTTAAAATGAAATTAATGTACCATAAGAAGAGAAGCTCTGTCTGTGTTCCCTCTACTGTTCAAACACATATAGTGCAAACAGGTTTTTCTCCCTACTGCTATTAGCATTTGAACGTTATTAGATAACCTGCATTATTTGGGGAGTAAATCAATTAATTACATTGTCAGGAGGATTATGACAAATTTAGTTTTAATATTCTCTCCATGTGAAAAAATACATATCTGAGTTATGTTTTTTGTATAATTTAATTTTCATAATTTCCTGTAGTGGAGTTGAATGACTGATGTGTGCTCTGTTTATCTTTTGCAGGCTGGAGAAAAACACTACCATCCCACATGTGCCAGATGTGCACGCTGTGAACAGATGTTTGGGGAGGGCGAGGAGATGTACCTGCAAGGTAACTTAAATCTCATCAAATCTACATGATGAAAAGGTTTGATTGTGATGCTGGAATTTTATTCACACAAATCCTACACTACAATAAAACCCTTTTACATATAATATTCATAACAAAAAACTGTATAATAGTATCCAAGTACATACTTGAATGGTATAACAATATCCAAGTGCTTGAATGGAATAAATGATCAAAGTTGTCAAAATATTTAAAATGAAATAGATGTCTGGACACTAATCAATTTGGATCACAAATAATTAATCAGATGGATGGAGCCTTAGTATCATGAGTGATTTCTTCTCTGTGCCTCCCAAATCTGCTTGTAATGTTCTTGAAAAAATGAAGAAAATTGATTTGTTGTGGAGATTTCATTTGATGTGTGTCAGAATGCTGCAGGAAACATTTTCTCTGCTAAGTTCTCTAATTTTAGACCATGAAACCAGACAGGCAGTTCAGACACAGATGGGGTCTATTGATGAGGATTTTTGAATCATTTGTATATACAGTATGTATTTGTGTATTTGGAGTTTTATTCTTAAGAAAACACAGTATCTGTACTGACAAGAACATGAATGATGTTTTGTATTGTATTTTAATAATAAAGCAATAGACAGTCATATAAAGCCAAAAGCTCACACCAGTCACATCCAATTTAAATTATAAAGAAGAAGGTTTTATTTTTTATCTCGTGTCCCACTTCAAACGTTGCAATAATTCAGTCTCTCACTGGACTCTGCACAGTGATTTAGCAAAGAAACTCACTGCACTGCAGTTTGTCAAAGGAGATTTATAGTCAGATGTGGGCAAGACTCAGAATCAGTTAGAAGCCTTTTTTTCAATCTGGCTGAAATAAAATGAAAGACTGCTGACTCATTCTAAGGGTAAATTATTGTTTACTTAGTTTATGAATGCCAGTTTATATAGGGGTATATACACCAATCAGGCATAACATTATGACCTCTGTCTTAATATTGTGTTGGTCCCCTTTTGCTGCCAAAACAGCCCTGACCCGTCGAGGCATGAACTCCACTAGACCCCTGAAGGTGTGCTGTGGTGTCTGGCCCCTGTGGTGTCGGACTTGTTTGTTCAGCGCATCCCATAGATGCTTGATTGGAATGAGATCTGGGGAATTTGGAGGCCAAGTCAACACCTCAAACTCATTGTTGTGCTCCTCAGACCATTCCTGAACCATTTGTGCTTTGTGGCAGGGCGCATTATCCTGCTAAATGAGGCCACAGCCACCAGGGAATACCATTTCCATGAAAGTACATGGTCTGCAACAATGCTTAGGTAGGTGGTACGTGTCAAAGTAACATCTACATGGATGGCAGGACCCAAGGTTTCCCAGCAGAACATTGCCCAAAGCATCACACTGCCTCTGCCGGCTTGCCTTCTTCCCATAGTGCAACCTGGTGCCATGTGTTCCCCAAGTAAGCGACGCACACGCACCCGGCCATCCATGTAATGTAAAAGAAAACGTGATTCATCAGACCAGGCCACCTTCTTCCATTGCTCCGTGGTCCATTTCTGATGCTCACGTGCCCACTGTTGGTGCTTTCGGCGATGGACAGGGGTCAGCATGGGCACCCTAACTGGTCTGCATTATGCAGCCCCATACGCAACAAACTGTGATGCACTGTGTATTCTGACACCTTTTTATCAGAACCAGCATTAACTTCTTGAGCAATTTGAGCTACAGTCGCTCTTTTTGATTGGACCACACAGGCCAGCCTTTGCTCCCCACGTGCATAAATGAGCCATGAGCCTGTCGCCGGTTCACCACTGTTCCCTCTTTGGACCACTTTTGATAGATACTAACCACTGCAGACCGGGAATACCCCACAAGAGCTGCAGTTTTGGAGATGCTCTGACCCAGTCATCTAGCCATCACAATTTGGCCCTTGTCAAACTCGCTCAAATCCTTACGCTTGCCCATTTTTCCAGCTTCTAACACATCAACTTTGAGGACAAAATGTTCACTTGCTGCCTAATATATCCCATCCACTAATAGGTGCCGTGATGAAGAGATAATCAGTGCTATTCACTTCACCTGTCAGTGGTCATAATGTTATGCCTGATCAGTGTATAAGCATGCTAACACCTAAGGTAGACAAGTTACGTGAAATAAGTAAGTTGAATTAAGAAATGTGGGCCCACAAAAAAATCTACACTACCGTTCAAAAGTTTAGGGTCTGTAATATTTTTTTATATTTT
Source organism: Coreius guichenoti (assembly GCA_039654105.1). Lineage (NCBI taxonomy): Eukaryota > Metazoa > Chordata > Actinopteri > Cypriniformes > Gobionidae > Coreius > Coreius guichenoti. The sequence goes on from CM077187.1 coordinate 19,913,364, forward strand.
TGAAAGCAGTCTTATGCTCACCAAGGCTGTATTTATTTGATCAAAATACAGTAAAGCAGTAATATTGTGAAATATTAATTTAAAATAACTTTTATGTCATTTTCAGCATCATTAGTCTTCAGTGTCTCATGATCCTTCAGACATCATTCTAATATTTGGTTCACAAGTAACAATTCTTATTGCATTATATATGATAATTATTATCAGTGTTAAAAACAGTTGTGCTGCTTCATGTTTTTATAGAAACAGTGATGTTTTTTAGGATTATTTGATGAATAGAAAGTTCACTAAAGAACAGCATTTATTTGAAATAGTATAGACATTTATAATGTTACAAAAACTTTGTCACTTTTGCCTCCTGAATAAAAGTACTTTTACATGGTATTTGTGCTATATCACAAAATATCAATCCACTAATAAAAATACCAGTTTGTTAAAAGTAATTGCAAAAATGGCTCAGGAAAGTAAAGTTAGTACTGTTTTTTTTTCATTGTACTTCTAATGCAATGACATACAGCCATTACAAGTGTGACTTAAGTGCCAAATACTGTAGGGCCACTGCATTTTTTTACATGGACGTTTTAGTTATGTTTTGCTTTCTCTTTCATAGGTTCTTCCATCTGGCATCCTCCTTGCAGACAGGCAGCACGTATGGAGGAGAAGAGTAAGGTAACTGCAGTCCAATTTGACTAGGAGCTAAATGATCTGAAACAGAGTCATTCTCTTTATGTAAATGAGGCTTATTATATATTGCACCTTTTTCAACAAACTTGCTTCTTTCACCCACAAGAAATAGGTTGACTGTATTTTAGAAGAAAAATGTGAAAAATTGATCATGGCAGTTGTTATTCATCAACTAATGGAGAAAAGTGTTGTAATCTGCAAACATTCAGATGCAAGTTGTTGTCAAGCGCCCTTTTGATATTTTAAAGAGCAGATTCAGGTGCCTGGATCATGGTGGTGGAGTGATACTGTATAGTTTCAGTAAGGTATGAAAGATTTCATCCTCCACAACCATTCTCAGAAGAAAGTTGCAAATTGTGATCAGTACTAATTTTGCATGGTTGTGCTGTTAATGAATTTGCTGAATTCCTTAAAGTGCCCCTATTATGATTCTTCAGATCTTTCATGTAGTGTGTTAAATAGCTGAATGTGAATGCAAAAGGTCTGCAAAATGTCAAAGATCAAAGTGCTTGATAAATGTAGTTTGTGTCCCAAAAGAAAGAACCAATTCTGAGCTGCCTGAAATGAGTCGTCATAAATTCCAGTCTTTACTTCCTGCATGAACCTACGTAGGTTTATTTTGCTGCCCGCCAACGTCTACTTTGACCAGCCCTCAAACACCGTAGTTATCACTGAGGCCTGGAAGAGTTTGCTTTGTGTTGTCGACATGTTTTCTGCGCTGCAAAGCAAATCCACTTTGCATGCACTTCCAAAGGCTTGAATTAATACAGTAAAACCGACACTCGATCGTTACTGTTCGTATCATTGTGTATACAAGTGCTGAGAAAGCTTTCAGAGCTGAAATTCAAATATGGTAATGGGAATTTAGTTTCCAACGCACTGTAAGCAGTACACCAATCACAACAGACTGGGCCATCTGACCAATCACAGCAGGGTAGGCTCGCAAAGGAGGAGTTTAGAGAGACTGAATTCTTGATCAAATCGTATCAAACACTGTGAGAAAAGAGGTGATGCTGCAATGTATAGTATGAGAAAAATTGTGTTTTTGACCTTGGATGCATGTAAACCTATTATAGGAGACCTCCAAAACAAAATTAGGAACCATTAAAATAGCATAAAAGGGGCAATTTAAGTGAATCAGGCACTAAATCAATGCAGATAGAATGTGCAAATAAACACCACTATCAGCAAATTTGATTCATTCTTAGTGAATTCCCCCCACTTTTATGTCATTAGACCAAAAAATGCCAAAGCCTATGATGGTTGTTTTTATTTCATAGGAGCTAGAATCAGTGACAGCACCTAAAAAGATGTGCGATGTTACAAAATGAAAATGAGCTCTGGTTTAGGTAGCTGAAACATGCTCTGAAATATACTATGCAAAATCATTTACCAGGGAATCCATCGAGTTGCATATCTTAACAAAGGCGATATGCAGTATGTGGAAGCGCTTCACTGTAACAACCCTTTCCCTGCAGAAACAGGTGCGGATTCAGCTCAGTGATCTCCATTCCAATGTACCTGAGCAGGTTTGTGACATGCGGCCCACTCCCCTCTGCATGGGCTTACCTCCTGACCTGCTTTCAGCTTTAATAGAATGCTCACTGAGGTCCAAAATGGGCCTGCCAGGCCACCGTAGGCTACTGCCACACTCATTCAGTAGAAATCAGGAACCAAAGAACAGGTCTTAACATCTGAACAAATACTCTAAATGAGGGTGCGTCTCAATCAGCTCCGAAGTTCAGTAGTCAGGGCATTGATCAGGGAGTCGGCCATTTTAAGGGCTGCCTCAATCACAAAATCCTACCAGTGCACTAAAACGTTCGATCCCTAAAAAGTCCCACAATGCACTGTGAAGCATGAATGCTCACTATGTTCCCTTAATAGAAGTTCTGAAGTGCAAAACATAAATCTTGGGAGCCAACTCACTACACATCTGGCATGCGATAGATGTTTTTTTTTTTCACAAACCATTATTTAATTATATGTCAGCATAAACATATATCGCTAGACAGGTAATTAACATAATCTAGCTAACATTTATAATTCATTTACAGCTGAAATGTTGCACATATATATAACAAGCAAAGTATTTATCAAGTACCTTAAATAATGTGAAAAAAATTATGTCAGAAAGATATCAGCTCCAGTAGTGATGTTATACAATGAGGACGTTGTCATTTCATCAAATAGAGTCATCAGTGTCCCAATGTGTAGTGAGCCAGGGTCCTTACTGTCCTTACCACTGCCGAATTTATGTACACTATATACCCACGTAGGAGGGGACGTTCTCACAACCTTCTGTGAAGGTCTGCCAAATAACGTCCCCGAACCCTTTAAAGACCTCCACATCATGACCGTCTCGGAACGTTCTGGGAACATTACTAGGCGACGTCCTTGACAGCAGCGGGGACATTCTGAGAACGTTCTGGGAACGTAAAATTTCTAGCGGGGTATTGATTCATGAGCTCGGGAGCTAGGAAATTATTGAGACGCACCGGTGTGTAGGTATATAGAAGACACTGTGAATTGACCTTTAATGCATTACTAATAAAACGGAAAATCTTTAATAATATTGTAAGAACAATCTCTAGAGTTTAGACTGCCTGATGTTTATTGATATTGAAATGACAGACCATTTTCCCTAAAGTACTCTACCATTTGTCCAATGTGCTATTTACACTGCAACATTTTATTTATATGCATTTGAATAAGAAAAATAAGGTTTTCTTCTCCAATTTTATTTTAAATTAGCATGTAATAGATACTTTTACTTGAAAATAAGTAAAAAATACAGATTAAAAACTATTGCGGTTTACTGTGTATCCGTTCCTATATAACAAGAAGTGTTTGACAAAGCAAAGAAAAAAGCATTGTTCCTAACAGCAAAACCTTTTCTACCTTTCTGTTGAATCCTTCATAACCTGTGTGAAGACTGATAAATTGTTGTTACATCCACACAATAGTAACAGAAACATGGAAAATGACTTAACATGACTGTTACTTCATATGATTTCAGTTGAATCAATAAAATGCGCTAGAACTTTACCATGTTTTTCTCTTTTTGTTTGCTGTCCCCTTCTGGTGTAGTGCCGTTGTGTTTGTATTTCTTACCTTGTTTTTGTTTCCAGGTGACGAGAACCTCCTCTGAGAGCATCACCTCTGCTCCTGCCTCCAGTGCTTCGGGCTCCCCTAGCAGAGTTATCTATGTAAGTGCACATCTGAAAATGATTCCATGCTTTATTACGTTTCACTTGTTTAAGTTTGCCACAAGTGGGCAGCAACACACAAGCATACGAATAACCATGTGAGCGTTATCCACCTTCTTCCTGACTAGCCTACTGCATTTTGAATCCTGGGAGACATTTCCGGTTTGGAGAGCTCCACTCAAAAAGACTGAAACTAATCATTTCAAATCACAAGGTTGCTGGGATGTTTTATGTTATGTTTTATTTTTAGACGTCAGAGGAAAACATTTGTTTTTTGGTGCGTTCTTTTCCTCCTGATTATTTTCTGTTTTCTTTGTGTTCCGTTATAACAGTATGAAAAAAGACAGCATATACTGCGCATTTGTGGTCTGCTCTCCCTGTTTACTTTACAATATATATCCCATGAATGATTCACTGGAATGCATAAAGAACATCACGTTTTTTTCAGGTTTGTTGTCACACGGATGCTTTAAAATGTAATTATCCCTTATCCTTATTAGCAGTGTGTACTGGAACGTTTCTAAAGCAGGTGAATATAATGTTTGTTATCTGTCAAAACGACGGAAAGCACTTTGAAATATTATCACTCAAGGCTAAAATTAATGAAGATTTTTGATTAAGGCAACGTATGTTACATAATAATATAGACAAATATTACTACAGTGATATTTAACCCGTCTGTAATATTGCTGTGGAATGAATCAAGCTTTTGGGGTTTTTCATGGCCTGTTGTAGTAATTTGTTAACGCTTATTCCTTTTGTTATTGCGTTCATAGAGAGGGCCTTTCACTAATTATTTACAGTTTAACAGAAGTTACTCCCATAATTCGTGCAAAGCATCATGGGGCGTAGGAAAATGGTGAATATAGAGAGTTATAATGCTATAATGTTGCTCTTTCTCAAGGCAAAACTGGGTGATGAACTTCTGGACTACAAGGACCTGGCTGCTCTTCCTAAAATCAAAGCGATCTACAACATTGACAGACCTGACATGCTCTCATACTCACCCTATGTGAGCTACTCTGTAGAGGACAGGACCTTTGCAGAGGTACAAACACACCTCACACTGGCTTACTGGCTTATTTTGTAAATGAATAATTGCCGAATCCAAAACAACAATTAAAAGGAAATAGAAAAACATAACCTCCATCTGCATAACCCACGCTGGCTCTGTCTCGCTCTGTCTCACATGCGCGCACGCACTGTCACCATGTAATGCACTTGTTAATGCCGGATCGTTTAAAAACAAATACCGGAACACAAAAATCCAAAATCTGACATTTTCCGGAACATGATCTGGCTAAAATTAAGCACTGATGTCCTCAACTTTTGACAGTTTTTACTTAATCACAGGTGACTTAAAGTAAAAGTCAAGCATAATTACTCATACAACAGCTGCAGCATGTGTACTTTTTTGTTATAACAGTGCATTTTTTTTTTTTTTTAATCTAATCTTCACTCATCATCCAACATCACTCCAGCATGACTTTGCCAAAAAGCATAGTTTTGCTATTTTATTGAAGTATTAGTATAGTTTCAGTCATGTAAAGTGACTTAAGGAGAAAAGATCATTTATTCATTAACATAGCTGTCATTGCATTCCACTCCATCTTACTCATTTGCTTTCTTTGTTTACAGTCACCCCAGCAACTCACCCCTACTCCAACTGAGGTACAGTAGAGTTGACATGAAGAAACAGGCCCTGTTATTGTGTCAGTGGGTCTTATTTGCTAATCATGGCATATAAATTGTGTAATTGTATGTACAGAAAATGTTCTCACACAAAATTTCTGCCAAATAATTTTTTATTCTCATTTTAATGTTGATGAAGCTGGAGTTTTTTATTTTTATAAAATTGTTATTATTTTTTTAGATATAAATTTGATTAAATTTGATTGGTCTTTTTTATGCAGAATCTGTGCCAGATTAATAATTTGTCTTGCTCTAAAATAAGTAGGGAGTTATTGTAGGGTCACTTAGTTATAATTTAATTTCTTATAATTTATAATTGTAATAGTAATAAAAATAACAATAACAATAAATAGACATTCAAATACATTTACTGAACTTTACTTGATGATTCATGCTTGCTAATTGAAAATGTTTGCAGACATGTTTTATGCATATATGTGCATGATTAGTAAATGAGACCTAGTGTTTCCTCATGTTTTGTGAATAGTTGTTGTAGTTTGTGAAGTTGAACAGTTGTGGTTTGGTGACATGAATAGTATTGTGTGTTTTTCACCATCTTCAGTTTGAAAACTCTGTGGTGTAATCACTCAATGATCAGCCTAGTTAGGACTGATTATTGTAGATTGGTTTCTTTTTCAGCTTTATAGTTTCCTCCTGTGTGTCCCAGTGCATAGTGGTCACCATTTAACTTTGCTAATTGTCTGACGCTTTCAGACTAAATGTTGTCTGTTTGTTTCTAGGGAGATGGGGAAAAGTCTCCCCGCCAGAGGAGGCCCTCCAGCCCCAGCTCCACCAGCTCTTTAGGGGGTTATGGCCGCTATACGCCTTCCCGCTCACCACAGACCTACAGCAGACCAGGTATCCATCCACATACATGTTGATACTTACATAAACTCAAAGTCATTCTTACCTGTGCAGTTATAACTATCTAGTCTTTTCAGTGATTTAGATGTACTGGAGCTTTAAACTTTAAGTGTTTTCCCTTCTACACCATTACATGCTGTTCCAAAACCTAGCGAGTTGTCTTCATAGGCAGCATTTTAAGGCATCATAGGCTTAGGTGATAACTTAAACCACAATCAAAAGCATGTCCTATAAATAACAGTGTTAAAACACCTATTCTTTTCTCCTATGTATGTTTATCTATTATACACTATAGCGCTCTTCACACTGCACTTAACCCAGAGTTATCATCGCTCTAAACCTCGCTAAACATTTCACACTTGGAATTTAGAAGCAAGGTTAGCACCACTTTTTTCCCGGGCTAATGAAAACCTGCTCTAGAGCTTTTGCGGTGTTAACCGTGCATCGCTGTGCCAAACTTGCGCAGTGTGAAACGGTGCATTGTTAGAATGTTACGGCTAGATGCTTAGCAACCGACAACCAATCGTGTGCCTTATATTCTCATGCTTTGGACCGTCACAAAAAAATCTTGAGTTGTATATAAAAAATGTCAAATGCAGACAAAAAAAAAAATCAATTGGAGTGAAGAAGAGACCATTTTATTCTAACCTTTATTGTAGATATAATTTAGGAATGTACAGTGTGAACCCTGGGTAAATTTTAAGCAGTGTGAAATGTGAAGCAAGATAGATCCAGTGTTAACTATTTCAAGTGGGAAAAGCCCTTATCTATATTTATGTTTTTACACTACACTTCAAAAGTTTGGGGTCAGAAAGATTTATGAAAGAAATTAATACTTTTATTCATCAACGATACATTAAATTGATCAAAAGTGACAGGAAAGACATTTATGTTACTAAAGATTTCTATTCTATTTTTTTTTTTTTTTTTACTTTTTATTCACCAATAGAATACTGAGAAGAAAATGCATCAAAAATGTATTAGGCAGCACAACTGTTTTCAACATTGACAATAATGAGATTGAGCACCAAATCACCATATTTTAAATGATTTCTGAATGATCATGTGACACTGAAGACTAGAGTAATGGCTGCACAGAAATTGATTAAATTAAATACACAAAATACATTAAAATAGAAAACAATTATATAAGAATTAATTTTTAATTATATAATTGATCAAATAAATGCAGCCTCTTAAAAGTGATCGTAAAAAGTTTTGGAACAGAGCTAAAGCATTTCCATTCTACAATCACATTTTAAACAACAATAAACTGATTTTGATGCAGAATTTCAAGAACAAAGTAATTCAAGAATGATTTGGTTTTTAGTGTAGTTGCTAATCTCATATTACTTCCATTCTTCCCTGACCGGCTGGGTCTCTTGTTCAGAGCAATATCTGAGTGTCAAATACACCACCCATCCAGAAAATTCCAACTTGTTGCCTGTACCAACCTCTGGGAGGAGTAGCACTCATGGTAGTGCCAGAGGCTCCTCCCCACTGCCTTTGTACAGCAGCAGTGGTAGAAACACTCCACAGGCAGTGAGTGGTGGTGTGGCCCTGTCCCTCAACCCCACTACTCTGGCTTTGCTCCAACAGCACAACTACATCCCTTACCTTAGAGGTACCACAGCTCTTTCTGCAGGCCTTTGTCTAGTACCAAACCACCTACTGACTGCACTTGTGTGAACTTAAGTGTGCACTTGAATTTGAATGGTACAAGATTCACTTCCCCCTGACAATATGAATGAAAGAGTGCAATGCTAAAAATGCTGTTTAAAGAACTTAAATAAGACACAATGTGCATGGAGTTCTTGCTGTTGGAATTGGATTGCAACACTAATGAACAATGGAACAAGCTCCATAACACTTAGAACTTCATAAAGGTTTGCATTCACAGTGGACTAGCAAATTGCAGACATGAAATTACTACCCTATCCTTCATCCACCTTTCCTGAACAGGAATTGAGACAGGATTCATACAGGAAGCAAAGTCTGAAAGTAGGCCTAGGACAGCCCTGCACCTCAATTTGCCTTCTCACGGTAAACCCTAAAAACCAGTCTCTCTTTCACTGTGTATCACCAGTGCATTACAGTGATGTGAGATTGTAGGTGTACCGCAAGGTTCAGTCCTTGGTCCATTTTTATGCTTGCTGGTATTGTGTTTATATAGCATTTGTATGTCCAATCATTTTGCATGGAAAATATGTGAATATTCATTATATTTGAGCTGAAATAGTAACTTTATGCACAAGATAAATGCGAACGTTAGTGGTGACCATTAATATGCATTTATTTGTTGTACTGTAGTTGATGTTGTGCTTTGTCTGATAAGGTGAAATTTTCCACCATGCATTTGATATTCAAAGTGATTCAAAGTCTGGATGTTTGTGTTAGTGTTGCCGTTTACTTTGTGGCTGTCGTTTCTCTTTTCAGCATTTTCAAGTGTTTTTATTTAACTTAACATACATACTCAGACAGGCAGTAATTTTCAGGTGGAGATAGTGTAGTTCAAAAGTCTGAGACAACTAGTGAAAATGCTTGTATACATAGAGCAAATTTGCTTATTTAATTGCTGACCTAGAAATAATGCAGAATCTGAACTGTTTCTTCATTTTAGATCATAACTTGAAAATGTCAAAATCTTACAAGTTTCTGTAAATACGTTCTATGTACAAACCCAATTCCAAAAAAGTTGGGACACTGTACAAATTGTGAATAAAAACAGAATGCAATGATGTGGAAGTTTCAAATTTCAATATTTTATTCAGAATACAACATAGATGACATATCAAATGTTTAAACTGAGAAAATGTATAATTTTAAGGGAAAAATAAGTTGATTTTAAATTTCATGGCATCAACACATCTCAAAAAAGTTGGGACAAGGCCATGTTTACCACTGGGTGGCATCCCCTCTTCTTTTTTATAACGGTCTGCAAACGTCTGGGGACTGAGGAGACAAGTTGCTCAAGTTTAGGAATAGGAATGTTGTCCCATTCTTGTCTAATACAGGCTTCTAGTTGCTCAACTGTCTTAGGTCTTCTTTGTCGCATCTTCCTCTTTATGATGCGCCAAATGTTTTCTATGGGTGAAAGATCTGGACTGCAGGCTGGCCATTTCAGTACCCGGATCCTTCTTCTGCGCAGCCATGATGTTGTAATTGATGCAGTATGTGGTCTGGCATTGTCATGTTGGAAAATGAAAGGTCTTCCCTGAAAGAGACAACGTCTGGATGGGAGCATATGTTGTTCTAGAACTTGGATATACCTTTCAGCATTGATGGTGCCTTTCCAGATGTGTGAGCTGCCCATGCCACACGCACTCATGCAACCCCATACCATCAGAGATGCAGGCTTCTGAACTGAGCGCTGATAACAACTTGGGTTGTCCTTGTCCTCTTTAGTCTGGATGATATGGCGTCCCAGTTTTCCAAAAAGAACTTCAAATTTTGATTCGTCTGACAACAGAACAGTTTTCCACTTTGCCACAGTCCATTTTAAATGAGCCTTGGCCTAGAGAAAACGCCTGCGCTTCTGGATCATGTTTAGATATGGCTTCTTTTTTTACCTATAGAGTTTTAGCCGGCAACGGCGAATGGCACGGTGGATTGTGTTCACCGACAATGTTTTCTGGAAGTATTCCTGAGCCCATGTTGTGATTTCCATTACAGTAGCATTCCTGTATGTGATGCAGTGCCGTCTAAGGGCCCGAAGATCACGGGCATCCAGTATGGTTTTCCGGCCTTGACCCTTACGCACAGAGATTGTTGCAGATTCTCTGAATCTTTGGATGATATTATGCACTGTAGATGATGATAACTTCAAACTCTTTGCAATTTTTCTCTGAGAAACTCCTTTCTGATATTGCTCCACTATTTTTGGAATGTGTAGCTCTCATGAAATCCAAAATGTGCCAATATTTGGCATGACATTTCAAAATGTCTCACTTTCAACATTTAATATGTTATCTATATTCTATTGTGAATAAAATATAAGTTTATGAGATTTGTAAATTATTGCATTCCTTTTTTATTCACAATTTGTACAGTGTCCCAACTTTTTTGGAATCGGGTTTGTATATCTAGAATATATTGGAGAGTATTTATTTGTCAAGAAAAGATGTCTGTGACGAGGAGGAAAGAATGATGGAAAACATGAAAACCCTTTATATTTACTGTAAATCAGGCTACAGATTGGGTTTTGTGGTTTCTCTGCAAGAAGTAGAAAGAGCGGGAATAAAGTTCGCAGGAGAAGATTAAAGGGGTAAATTGATGACCTGTAATTTTGGGTTTGTTTGCCAGGCACAGTGGCATAAACTTCGGCCTTGTGCAGTTCCAGGCCAACCCTTTAAAACAGCCTTAATGTACATTGAGGTTGTGTTTGGAGTGTGCCGTTTATGATTCACTTAACTGTCTAATTGACTTCTTATTGGTAAAGGAGCCACGTGAGGAAAATCGTCTCTTCCTTACAAATGCAAAACTATTGCATTCTGTAGCTGCCTTAATCTTGTCATATCACCATCAACCAGTTTGATTTCTACTTAAGAGATATAAAATGAATATGGAAATCATTCACAGAATATGTGTTAGTGATGAAATACATGCTGCATTACACCCAGCTGACACAAGAAGGGCGTCACAATCGCAATAAAATCATATTTTAATGAGTAATGGAGAGCATCGAGACCTTCATACTCCACAATGTGCTCCAGTGTTGTGATTTGTGTATGTTTGGTGTGTTTTATGACAATTTCCTGCTCCCCCAGCTCCAGATGTGTGGAAGATTTTCCCCTGATACGGGATGAATTTTTACTAACAGCACTTGTGTGTTAAATGGTGTGTGCATGTGTCTGAAGGACAGTTGCAAGTGTGTATGAAAGAGAGATATAAAAGAAAAAGGAGATAGAGAAGGAGACAGTTAGGTTTATGTGGATTTATTTTTTGCTTTCAAAATATGCAGATGACTTTGCATTGATTTAAATAAAACATTTTAGTGAATAGTTGAACGAGATTCTCTCTCTCCTTTAGTCTCAGTTTGGTAAAAGACTGTGATTATAAATACCTAATCTTTTCCCCTAAAGATGATGATGACGTCACGATTCAGCCTGCCAATAACAGTCTATTTTTCTGTCTATGTTCAATTCATATTTACTTGTCTGCTCAGTTCAAGTGGAGCATGAAGCTTGACTCTCTGCTGACCAGATGGCATCAGTATAAACATACTTTCACAATCTCCAATGCAAAGACAAATTTGTCTTTTTTGAGCTGGCTGTATTGTGAGGTTTATTGGAACATTTAAAACTCAACGCAGCATAATTCTGGAAACCCCATTAAATCTTCTTCTCTTTCCTTTTCTTTTTGTGTCTGCTGTGACCTTCACCCCCAAAGGTAGTGAAAGTGGGCGGAGCACCCCCAGTCTCTCCACCTACTCTGATGGCAAATCTCCTTCTTCTACATATGTGGCAGCCCCACGGCATTTCCATGTCCCAGGTAGGTGCTAAATCTCGTCTTTTACTCACATCCCTTCTCCTCTTCTGTCCTCTTTTTTTTGTACAATGTTAAATCCTCTTTTTCGACCACATATACAGTATGTCTTTATTTTATGAAAAAATCTGGCAGACTCAGTTCATTTTCATAGTGCCATTTTTGTGCATCATTGCATGATTTACATCAATTTTGTACATTTATAATTCATTATTGCAAGCAAAGCCCTATTTTTAGTACATAAAATAAACTTTTGACTGTCATTGCTCGTCCCTGGATGTTTAAAATAAACCTAATGATCAGTTTCATGTGTTTTCTGCCCATTTTTCTAATGACGTCTTGTTTCCAATGCTGGCAGAGGCTGAAACAGCTCTTAAAATGTCCCACATGTGTTACATTAAATGACTGATTTTTTTCTAGAAGTAATGGTTGAGAAGCAGACGTGAGGTTGAGATGACCTAAACAAGCTGTAGAGATACACATGCTGTGTCAATTATTAAGACATTATGTCATTGCAATTACACCATTTATCTCCCTGTTTTCCTCTTGGCTTAGCTCATTTTAGGTGACATTTCTGTCTTCTAAGTTGAAAATGCGATGAAGCTTTTGTTATTTATAATGTTATACATGATTCTGACTGCAGAAAAATACATTTTTCAAAGCCGAGGATTTTGTCAAAGTCAAAGGCAAAATGCTTGATCATTGCATGCCGACTATGAACATTTCTGCTCATGATAATAATGAAATGAACTACAATATCTGGAATCTTTTACTGCATTTGCTGCCCTTTCTTTTTCCCTGATTCCATGCTCTAATAACTCATGCTTCTTTATTCATCTTCTTTCTTGCTCCCTTCCTCTCTTCCTCTCTTTGTCTTCCATTCTCAGAGACTAAAGTCAAAGATAATATCTATAGAAAGCCCCCTATCTACAAACAGCATGGTACAGTCCAGTCTCCGTACAATCATGTTTCTTTGCATGCTGTTACGCATGTCACCATGGTACCTGTTGCCATGAAACTGTAACCTTTGACCCTCCTTCTGTCTGCTGGTTTCCATTTCAGCTCCAAACAGTAGGACTTATAGGTTTTACAAATCCCAGAAAAAGGTTTGGATTTGACAAGGTACTTGTTATCAAGCAGTCAGTACCTAATTGTTGGTTGTGCATCAGCAAACATCTTGACCACATGCAAAGGGTCATATTTCATGCATATTTATTGGGTTTATTTAAAAATAACGAATAATAGCGATTAGCCCTGAATAATTATTATTGCTGTTTAATGCCAAGTTACTTGCAGATAATTGTTGTTTTGTATGCATTTGATGTTACACATACACTACCGTTCAAAAGTTTGGGGTTTAGTATGATTTTTTAATGTTTTTTTTAAGAAGCCTCTTGTGCGTACCAAGGCTGCATTTATTAGATCAAAAATACAGTAAAACAGTAAAATTGTAAAACATTATTACAATTTAAAGGGTTAATTCACCCAAAAATGAAAATTCTGTCATTAATAGACATTAATAATAATCTGCCCTCCGTAGACAGCAACGGAATTGCCACTTTCAAGGCCCAGAAAGGTGGTAAAGACAATGTTAAAATAGTCCATGTGACTACAGTGGTTCAACCTTAATGTTATGAAGCGACGAGAATACTTTTTGTGCGCAAAAACAAACAAAAGTAACGACTTTATTCAACAATCTCTTCTCTTCCGTGCCAGGCCGTGCTCGGCCAATAGTGAGCCGCCATTCTGCTGTAGAACCCGGAAGCACTGTACTTTGTGAATAGCCCAACAACTTGAATAGCGTAAGAGAGTGACAGGGAAGAGAAGAGATTGTTGAATAAAGTCGTTATTTTTGTTTGTTTTTGCGCACAAAAGGTATTCTCGTCGCTTCATAACATTAACGTTGAACCACTGTAGTCACATGGACTATTTTATGATGTCTTTACTACCTTTCTGGGCCTTGAAAGTTGCAATTCCATTGCTGTCTATGGAGGGCTCAGAAAGCTCAGATTTCATCAGAAATATCTTAATTTGTGTTCCGAAGATGAACGAAGGTCTTACGGGTTTGGAACGACATGAGGGTGAGTAATTAATGACAGAATTTTCATTTTTGGGTGAACTAACCCTTTAAAATTTTTAGAATATATATTTTAAAGTATATTTTATTCATGTGATGGCAAAGTTTAACACTTAGTTTGTCACATTATCCTTCAGAAATCACTCTATAGGAATAAAAAGTTCAAAAGAACAGCATTTATTTGAAATAGATTTTTTGTAATATTAAAAAAAAATCTTACTTATCCCAAACTTTACATTTAATGTAAATAATGCCTTTGATATGAAAAAATCCTACATTTCTTTTGCAATTTTGTGGTATTGGTTAATCCTGACATGGAAACAGCAGTCAGATATAATCTTTCTTTTATTTTCATGCCTCTGTCCATCCATACATACTTGGTTGTCAGTTGCAGTATGGTTTCCCATCTGTCTATGGTGTTGTAATGTACAGTAGATGTTAGACAATGTTTGGTGTCTGTGTAACTCATTGGTTTAGTGAAATTTCAAAGGCATTTGTGTGACTCATTGTGACTGGTTCAATGACATCAGTAAAGCTCATTGTGATTGGGTGGAAGAGGTATTAATCACTTGACTCTTTTGTCCTTTTTTCTGAACTTGCCCCTTCACCTTGATTGACATTGTGTTTGGTTGTCACTTTTCACTTGCTTGTTGATTTTGTCCGTAAATTTGTTTTTCTCCTCAAGTGAATAGTGAGATTTGTTTAAATCCTGTCTAAAATCAAACTCAGATGAAATGTGATTTATGAGTATATAACAGTATTTTAATTAAAGTGTAATAAAAGTGTGTGTGGTACTGTAACCTGCATGATGTCAGTCACTCTCTCAAACAGTGTAAACTGTCCATTACGATATATTTAAACTTTCTTACTGTGCTGCAGCTTCCAGAACCTCCTGGCAAGATGATGACGTAGACAGAAAGGTGATTTATATATTTACATAAACATCTCTGTGTGGTTTTGTCTATTATAAACATTCAGTATCAAGTTGTTATGTTAATTTAATCCAGCTGACCCTTGTGAAAAAAAGAAGAACACCTAAGCACACTTTAAAAAGAGTACTTATTACGGAAGTAATATACTTTAAAGGGTTAGTTCACCCAAAAATGAAAATTCTGTTGTTCCAAACCCGTAAGACTTTTGTTCATCTACGGAACACAAGTGAAGATATTTTTAATAAAATCTGAGCGATTTTCATCCCTCCTTTAACAGATATGCAACTACCACTTTGACGCTTCAAGAAGTTTTATGCTGAACAGATTTAATTTAGGCTTTTATTCACATACAAATATTCATCAACACACACATCATTTATGATAAACGGAAGCTCAAGCATGTTTGCTTGATGTGCGAGAACCAATGAGGTTCATTCTCGTGTGTTAGGCAGCACGTTTGAGCTTCCCCAAGAACCAATGAGGTTCGTTCTCGTGTTACGCACCACGTTTGAGCTTCCGCAAGAACCAATGAGGTTCATTCTCGTGTGTTACGCAGCACGTTTGAGCTTCCTCAAGAACCAGTGAGGTTCATTCTAGTGTTACGCAGCACGTTTGAGCTTCCGCAAGAACCAATGAGGTTCATTCTAGTGTTACGCAGCATGTTTGAGCTTCCGCAAGAACCAGTGAGGTTCGTTCTCGTGTGTTACGCAGCACGTTTGAGCTTCCACAAGAACCAGTGAGGTTCGTTCTCGTGTGTTGCGCAGCACGTTTGAGCTTCCGCAAGAACCAGTGAGGTTTGTTCTCGTGTTACGCAGCACGTTTGAGATTCCGCAAGAACCAGTGAGGTTCGTTCTAGTGTTACGCAGCATGTTTGAGCTTTCTGCAAGAGCCAATGAGGTTCATTCTCGTGTGTTACGCAGCACGTTTGAGCTTCCGCAAGAACCAATGAGGTTCATTCTAGTGTTACGCAGCACGTTTGAGCTTCCGCAAGAACCAATGAGGTTCATTCTCGTGTTACGCAGCACGTTTGAGCTTCCTCAAGAACCAGTGAGGTTCATTCTAGTGTTACGCAGCACGTTTGAGCTTCCGCAAGAACCAATGAGGTTCATTCTCGTGTTACGCAGCACGTTTGAGCTTCCTCAAGAACCAATGAGGTTCATTCTAGTGTTACGCAGCACGTTTGAGCTTCCGCAAGAACCAATGAGGTTCATTCTCGTGTTACGCAGCACGTTTGAGCTTCCGCAAGAACCAATGAGGTTCATTCTAGTGTTACGCAGCACGTTTGAGCTTCCGCAAGAACCAATGAGGTTCATTCTCGTGTTACGCAGCACGTTTGAGCTTCCTCAAGAACCAATGAGGTTCATTCTAGTGTTACGCAGCACGTTTGAGCTTCCGCAAGAACCAATGAGGTTCATTCTCGTGTTACGCAGCACGTTTGAGCTTCCGCAAGAACCAATGAGGTTCATTCTAGTGTTACGCAGCACGTTTGAGCTTCCGCAAGAACCAGTGAGGTTCATTCTAGTGTTATGCAGCACGTTTGAGCTTCCGCAAGAACCAGTGAGGTTCGTTCTAGTGTTACGCAGCACGTTTGAGCTTTCTGCAAGAATCAATGACGTTCATTCTCGTGTGTTACGCAGCACGTTTGAGCTTCCGCAAGAACCAGTGAGGTTCTTCTTGTGTGTTACGCAGCACGTTTGAGCTTCTGCAAGAACCAGTGAGGTTCATTCTAGTGTTACGCAGCACGTTTGAGCTTCCGCAAGAACCAATGAGGTTCATTCTCGTGTTACGCAGCACGTTTGAGCTTCCGCAAGAACCAATGAGGTTCATTCTCGTGTTACGCAGCACGTTTGAGCTTCCGCAAGAACCAGTGAGGTTCGTTCTAATGTTACGCAGCACGTTTGAACTTCCGCAAGAACCAATGAGGTTTATTCTCGTGTGTTACGCAGCACGTTTGAGCTTCCGTAAGAACCAGTGAGGTTCGTTCTCGTGTTACGCAGCACGTTTGAGCTTCCGCAAGAACCAATGAGGGTCGTTCTCGTGTGTTACGCAGCACGTTTGAGCTTCCGCAAGAACCAATAAGGTTCGTTCTCGTGTGTTACGCAGCACGTTTGAACTTCCGCAAGAACCAGTGAGGTTTGTTCTCGTGTTACGCAGCACGTTTGAGCTTCCGCAAGAACCAGTGAGGTTCGTTCTCGTGTGTTACGCAGCACGTTTGAGCTTCCGCAAGAACCAGTGAGGTTCATTCTCGTGTTACGCAGCACGTTTGAGCTTCCGCGAGAACCAATGAGGTTCGTTTTCATGTTACGCAGCACGTTTGAGCTTCCGCAAGAACCAATGAGGTTCGTTCTCATGTTACGCAGCACGTTTGAGCTTCCGCAAGAACCAATGAGATTCGTTCTCGTGTGTTACGCAGCACGTTTGAGCTTCCTCAAGAACCAGTGAGGTTCATTCTAGTGTTACGCAGCACGTTTGAGCTTTCTGCAAGAACCAGTGAGGTTCGTTCTAGTGTTACGCAGCATGTTTGAGCTTTCTGCAAGAACCAATGAGGTTCATTCTCGTGTGTTACGCAGCACGTTTGAGCTTCCGCAAGAACCAGTGAGGTTCGTTCTCGTGTGTTACGCAGCACGTTTGAACTTCCGCAAGAACCAATGAGGTTTATTCTCGTGTGTTACGCAGCACGTTTGAGCTTCCGTAAGAACCAGTGAGGTTCGTTCTCGTGTTACGCAGCACGTTTGAACTTCCGCAAGAACCAATGAGGTTTATTCTCGTGTGTTACGCAGCACGTTTGAGCTTCCGTAAGAACCAGTGAGGTTCGTTCTCGTGTTACGCAGCACGTTTGAGCTTCCGCAAGAAGCAATGAGGTTTATTCTCGTGGTACGCAGCACGCTTGAGCTTCCGCAAGAACCAATGAGGGTCGTTCTCGTGTGTTACGCAGCATGTTTGAGCTTCCGCAAGAACCAATGAGGTTCATTCTCGTGTTACGCAGCACGTTTGAGCTTCCACAAGAACCAGTGAGGTTCGTTCTAGTGTTACGCAGCACGTTTGAGCTTTCTGCAAGAATCAATGAGGTTCATTCTCGTGTGTTACGCAGCACGTTTGAGCTTCTGCAAGAACCAGTGAGGTTCTTCTTGTGTGTTACGCAGCACGTTTGAGCTTCTGCAAGAACCAGTGAGGTTCATTCTAGTGTTACGCAGCACGTTTGAGCTTCAGCAAGAACCAGTGAGGTTCGTTCTAGTGTTACGCAGCACGTTTGAGCTTCCTCAAGAACCAGTGAGGTTCATTCTAGTGTTACGCAGCACGTTTGAGCTTTCTGCAAGAACCAGTGAGGTTCGTTCTAGTGTTACGCAGCATGTTTGAGCTTTCTGCAAGAACCAATGAGGTTCATTCTCGTGTGTTACGCAGCACGTTTGAGCTTCCGCAAGAACCAATGAGGTTTATTCTCGTGTGTTACGCAGCACGTTTGAGCTTCCGCAAGAACCAGTGAGGTTCGTTCTAGTGTTATGCAGCACGTTTGAGCTTCCGCAAGAACCAGTGAGGTTCGTTCTAGTGTTACGCAGCACGTTTGAGCTTTCTGCAAGAATCAATGAGGTTCGTTCTAGTGTTACGCAGCATGTTTGAGCTTTCTGCAAGAACCAATGAGGTTCGTTCTCGTGTGTTACGCAGCACGTTTGAGCTTCCGCAAGAACCAATGAGGTTTATTCTCGTGTGTTACGCAGCACGTTTGAGCTTCCGCAAGAACCAGTGAGGTTCGTTCTAGTGTTATGCAGCACGTTTGAGCTTCCGCAAGAACCAGTGAGGTTCGTTCTAGTGTTACGCAGCACGTTTGAGCTTTCTGCAAGAATCAATGAGGTTCATTCTCGTGTGTTACGCAGCACGTTTGAGCTTCTGCAAGAACCAGTGAGGTTCTTCTTGTGTGTTACGCAGCACGTTTGAGCTTCTGCAAGAACCAGTGAGGTTCATTCTAGTGTTACGCAGCACATTTGAGCTTCAGCAAGAACCAGTGAGGTTCGTTCTCGTGTGTTTCGCAGCACGTTTGAGCTTCCGCAAGAACCAGTGAGGTTCGTTCTTGTGTGTTACGCAGCACGTTTGAGCTTCCGCAAGAACCAGTGAGGTTCGTTCTCGTGTTACGCAGCACGTTTGAGCTTCCGCAAGAACCAATGAGATTCGTTCTCGTGTGTTATGCAGCACATTTGAGCTTCCTCAAGAACCAGTGAGGTTCATTCTAGTGTTACGCAGCACGTTTGAGCTTTCTGCAAGAACCAGTGAGGTTCGTTCTAGTGTTACGCAGCATGTTTGAGCTTTCTGCAAGAACCAATGAGGTTCATTCTCGTGTGTTACGCAGCACGTTTGAGCTTCCGCAAGAACCAGTGAGGTTCGTTCTCGTGTGTTACGCAGCACGTTTGAACTTCCGCAAGAACCAATGAGGTTTATTCTCGTGTGTTACGCAGCACGTTTGAGCTTCCGTAAGAACCAGTGAGGTTCGTTCTCGTGTTACGCAGCACGTTTGAACTTCCGCAAGAACCAATGAGGTTTATTCTCGTGTGTTACGCAGCACGTTTGAGCTTCCGTAAGAACCAGTGAGGTTCGTTCTCGTGTTACGCAGCACGTTTGAGCTTCCGCAAGAAGCAATGAGGTTTATTCTCGTGGTACGCAGCACGTTTGAGCTTCCGCAAGAACCAATGAGGGTCGTTCTCGTGTGTTACGCAGCACGTTTGAGCTTCCGCAAGAACCAATGAGGTTCGTTCTCATGTTACGCAGCACGTTTGAGCTTCCGCAAGAACCAATGAGGTTCGTTCTCATGTTACGCAGCACGTTTGAGCTTCAGCAAGAACCAATGAGATTCGTTCTTGTGTGTTACGCAGCACGTTTGAGCTTCCTCAAGAACCAATGAGGTTCATTTTCGTGTGTTACGCAGCACGTTTGAACTTCAGCAAGAACCAGTGAGGTTCGTTCTCGTGTGTTATGCAGCACGTTTGAGCTTCCGCAAGAACCAGTGAGGTTCGTTCTCGTGTTACGCAGCATGTTTGAGCTTCCGCAAGAACCAATGAGGTTCGTTCTCATGTTACGCAGCACGTTTGAGCTTCCGCAAGAACCAATGAGGTTCGTTCTCATGTTACGCAGCACGTTTGAGCTTCAGCAAGAACCAATGAGATTCGTTCTTGTGTGTTACGCAGCACGTTTGAGCTTCCTCAAGAACCAATGAGGTTCATTTTCGTGTGTTACGCAGCACGTTTGAACTTCCGCAAGAACCAATGAGGTTCATTCTCGTGTGTTACGCAGCACGTTTGAACTTCTGCAAGAGCCAGTGAGGTTCATTCTTGTGTTACGCAGCACGTTTGAGCTTCCGCAAGAACCAATGAGATTCGTTCTTGTGTGTTACGCAGCTTGTTTGAGCTTCCTCAAGAACCAGTGAGGTTCATTCTCGTGTGTTACGCAGCACGTTTGAGCTTCCGCAAGAACCAGTGAGGTTCATTCTTGTGTTACGCACCACGTTTGAGCTTCCTCAAGAACCAATGAGGTTCATTCTCGTGTGTTACGCAGCACGTTTGAACTTCTGCAAGAGCCAGTGAGGTTCATTCTCGTGTTATGCAGCACGTTTGAGCTTCCGCAAGAACCAATGAGATTCGTTCTAGTGTTACGCAGCGCGTTTGAGCTTTCTGCAAGAACCAGTGAGGTTCGTTCTAGTGTTACGCAGCATGTTTGAGCTTTCTGCAAGAACCAATGAGGTTCATTCTCGTGTGTTACGCAACACGTTTGAGCTTCCGCAAGAGGTTTGTTCTTGCGTGTCAAGCAGGTTCAGCTGAGCTTGTGTTTATGTTCGCTGATCAATGTTTATATGTGAAGAAAAGCCTAAATTAAATCTGTTTGTCATAAAAAAGTGACCGTCTCTTCCGAAAATTTGGACTAAACCGCTCAATTCATGTGGATTAGTTTTACGATCTCTTTATGAACTTTTTGAAGCATCAAAGTGGAAGTGTAGACAGCGTCAGTGATTATAATGGGTTCTAATTCAGTATAGGAAAATTTCAGCCGTTAAGCGACTGAATGCCAGTGGGTGGGGCCTATGGTGTGATGTATATCTATTAGTCGATGTCTTGTTCTGGAGGCAGTCATATGCAAATGTTTTTGCCAGCAATATCAAAACCAGCCATTTTTGGAGCTTGATTAAATAAATGCTTTATTTATAATGAGGAGGACGTTTTAAGCTATGAAACTTGCAGATGTTTTAATGGTACAAAGACCTCTTATATGTCAAAAGATCAAGGCAAATTTGATTTCTCATGTCATGACCCCTTTAAATGAAAGTGTATGACGTTTATTTGAAATGCAATTAGTTGAACTTTACAGTGCTTTTTTGACCCACTTAAGTAGGACTTAAGTACATTATATGTAATTTCATAATTACTTTTATTGTCTTTGAAATATGGTTAAAGTGTTCTGCTAAATGAGCTGACAAGTATTTATGGCAAACTAAAATATACTTAGTCATTTCATGTATTTAAATAAATTTGTAATTACACATTTTCACATTTGCAGTGATGAAGTTGCAATTTAGTACATTTAAAATATATTAACTCTAAATGTAATATCGAATAACACTACAGTTAAAATTATAATCAAGTAGTTTACTAGTTTTACTATGTCGGTCAACACATTGAAATAAATGTACTCCTTTAAAACAAGATAAAATATTATCAAAACGTAATGATTTAAAATCTACTTTAAAGTAAAATGTTTAATTTGTCATTATCACTTTTAAAAGTGTACTTAAGTGTGTTAAGAAACAGTCATGAAAGTGTACTCCCTTTAAGTACATTTAAGTTTTCTTTTGTTTTATATTATCTGCAAGTACAGTGTTTTAAAATATACTTTAAAGATGTGAAGTACGCTGCAAATGCACATTCAATACAATTAAATGCACTTATTTCTGTTGTTTTTTTTTGTCTGTCAATAGACCAGAACAAGTTGGATGAACCTGAAGAGTGAGATTGATGGACAGTCTCCAGACCTGGACCCCAGGACCTCCACCCACAGCTTGCCCACCGATATGTCTCAACCCAGTGAGTAGCCAATTAATGATTTTTTTTATGAAATCTAAACTCCAGTCACATGTCAGTTCACTAAGTGGCCATCATGGTAACATCTCCAAGCAGCTATTCTCTATGTATGCAATAGGAATAGTGAAAATACATAAATGGAGAATGACTAAAATATGCAAAACTGTTTGTCAACATAGTAATTTTAATCAGCAATGAATCTGACAACAACAGTTGTATAATCAAATTGTGCTTAAAAACTTTAACTTTTCAGACTGGTTCTCTGTGTATGTGCTTTCTAGAGTAAACAGACTCATGTGATTGGCTCTTTTAACTAAAAGGCAACTTCTTACAGCTGTCATATTCATTTTTCTTTACATGTCTCATCTTTTCCTCCTTAAACTGCCAATCCCCTTTGAACATGATGCTAGAGTAAAGTGCCATAAATCTATATAAACCATTCAACCAACTCTGTTTTACAGACTTTCCATACAATAAGTCTGCTTCGCTGCCAGGATATGGGCGGAACGGCATATACAAGGTAAACCTTATAAGACCTGATAAGTGCACACAAACACAAAACCCTGCAAACTTTTTAATACACCATCTGTCTGTGATTTTTGGGAATATATGTGAGCTGTGGTCACAAATGCTGTCATTCGCTCTCTCAGCAGTGAAGAATGTTGTTTGATCCTAGTTGGATTTGTCAAACCCAGCTGCTGGGACACGGAGGGCTGTTGTAATCACACACATCAGGACACACAGTCACAGATCAGTTGGTGTAGAGATTTAGCTGAGGAAGCCATAATGCTGAGAGGGTGTGTCTGTGTTTGCGTGCAGTTAGAAGTGTGTCTTGCTCCCGCCCTCTGGCTGTTTTCCATGTTCTACTTTGATCCTGAACTGGAAATCTAGCTCCCTTAATGAATTATCCTCTGTAATGAAGAGCAAATGTGCTTCCACAGCAGAAAACCCAGGCACACGCTTTATTAAGTATCTACTTCAGATTTTTTATCTCGCAAGCAGAGTGCCAGTGTCTTCTATGTTTTGGGAATTGTTTGAAAGCTTCTCCTGTACACTAGGGGGCAGTATTTTGTAACGGTTCTTTGTATCCAACTCCCAAGACAATAAACTACTTGAAAACAGAAATATTACCTATTCCTTATATCTAATCTGGTCTGACTTAGTGTCATGTTTCACCCTTACTTTCCACAAGCATTCACAAAGGCATGTGAAACAGAGAGATGGTCATAGATCAATATTTAACCAAATACAAGCTTCAGCCCTGAGGATCCAGTCTGCACTAGACTTTAACCTTTAACCTCAGGAAATGAAAGAAAAACTTTCACAGTTACAGCAGCCGCTCTGTTCAAACATGATTTTGTTACTCTCATTTGATAGTAGTAAAAATAAATGATCACAATGAGCTTTTTGGTGACCTTCTTAAAACCAGACTTTGAAATCGGTTGATCCTTTGGGACATAAATGTGCCTATAGCTGAAAAAACGACCAGCTACTGTTTGAATAAAAGAGGGATATTTGTGTTGTGGTATTGCCATGCATTCTGCTTGTGTATAAATGTGCACTGTATGCAATTTTTATATATGCCAAATGTTCTCATGGATTGCTCCTTACTAGGCGGCTGATCTTGGTGAAGATGATGCAGATCATGACTCATCTTGGAGTGGAATGAGAGGTGAGTGAGTGAGTATTTAACTTGCATAGAGGATAGATGAGTTGCATTTGTACCACACAAGATTAATGATTGTAATCTTTCTTTCTCTTTTTTTTCCAACCTCTTTCCTGTTTTCCATCCCTTCCTCAGAGTATAAGGTAAGTACTGGTGTGTTAAATGGACTGCTTTAGTTTTTCGAGGCTGCTATTACACAAAGTTTATCACTTTCATATTTTGTAAAACAGTGATTTTCAATTTTAGGGTGGTGACCCTGAAATAGGTTGCTTGACTGTTCTGATCAGGGGGAAATGAAAATAACAAAATGCAACAAATCCAGACAGCATTAAATATATATTCACTTGCAGTGGTGAATTTTGTGTGATAAATTATTGGTTGCAAGATGCTTTTGATGATTGTTCAATCATGTTAAAATTGTTACATTTTCCATTTAGCCTATACAGTTTTTATCATCAGTTTTCAAAATCATTTTGAATGTTTTTTGGTTTTTTGCTGAACGCAAAAGAAGATATTTTGAAGAATGTCGCTAACCAAACACTTGATGGACCCCATTGACTTCCATAGTTTTCCCCTACTATGGAAGTCAGTGGGGTCCATCAAGTGTTTAGTTCCCCATATTCTTCAAAATATCTTCTTTTGTGTTCAGCAGAAGAAAGAAATTCATACAAATTCAAATTTGGAACAACTTGAGGGTGAGTAAATGATGACAGAATTTTCATTTCTGGGTGAACTATCCCTTTAAATGCTTGATTTAAAGGACATTTAACACAATAACTAATTCTGATGCTGGATTGGCACCTTTAAAAACTAGTTCCTGAAGCAAAATCAGTTGAGAACCACTGTTGTAGATCACAGACTCCTGTGTGCTCACCAAAGCTGCATTTATTTGATCAAAAACACAGTAAAAACAGTAATATTCTGAAATATTATTACAATTTAAAATAACTGCTTTCTGTTTTAATATTTGTTAAAATGCTATTTACTGCATTAATGGCAAAGCTGAATTTTCAACATCATTATTCCAGTCTTCAGTGTCACATGATCCTTCAGAAATCATTCTAATATGCTGATTTCATTCTCAAGAAACATTTATTATCAATGTTGAAAACAGTTGTGCTGCTTAATATTTTTGTGGAAACCATGATACAATTTTTTCAGGATTCTTCGATCAATAGAAAGTTCAAAAGCACAGCATTTATTTAAAACAGAAATCTTAATAACATTATGAATGTCTTTACTGACACTTTTGATCAATTTAATATGTCTTTGCTGAATAAAAGTAATAATTTCTTTAGAAAAAAGAAAGAAACTTACTGACCCCAAACTTTTGAATGGTAGTATATGTGTGCATCTGAGTAATTGTGTGTTTTTCACATGTTGCAGGTCTACCCCTATGACATGCTATCGGTAACCCACAGAGTCCGAGTAAAACTACCACGTGATGTGGACCGCACCAGACTGGAGGTAATATTTTATTAGAACTTAAAGTAGACCACTTTTTTTTTTCTTGTCCATCTCTTCTATGTATTCCTGTCTATGTGGCCTGTTTGCTGAATCATACTCAGCCTTATGCTGAGTGGTTTTGTTTAGTGTGATTTATATTTTAAATAGATTGCACTGATCAATGATCAAGTCATGATCAAGCGATGCTTTTATAATAATTTACACTTAAATGCAGTTGTGTCATTCTGCTTATTATGGAGCATGGGCTGTCTTATTGCTGTTTAATAATCATTTTGTCAGTGTTAGTCTGGATCAAAGTATACGAGACGGCAGCCAGACGAAGAGTTGTTTATGTTCGTGTGTATGCCTGACTGCTCATCTGCCTGTGTGAATGTTTGTGAGGTTATGGCTTTGCAGGACCACAGTCCACTTGCCCACGGCCAACACATGATATATCCTCAGTGTTCCTGGACATTGTGTCAGTGTTATTAGTGGGTTTGAATGGAAAAGTGAGGAAAAATGTCTGGCTCACTTTAACTTCATCATGAGTTACGAGAGATGTTGATTTATTGACCCCCACCCCCTATAACTGTTAGCTTGGAATCACTGTGGTTAAAAATGCAATATCTCAAAATGTGTGTGTGTTTCATTATACGACTGCTGTCCTGATATAAGAGGCCATTGTCACATCTGTTTGAATTGAGCATGATTGGAGTCAGTCTCCCAGCGGGAGACACTTTCAACACCCAAAACTTTCCAAAGACGGTGATTTCAGCATCTATTTGGAGGCATGCAAGATACCCAGACATCTGCAAGTGTTACAGTACCACATACAACAGGGCTTGAAAGAATAAAGATTTATACAGATCATTTCTGGAATGGTTTAAACCCAAATTAAGGTCATAGGCTTAAAAGCCTGGCCACTTTCATAGCACCCCAGTCGTGCTCGTAATCCTGATTGTGCTA
The DNA here is from genome assembly GCA_039654105.1 of Coreius guichenoti. Lineage (NCBI taxonomy): Eukaryota > Metazoa > Chordata > Actinopteri > Cypriniformes > Gobionidae > Coreius > Coreius guichenoti. The sequence continues at coordinate 19,939,442 of CM077187.1, forward strand.
AAGTCAATGAATGTCCAACGAAGTGCAAAGCTTTAGGTGACACATGGATATAGATGGTTGTAATTATTGTCAATATTGTATTATTTTTCAGTCTGTCTTTAATCTGTAATGATGTTTGCATCATGTAGATATTGTTAGCAGAATAAACAGTGCTTAGGTTCCTGGCGGGAAGGTCCTTTGGGTTTGTTCTGATTAAGGTTTGATTAGCTCTTTGACAGTGTTATTTTAGGCCTTCATAGATGGACGACTATATCATAGAACTATTCTGCATGCTTTAAAGTGATAGTTCACCCAAAAATGACAATTCTGTCATTATTTGTTCATTATTTGTATGACATTCTTCTGTGGAAATCAAAACGTTTTTTATATATATAGCAGAATGTCCAAGCTGCTCTTTTCCATACAATGAAAGTGGATGGTGACCACAGCAGGAATAAGGCAGGATTATCAAGGCAGAATGTTTAATAAAAAATCATTTAAGTTTTTATCTGTTCCTTACACGGCTGCACGATTTGAGGAAAAAATCTAATTGTGATTTTTCTGATAAAAATTGTAATTGCAATTTAAAATGTGAATTAAAAAAAAAAAGGGAAAAAAATCAGGTGTGCTACATGTGCTTAGGGCTGCACAATTTGGCCAAAAATGTTGCAATTATATATCAATATGCCTATACAATAATAATAATAAAATTATTTTTTATTATTATTTATTCTAAATAAAAATGTTAAACAAAATAAATATCAGTATTGTAATAGTTCACTGTAAAAAAAAAAATAGTATTTAAGTAAAAATATTAAAAAATAATTTTATTTTACACTACAACTGTAAAATTATTATACTAATATTTAAAACAGGCAGCGCATACAATTATTTGAAACAGATAGTGCATAACATCTTTTGTGTTCTACTGAAGAAAGTCATTCAAGTTTGGAACGACATGTATAAATTGACAAAATTAAATTTCTTTTGACTGAACTATGTCTTTAAATTGGCTAGTTAACAAAATTAATTTGTCAAGTTTAAAAAAAAAATTCAAATAATTACATTTATCGTAATTCTTATCATTTCAGAGGCACCTGTCACCAGAGGACTTCTACAACGTGTTCGGGATGACCATTGAACAGTTTGACCGTTTGGCTTTGTGGAAGAAAAATGATCTCAAGAAGAAAGCCCGCTTGTTTTAAATCACGCCGAATCGCTTGAAGGAAAGCAAAGATAAAGAGAAAACCTCTTCTCATCCGTCCTGTGTGCATGGAGGGATGAGTGTGAGAGAAATATATATGCACCTTCATTCTGCTGCATAGCTACTGTCATCCCATCTCACGCTGAGGAAGAGGAAGCGCTTTCACAACGCTGTTTGCCACCTAGCTCTGTGTGCGAACGCCACACCACATGGTCTGAATGTTACTCCGATGACGGAGAGACTGGAGTCAGAACTGAATTCTCCACGACTCTTCGTTTTTCTCTTTGATTGTCTTTGATCTCGCTCCCTCGGCTGTCTTTGTGATTACTGTGTTGTATTCTCTCTTTGTGGAAAAGGCACTCAATATTGATATAAGCCACTTTCTTTACATTTTATACTGTTGATAAACATGGCCAACCAGCTCTACTTGTAAGTCTTTATGATATTTAACACTACCCATCTTCCCCTGTCCCCTTGTTTTTGACTGCAATGAATGTTGTCCAACGTTTAAGTCTTGTCCTCGTCTACTCGTATTCTTTGCTCAATGTCTTTCGCAATCTCTTCCTGCCTGCTCCTCTTCTTACCTCCTAGACATGATACTCAGCCACTGCTCGGACTGTAATATCTATCATGTAATATCAGCTTTATGGAAGCTCATTCATCCATGGCTTTAGCATGACCAGGCCAAAGACTCATTCAGAGCAAGAAGTCAACAAAGCACCCTTACACGTGACCTAACCAGACGCGACGCAATAAAGCGACAAGAAAAAAACCTCTTCCATGTAATTTCTGTCCTATTCAGCCTTGACCGTGACAAGCGAAGAGCAACAGGACTTTGCCGATCGCTTGATTTCCATTTACACAGCCCCGCCCACTGTGAAATCTCATTGGTTCCTCGGAACTGCACATTAAACATTAAATATCTTCTCATTGGTTGTGATTGCGTCACATCAGATTCAGAACTTGTCGCATTGCGCCTGGTTAGTACACAGTGTTAGTTGATATGTTTATTAATCTTTACTGTTGCTGAATGACTGTGAGTGCGGACAGCTGGAACAATAGCTTTTGTGTTATATTATGTATCTGTTTGCTTTTTCAGGTCAATGTGCAATTCATCAGATGTCATTATTATGACAACACAGTTATTCAATAAGACATTTAGACATTTAAACTGATATCTGGACTTTACATACTCTCCATATATATCGTGCACATTACGTATCATCATAAATCTTTTCAAATGCATCAGCACATTGGTCTTTCTCGTTATTTTAATCTACACAATTGAAAGTGCTCATTGCAGAGTAAACCCTTATTTTTGTATGCAATTTTTTTTCATACAGATGTTTGCCAGATACTTTATTTGCCATTTGCAAATAATTGCAACATTGACTTTAGCATGGAGCCATGCCAAAGTTAACAGTTTCTGTAGCAATTAGTGAAACTAAAACAACACAACACAACACTTAATAATGCATGTAGTTCAGTGGCGCTTCATTTCATTTAAAACAAATATGATTGTGCTTTTCTATTATTTTGATTGTTAATAAATGTGTGTGCAGTATATTGATATAAATGTCCGTTACACTGATCATGTCACCCTGTAGGCATGCACTGCATATACTGGAAAGCATCATGTAATGGCTTCATATTCAACTTTAGAGTGTAATCATGACGTGTTGTTTGATTTGAGATCTGAAAGTTACTGAGAGATTGTTTTGTTTCTTCAGACACATTCTTAAGTTGTCTAAATTTAACTTGGTTCTTTTACTGATGCCAGTTACTCAAATTTGCAAAGAAACATGCAAGGTGTTTTGTCCTTTTAATTATATGGATATATTAAAGATGTCAGAAATCTGGAACTGTTAGAAACCCAACATTCAGTAAACTAAGTTTTGACTAATGATAACCATGTGTAACGTGCCTATATCTTGTATAATATCAAGGCATCTTTGGATTTTTTTAAAACTGCTCAACAGGGAAACTCAGATTGTTTTACTTTATTGTTGATTGTAAAAGTATGGTGTTTCTAACCGACTATAAGTGCGTGCATATCCAAATCTTTTTCTTCAGGGTCATGTAAAATTTTTCATGCAGTAAATTTTAGCCTTCGCCGGTCATGCCAAAATCTGTTGTGCTTGGGAAAATACATGAATGTGTTTTGGTCTGAGTGCGTAGGTGGGAGCCTTCCCAGAAGAACCATGTTGAGCTGCGGAGGACGAATGCGTTAGTCTTATTTAAACAGCTGTAGAAACAGGCATGTGTGTGGGTGTGAGTGGTGTTAGCCTCCAGTACAGCAGTCCAATAGTTCAGGCTAGGTGAGTTCAGATCAGTGTGTTTTCGATCATCTTCATTCTCTAACAGCACTGTTGTAACCCTTAAAAACACCCAAATCAAGACTAAACAAGGAGGTCATATCTACATCTGCATTGGTTAATTTTTTTGTGTTTTCTAATAATACGGTTTGCTTTTGGAAATTATTTCAAAATTTATTTTTTCTTTGTGTGTGTGAAGTCTCTTTGTCTGGATGAAGGCAGATGTGACCCAAGAGAACTCTGACCCAACAGTTTTGAGAGCTGCTGGACTACTTTTGCTACTATTACACGTGAAGAGAGTTTTGTGCCTGGGTCCGATTGCATTCAATTTCATTTTATACCTAGAAAGTTTGAGAGACCTTATGAAGTTGTCTTTGTGTTATGATGAGGTCACACAACATTATGAGTTTCCCATGGGTGCGCATGGTTTTGTGCTAATATGCAAACTAACTACGGCGTATAACTGTGATTGTGATGTTATTCTGACTGTGCAGTTTGGGAAATGTAAATGCACCCATTTTATTCACCATGTCTTTGAGTTGCTTTGCAATAAATATTGATATTAATCTCAATAAATACAGCTGCTTCAACTCAAGTGTTTTTTTTTTTGTTTTTTTTTCTGTAAAGGATGTAAGTGGCTGAACTAGACATGTCCAACAGAGATAGATAGATAGATAGACAGACAGACAGACAGAGATAGATATATAGACAGACGGATGGATGGATGGATAGATAAACAGACAGACAGATAGATAGATAGACAGACAGAGATAGACAGACAGACAGATAGATAGATAGATAAACAGATAGAGATAAAGATAGATAGACAGACAGGTGGATAGATAGATAGATAGATAGATAGATAGACAGACAGATAGATAGATAGATAGATAAACAGATAGAGATAAAGATAGATAGACAGGTGGATAGATAGATAGATAGATAGATAGACAGACAGACAGATAGATAGATAGATAGATAGATAGATAGATAGATAGATAGATAGATAGATAGATAGATAGATAGATAGATAGATAGATAGATAGTGACAATTGTTTCGAAATTTATTTGATGTTTCCTGTTAACAATGTTTGTTTACAGCCGTCTTGGCACTTACATTCACATTAATTTACACAGTTTTTGCATAAGTATGAGATTCCTAAACAATTTTTTTAACTTTGATTATCAAAGTTTAAAAAAAAGAAAAGAAAAACTAAATAAATATATAGACGAAACTAAAAATGTATTACAACACTCCATCTTCCCAATGTGTAAATGTTAACGCCTCCCAGTTCTGCTATTGGTTGGATTTTTTTGTAGCGCGCTGCCGGATTGGCTCACACGGTTGTCAATCCCGGAATGATTTGACAGCGTGAGCGGTCCCCAGAGCCAAGATATGAATCTGAAGAAGGCTCACGCGGGCCAGAGGAACAACAGAGGTGGTCGTTATCAAGTGCACGCGGATACAAGGCAGGTCCATCATCTTGCGATAAAGTTATGACGGAAAAAAACGGAGAAGGTAAGAAGTCACTGTTAAAATTATTAGACAGTTGTCTCTATTTATGCGTTGTGAAAGAGTCCTGGCTATCAATGAAATGTTTTCTAATTTGTCGATTACAGTACAGCATTTGGGGTTTCATAAGGACAAGCTCTGCTCTGTAGAGTCATATGTGCATAGAAAAGAAAAAAAAAAACTAGTTATTAACATAACTTCTAAAAATCTCATATTTCCCTTGCAAATGCAAGTGATGGGCTTGCTTAATTGTTTATTTCTTTACAAATGCTAATAATAACAACATAAAAACAGCTTTGAAATTGTCATCCTGCATTAATATTAGTAATTTTTTGGAGCTGCCATCAGCCCTTTTCTTGTTTTGGAGCTGAGGCTGAGCACAAAGAAGCACGAGGCATCCTGATGAATGTGAAGCGCTCGTGGGGGCCCTTGTTGAATAGCACGAGCCTGCAGGGATCATCTGGCGTCTCGAGCCCCAGTCTCTGATTATACGAAGGGGGGAGGGGCTGGGAGAGATGTGAAAAGCTAAATTGTGAAGAACAAATCCAATTTATTTGATACTTTTCAGTGGCATTACTCTTAAACCACTTAGATAGGGAAGCTGGATTATGTTTTTGTGGTTTATATGAGGATGACACATTGTTGTCAATGATAACACCATAACTGCCTCCCTATGTCTGTTGTTTACATTAGTTGACCCTAGTTTTTCTTTAGCTTTGTTACTGTTATTCCCAGGTGTTTTGCACGTTCAGAGGATGTTTGTTTGAACAGGCTATTTATATAAAGAATTTGGGACCATGTGAAGTTCTTTTACAGTTAAATTTTCCTCGGGGGAATTACTGACAATAGAGCGGACAAGAACCATCATCCTGTGCATTGTTGGCATTACTTACTCTGGCTCTGAGATGAGGGAAATCAGGGCAAAACCTAAAAAGCCACCAAAGTGGCCTGCTGCGTCTCATATCTCATTGTCCAGACTGTCTCAAAACAGTCAAACCAGGTAAAGAAAATAAGGAAGAATTGACTGGAACAGGTTGGGTTTGGCCAAACACAGTCCTTGGACTTCTTGGCTAGAAATACGATCATTTGGAAAAACAAAGATAAGCATGTGGACAAAGCTCAGCATCTTTGATCAATAGCCAGTGTAGAGTTTAATGGGTGTGACCAAGCGCTTTGAGGGATGTTAGTCAAGGACCATCTGGTAAAATGGGCGATGGAGCCTGAGCTGTAGTGTTCATCTGCATTGGGCTCATTTGGCAATTTGTATCATACAAACAGGAGATGTTCTGCTTCCTAATCAGAGCAGAAACAAAATACCTTTTCTAAATTGAATCCCACCCTTTAAAAATAATATTTCCTTCCATTCTTAAGGAAATGCAGATTTTACTGGCAGTTGCATATCGATCTGGCGGAGAATGAACACTATGAAGTAGGTGTATTTTGATGCCATTTAAAGGGATAGTTCACCCAAAAATTATCCAATGATTTACGCACCCTCAAGCCATCCTAGGTGTATATGACATTCTTCTGTCAGACAAATACAATCCGAGTTATATTAAAAATGTCCTGGCAAATCCAAGCATTATAATGGCAGTGAATGGTAGCCCAAAATTTGAAGCCCAAAAAAGCACATCCCTCTATAATGAACGTACTCCACATGGCTCCGGGAGGGTTAATAAAAAATATCCATATTTAAAACTTTATCAAGTAAAATATCTATCTTCCGCCAGACCGCCTTCCATATTCAACTTACGAAGAAAGTGTAACGCCTCTCGCAGTTCAAAACCATAGACTGTAAAAAAGATGGACGACGCCCCTTCACTATCTTCTATTGGTGAAAAGTGAAACCGCCAACGTCTGAATATGGCGCTGACATCTTGCGCTGATTTAGGACCCGAGTCTGAGCAGTAGTGACCTCGGGACCTGAGTCTGCGCAGTAGAGAGCAGGAAGTAGAGCCGCGATATCAAAACCCTGCCCACACTCCCGCAGTATCTGTTAGCTGCAGAACAACTCATTATGTTGGTGTGAAATAAACAATTGTGGAAATGTAGAAATTAAAGTTAAAGCTCCAATCTCCTCCCGAAAATCCTGGAAAAAATCTGTTGGTGCTTCAGTGACAACTTCGCTCAGAGAAGCTGTCAATCATGATGTCACACCCCCGTTTTTATAGCATCAAATAACTAACTAAAACCAAACTTATTTAAAAAAAACGAATACTTGAACTTACATCAGCGTGATAAAAACTGCCTAAAATGACAGAAACCATCTTTGGAGAAACGTTATTTGAAGTGTAATTTGATTGTTTAGTTTGTCTCGTGTCACATTAGAATACATGAAGGGGGCGGGGTTTATGAGCTATACTAGGACCAACCACCTGGGGGCGATCGAGATGCTTTGGCTTCACTTTTCAGGACGTGTGCGGCACGCTTACGCTACGCTACGTCCGACGTCATCGTCGTGCCAGTTATGCTTTTTTCGTAAGTTAAATACGGAAAGGCGGTCTGGCGGAAGCTAGATATTTTATTTTATAACATGTTAAATATGAATATTTTTCTTACAAAAACCCATCGATTCACTTCAGAAGGCCTTTATTAACCTCTCGGAGCCACGTGGATTACTTTTATAATGGATGGATGCACTTTTTTGGGCTTCAAATTTTGGGCTGCAATTCAGTGGCATTATAATGCTTGGATTAGCCAGGACATTTTTTATATAACTCTGATTGTATTCGTCTGAAAGAAGAAAGTCATATACAGCTAGGATGGCTTGAGGGTGAGTAAATCATGGGGTAATTTTCATTTTTGGGTGAACGATCCCTTTAAGGTGAAAAAGATGTTGCACCCTAATAGCATAGCTTGTTCATTTACACTTTATTTCAAGAATTCTGTAACCACACAAAGTGAGGTCATCTGAGGGCTAAATACCAATATAGCTGAGTGTTGCATGGCCTCTGTAGGTGGGAGTTTGATATTTTGTCTGATAGCTTGATGACTGGTCTCTACATGTGGTCCAATGTCTGATTGCTGATGCAGTGACATCATTACTAGTGCACATCTGGACCTGCATTGTTGCAGCATCTGTGTAGGGCAAAGATGAATGACTGGTCTTGCTTAGTTTGCAAGAGAAAAAAAGCAGTCGTACAGACATTTAGTGGAAGTTCATTAATCACTGCTTTGAATGATGGGGAAAATGTAGTGATAATGTACAGTACAATTTTTTTTATTTTATTTTTTTTATAGTAGCCTGACTTCTACCAGTTACCGTCCAGGCTGTTTTTCCTCTCTTGTGGTTCTAGTCTAGCAGTCTGTGCCTTAGGATAGTTTTCACAGACTAACAGAGTCTCCAGTGGGTTTATATTAGTCTGCCTCAGGATGCAGCATGTCCCTTAATTGTGTGAGTGTGTGTGTCAAATACAGCTGTAAACAGCTGCTGATCCTTTGTCTGACTCAATAATAAACCACTTCCTGACCTCTGACGTGATTCAATGGAAGTTCTATTGGCATATACTGTAGACACTTGAAGTTTTACTTTTGTTTTATTTTATAGACACATTAGAGAGACAAGGAAATGTAACATGGATCATCACATTTATGCATTCTGCAGACACTTTTATACAGAACAACTTTCAGTGGCAAATGCTTTTGGGTTCGATGGGTTCGTTTGGGAATCGAACCCATGAGTTTGAAGTTGCAAGCACCATGCTCTACCAGTAGGGCTCATGTCTTTGTTTTATTAAACCTTTTTATATACTCTGCCCTGTTGTGTTTATGTGAGCTAAAAAGGCCCTTTGAGAGCACATAAAGACCACTCACTCTGTCTTAAAGACCCCATGAGATCAACATGAGTTTTGTGGCTTATAGTCTGTGTGTGTTTACTTTGAAGCCATCTCTCCATCTCTTATTTTTAATGTAAGAGCAGACACAGCCTTTTTTAACTTGAATGTGGAAGGCTGGTACATCACAAACTGGTATTTGTTATATTATTTAAATGTATTATCGCAATCATAAATACTGGGTTGTAGCGCAAATAATTTTACAGTTTACTGCACATTGTTATTCTTCTAGTTACTGTTACGATTAATGACTTAAGGTGGACATGCTAGTGTTTTTCTAATGGTTGGCAATTCACTTTTTGCTAGGCCTGTGGCGATTATTAAATAACGTCTTATCTGCGATTATTTCAGACAACCGCGATTATTGCACTCTTTTAGAAGACACAAGGGGGAAACATAGACCAAAAGACATACAGTAGACACGGTAGTTGGTGCCCTATGCAGAATATGTACTTTGCGTATATGGAGTAGCAGTATTGGTAGAGCTGCATGATTAATTGTTAAAGGGGAAGTCTAATGCTATTTCATGCATTCTGACTTATTTACACTGTTAAAGAGTTGGATTCTCATGCTAAACATGGCCAAAGTTTAAAAAAATGAGTTGGACGTATGATGGAGTATTTCTGTTCCAAATACACTCCCTCATGATTCGAACAAGTTTCAGAAAGTTTTTTTCGAGTATGGCCCGGTTTTACATTGCATTTATTTGAATTAATTGATGAGAGAGCGGAAGAGAGAGAGATTATACGTGTGTGAATTGCGTTTGTGCAGCATCTCTCTACTAATAGTGAAGCTTAGTTTAATTACATTAAAAACGACAATGCTTCCACCTTGTTGCTGAGAAATATAATGCAGCTTTTCAGTAGTGTCATGGTTCTGTTTGTGTTTTGGACTTTCAGTTTCCCGCCAATCCTTTGTTTCTATGGCAACCATCATTAGTTAATTTAGTTCAGCTGTGTGTAGTCATTTACCTCATTTGCTCTGTGTATTTAAGTCCTTAGTTCTCACCCAGTGTTTGTCCTTCTTTGTCAATGTCAACACGTGTGTGATGCTTGTTCTGTAATAGTTTCTTGAGTTTCGTTATTAAAATTCCTGTTTCCAGTTCATCGTCGTCTTCGAGAGATTCCATCAGCACGTAACGTGACAGAAAGACGGACCCAATACAGACTGCAGCATTATGGGCCTTCTCCTTACCCCACAAGACCCAGCTAAGCTACTACTCTCCATCTCCCAGGACCACCGGCCGATTGAGTTATATGTTGAGGAGTTCCTTCAGCTCGCCCACCAGGTACCATGGAACGATGGGACAATAAAAAAAACTGTTTTCTGGAGTGGTTTGGATGACCCGGCATTTCTCCAAGTACCAGCATGTGCTACACCAGGTGCTCTAGCACAATACTTAGATGATGTGCTGTGGCTGAGTGGTTCTTCCCTCACTGTTGGTGAGGTTGACGAGGACAACACCACCACTCAGCCACAGTCACCCTTGTCAACTCCAGTCCCCGTCCAGAGTCATGTGACGTCTCCCGTCCCCGTCCAGAGTCCGGTGACGTCTCCAGTCCCTGACCAGAGTCCGGTGACGTCTCCAGTCCCTGACCAGAGTCCGGTGACGTCTCCAGTCCCTGACCAGAGTCCAGTGATGGCTTCAGCATGTGACCAGAGTCCAGAGAGGTCTCTGCCTCCTGTCCCCAGTCCAGAGAGGACTCCGCCTCCTGTCCCCAGTCCAGAGAGGACTCATCTACGGAGGCTGTCCCTGAAGGGTCTGCACCGTCCTGGCCTCCTGAACTGCCTGAGCCGCCATGGCTCCCTGAACTTCCGGCGCCTCCATGGTCCCCTCTAGCAATGGCACCACCCTGTAGGCTTCCTAGCCAGTCGTCAGCGCACGGATCACCTGCCTTTGACCTCAAGGACTCCAGGGTGCCGCCCCCCCCCCCTCCCCGGTTGGACTCCTTTTGGCACGAGGCTGCGCTTCCGGGAGGGGGAGGTAATGTCATGGTTCTGTTTGTGTTTTGGACTTTCAGTTTCCTGCCAGTCCTTTGTTTCTATGGCAACCATCATTAGTTAATTTAGTTCAGCTGTGTGTAGTCATTTACCTCATTTGCTCTGTGTATTTACAAAGCCGATTCCAAAAAAGTTGGGACACTGTACAAATTGTGAATAAAAACAGAATGCAATGATGTGGAAGTTTCAAATTTCAATATTTTATTCAGAATACAACATAGATGACATATCAAATGTTTAAACTGAGAAAATGTATCATTTTATGGGAAAAATAAGTTGATTTTAAATTTCATGGCATCAACACATCTCAAAAAAGTTGGGACAAGGCCATGTTTACCACTGTGTGGCATCCCCTCTTCTTTTTATAAGAGTCTGCAAACGTCTGGGGACTGAGGAAACAAGTTGCTCAAGTTTAGGAATAGGAATATTGTCCCATTCTTGTCTAATACAGACTTCTAGTTGCTCAACTGTCAACTGCATCTTCCTCTTTATGATGCGCCAAATGTTTTCTATGGGTGAAAGATCTGGACTGCAGGCTGGCCATTTCAGTACCCGGATCCTTCTACGCAGCCATGATGTTGTAATTGATGCAGTATGTGGTCTGGCATTGTCATGTTGGAAAATGCAAGGTCTTCCCTGAAAGAGACGACGTCTGGATGGGAGCATATGTTGTTCTAGAACTTGGATATACCTTTCAGCATTGATGGTGCCTTTCCAGATGTGTAAGCTGCCCATGCCACATGCACTCATGCAACCCCATACCATCAGAGATGCAGGCTTCTGAACTGAGCGCTGATAACAACTTGGGTTGTCCTTGTCCTCTTTAGTCCGGATGACATGGCGTCCCAGTTTTCCAAAAAGAACTTCAAATTTTGATTCGTCTGACCACAGAACAGTTTTCCACTTTGCCACAGTCCATTTTAAATGATCCTTGGCCCAGAGAAAACGCCTGCGCTTCATGTTTAGATATGGCTTCTTTTTTGACCTATAGAGTTTTAGCCGGCAACGGCGAATGGCACGGTGGATTGTGGAAGTATTCCTGAGCCCATGTTGTGATTTCCATTACAGTAGCATTCCTGTATGTGATGCAGTGCCGTCTAAGGGCCCGAAGATCACAGGCATCCAGTATGGTTTTCCGGCCTTGACCCTTACGCACAGAGATTGTTCCAGATTCTCTGAATCTTTGGATGATATTATGCACTGTAGATGATGATAACTTCAAACTCTTTGCAATTGTTCTCTGAGAAACTACTTTCTGATATTGCTCCACTATTTTTCGCCGCAGCATTGGGGGAATTGGTGATCCTCTGCCCATCTTGACTTCTGAGAGACAGTGCCACTCTGAGAGGCTCTTTTTATACCCAATCATGTTGCAGATTGGTCCTCCAGCTGTTCCTTATATGTACATTTAACTTTTCCGGCCTCTTATTGCTACCTGTCCCAACTTTTTTGGAATGTGTAGCTCTCATGAAATCCAAAATGAGCCAATATTTGGCATGACATTTCAAAATGTCTCACTTTCAACATTTGATATGTTATCTATATTCTATTGTGAATAAAATATAAGTTTATGAGATTTGTAAATTATTGCATTCCTTTTTTATTCACAATTTGTACAGTGTCCCAACTTTTTTGGAATCGGGTTTGTAAGTCCTTAGTTCTCACCCAGTGTTTGTCCGTCTTTGTCAATGTCAACACGTGTGATGCTTGTTCTTGAGTTTCGTTATTAAAATTCCTGTTTCCATCGTCTTCGTGAGATTCCATCAGCACGTAGCGTGACAAGCAGCAAAGTTTGTTTTATTAATACAAGTCGCAGGGCTGAGTTGACGACAAGTTTCTGTGATCCTGAGTTCGTGTGCGACGCATGATCACTCTGTGTGAGTGACTGTCTGCTTTGATGAAGTCAGCGCATTAATTTAGAACGGTGATTAATTACTCGTCCTGCACTACACAAACTTTTGTCCAATCAAATGCTTTCCCTGATACCATCTGCAACCGACTAGCAAGTAGCAAATCATGGTTCATGGCTGAGATGCTAAAGGCTTTTGGCTATTATAAAATGTCCCATCTCAGACTTGTTTCAATAGGAAATATGTCAACACAAGAAGGACAACTGTGTTCGTCAAACACTTTTAATGGGGTCTTTAAGAACAGTATGAAGTGTAATAACAATGATTAAAATTATATATGAATTTATAGGTACAAGTTGGACAAAAATATGTAAGAAACCTAATTTCTTTTTATTATAATAAATATGTGCACAAGTTCAGAAGTAACACTGTGTACACAAACAGCTGTGCGAGATGTCTCTTCAGAGCTGTCAGTTATTCATATTCCCTGCGGCTTTGTAACATGACTGGACTGGAGTGGCAAATCTTTCAAGTAAAACATGAAAAAGTGGTGTTGCATAGCTTTGGCTCTTCTTCAGCTTTGGATATATTGTCCCATTAGGGTTTCACATCGAGACATAGCCAGAGGGAAGATTTGAGGGTAGCTTTGCTTTTTTTTCTTTGTCAAACTCAAAACACTGAAGTGTTTGTGTTCAAAAAGTAGGTGCTTATACTTTAACTTGCCCATTGGAGTATGTGTGTGTGTTTGTAGACTCAGAGCGTCTGTGCCGTAAACCAAGCTGAACTCAAGACCTCTGAGTCACTGTCTAAGAAAGCTGATGCCTCATGATCTTTAGAAAGATTTAGTTTTCTTTAGTTGTCTCTTTCTCTTGCTCTCGTCATTGAATATTCTGTAAATAATTTTAAATAAGTAGAGGATTACTGTAATTTCTGTCTCTGTCATTATTTGTTTCCACCCCTTTCCATTATTTGTCTATGAGATGGAAAGTGAGAGAGGGAAAAAGCAAATGAGTGAGGAAGGTGTTGTGGAAACTGTGGCAAAGATACAGAAGATGAAAGTCGCTGTGGTTCTTAACACTCCTGACCACATCACAGGCGGAGAGGGATCAGATTAGACTGATGTGGTCAGTGTTATTCGCTGGGTGGAAACTCTGGTTAAGTATTTTGTTTTTAGGGTGTGTTGTCAAAGCCAAGGTAACAGTCTTTTTGTAAAGGCTTGTTTTATAGCTAACAGATGCTAGAATCGTTAGCATGAATAATTAATGCACAGTATGCTTGTTTGTAGCTTTTAGGAGCTGAGCTAGCTTAATAGGTTTTTAATAATATTATTTGTTTTCACAGATTCCAAAGATTTTTGGTTTGATTGACTTATACCTTACAATTTCCTCAAAAAAGGCATCAATATTCAATTAGAAAATCTGCATGCATGTGTAAGCGCATTCCCCTGACACCAAAACAGTGTTGTTATTGAACTAAAACTGACACTATTAAAAATATTTTTTAAATTTTGTTAATTGAAATAAAGCTAAAATAAAAAACAAAGATTAAAAATTTAAACTTAAAAAATGAAAAATGTTACAAAATCATAACAAAATCAGGTAACACTTTATTTTACAGTGTCCGTTACACGTTACATGTACTTGCTATATTAATAACTATAAATTATGCATAATTACATGCAACTAACCTTAAACCAAACCCTAATCCTACTGTAACCCTATAGTAAGTACATGTAGTTAATTATTATTACTCAGTACTTAAATGTATAATTACACTGTAACACAGACACCTTAAAATAAAGTGTAACCCAAAATCACTTGAACTAAAATTAAATTTATGTTTTAAAATTAAAACAAAATATAAAAATAAAAGCCAATTCAAAATATTAATAATACTATAATCATAATACTAAAACAACACTGTCTCAAACATGTGTTGTATAGGCAATGCAGACGATCTTGATTCCCTGCTGTATCTGTATCTCTACTATCCTATAAAACAGCTGACCTACATGAACTCTCTTTATCTGTCTTTCTTCGCCAAATTCTTTCTGTTCTAAAAACAAGCGCCATCTGTGTTTTTGGGTTTTTGATCCTGCAGGTGTATTTGTACGTGGTATTTAAGCCTTGAGGCAGCTCTCTCATCTTTGTACAGTAATTTCTCTTCCTCTATGCATGCCTTTTCGTGCCTATTTTGTGCCTGTCCTTACCTATTTCCTTGCACTCATTTTGATTTGCCAGATGAATAGAGACAGGAATTAAAGAACACTCACACACATTCACTGTACTGCATAAAACAACAATGTGATGGAAACACAAGAGGCCCACTTTATAGGAATCACTCTGTAGTTCATGGGGAAAGTGACAGTGAGTAATAGATTATGCCACTTCCTGTAGCGGGTCAAGAGTGAGTA
The DNA here is from genome assembly GCA_039654105.1 of Coreius guichenoti. Classification (NCBI taxonomy): domain Eukaryota; kingdom Metazoa; phylum Chordata; class Actinopteri; order Cypriniformes; family Gobionidae; genus Coreius; species Coreius guichenoti. Next base: position 19,954,550 of record CM077187.1, read on the forward strand.
GGAGTAAGAGTGAGTCAGCCTTTGGGTTCTAAATCTCAGAGGGAGTGCATATATTGTAATGCTCAGAAAATATGCTTGTGTGTGCGAACAAACTCACACACCTTTTTTATGCTTTTCCACCCTTTTGTGTTATTCTAACCCACTTTCCATCAATTCCAATTTATTTTTAGTAGGGGTGTATGATTTAGGGTGATGATGAAGGCAACCTGCCCTTTGGGTATTTGGGTAAAATGCTTAGTTTCGATTTTAGCCAAGACTTGTTTTCACATGTTTTAGGAACAGTGGTTTCAGGCTTTTCTGTACTAAAAATGGATGTGCTTATGTGCATGTAGGTCTGCTGGTAAAAAATAATCAGGTGTTCAATACTATGTGTGTTAAAGGTGTAGCTCAAGTTCTGGTTACAATCTGGAAAATTTGTGAGCATTTAAGTGCTAAGGCCTCCAGACTTGACTGTGCATTTAGGTTAATGTCAAGGTGTTATGATTTATGGGAATACTTTCCTTCTTCCTCTGTATTTCACCCTTGACACACCCACACAGAGCCCAGAGGCTATTCATACTGAAGCTGCAAGCTTATGGCTCATTTCCACCGGGCGGTACAGTTCAGTACGATTTGGGACCGTAAACCCCATCGGATTGCGTTTCCACCACCAACAGTACCCTTATGATAGGCATGGTGTAGCGATTGATTCTCGTGCGAAGAAGAAAGCGACACAGTAAACAACAATGAACGGCATACAGCAGATCTTGTTCTTGCTTCTCGGCATGTGGCTGTTTGTCAAAAGAAGAAGACACTTTGTTTGAGCCAAGGCTGCAAGGAAAAACACAGCCGAAATTGCATGTGCAAGTGACGATTCTCTGTCAACCAATCAACGTTCTGCAGTGACTCTAGCTCCACCCTTTAGTATCGGACTACTGTGTTAGGTACCCCAACGGAAGGGTGCCAAAAAAGTGGTACGGTGCGGTTCGCAATTAGGGTACCATTCACCACTTCTGACAATGGAAACGGCAAAAATTGCGTACCGTACTAAACTGTACCGCTCGGTGGAAACGAGCCAAAAGTGTGCTTTTACACCAGCACTTTGGTGTAAAAGTTTGGTTTGCTTTGGTTGGTGGAAAAGAGATCGTCCCAGACTGGTGCATACATACCAACATCAGCACCTAGTTCAACATTGTGGAAAAAGCTGGCACCGGATTCACGTAAATCTATTTGAAGAAAGAAGTTAAGAAATTTCCCCCAATAGTCAATCATTTTATCCCTTAAAACTCCTCTTTGATCACCAAAATGACATATTTAGGGTGTGTTCACACTTGACGTCTTTTTTGAAGCTGCCAGCGTTTGTTTTACATGGAGTAAACCGTGTTTTCAAAAAAGTCGTGATCACTTTTTTAAACGCCAACGCCAGCGTCTTTTTCTGCAGCTCAGAGCATCTTTTCAAGTTGAAAAAAGTTCAACTTTTCTGATAAAAACGCCCTACGTTAAGCGCCTTTTTGAAAGCTGACCAATGACAAGCGAGTAGCAAGACCTAACTCGTTTCCATAACAACACGAAAAATGGAGAAGGTGCCAGTAGATCGACTAATTGTGCTAGTGTCGGAACACAAAGAGATATATGATATGAGCACAATGATATATAATAATAATATATGAAATGATATATAATAATAATGATAATAATGAGTCCGGAGCTCCTGGACTAAATTATTGTAAGCACCATACTGTTTTCTTCCCTGTATAATGTTGTGCACCCACAAACGTTGTTGTGAACCGACATTCTCCTCCCCGTTAACTTCAAAAGCCAACGCAAGAGCCAACTTTCTCTTTCTCAACATTTTGTATCTCTGCACCACACAGCACTCTTGTTGCAGCTGTTGTTATTTGGAACCAAATGCTGCCAGCTTTTTGTTTTTTTTTTTTACTAAAAGAGCGCTCTTGTCAACTTTTTCTTGTCAAAAAAGACGTCAAGTGTGAACACAGCCTTAAATGTTTTTTTTCCTGTGAAAAAAATGTATTCATGCCTTAAAATAGCTTGAATGTAACTCTACACCCTTGCTTAATTTAGTATACGTGTCCCATGAATATGCAAATTAGCCCTGTCTTCACTCACTCACACCAGTTCAAAGATCTACTCGGTCAACTTTACTGTAGTAAACGCTGCACAACGGCAAGTGGAAACACTGGTCACCCTCACATGACACTTCTGTAGATGAAATCATGCCTGTTCCCAAGACAGCAATTTTCTGTGTTGTAATGTTATATCTACAAAGACAGCAATTTTCAGTTATATCTTCAAAGACAACAATTTTAAGTGTTAGAGGTCCATTTCCAGTGTTTGAATTTGTGTGTTCGTGTGAGTGCACGGCATGTACATCATAATGTTAATAAATAAAACAAAGATTATTGGAGTACAGTTTACAAGAAATTCTGTGTTTTAATTCAATGTGTTACTTGCCATTTCTTTGTAATTGGTTGTGAATGAAAATTGTTTCAAAGTAAATCCAGCACCAGTGTTTAATTAGTGTAACCTATAGCAGCTTCTACTTCTAGTCCTCAGTAAATCTTTAGTCTTGCAAAGTTTCCATAGCAGAACTCTCTCAGAGGTGTGAGCATTAAGATCATGGCATTCTTTAAAGGATTAAACCACACATAAAAGAGCATTTTCTGTCTTAGATTATAAACACACTTGGTAGGATTGGATTTGAAAGCCATGTGAGGGAATGGTTATGACATTTTAGTGCATTAATTTGTAAAGTTTTCAGAGATGCAGAGAATAACATACAGTAGGCATATGATTATCTTTTGGTATATGTGGGGACCAATGACATCATAAGATTAAGGAGCACGCAGCAGCAATGTGAAGAGGAGAATCAGCAAGCAAGCAACATTTTAAAAGTTTTATTTAATTACCATTACTGCTGTATAATATTTTTACAGAATGTTTCTTCAGTTAAAGATTAGCTTAAATATTTTTAGCTAGGAAGAACAGGATATATACCTACAGTATTAGATATGCCATTATTTTCTGGATTTAAATCTACTTAAATTTATATCGATTTAGCGCATGTGTTATCTTAGATTTAACACATTGCATAACATCATCACAGTATTCGACAATTCTGTAACATTTCACATACATTCCATATTGTGCTGCATTAGTTTTCATTTGGTTGGACAAATTATCTGAGTGAATACAGTATGTTGTGGCTGTAGATGCTGTGAGTGAGTCTGTGTGTGTGAGAGATTTCATCAACACTCTTTTTACCAATTCTCCCTCTCTCTTTTCTTTCAGTGTATGATAATTGTTTGTATTCACTGTCATTCAGCGCTCTTACATTGAAGCTTTGCAGATGTTTCTTTGGAGTGCGATTCCCATAACCCCTCTCTCCTCAATGGTCCTCTCCTGTACCGCCATTGGCTGCACACAGAGCCTCAGCCTCTTATGCTATCTTCACAGAGAATGATAAGTATTATTTTACAGAGTTTACAAAACACAAAACTGATAGACAGGCATTATATTTTGTTTTTACATGGTAGACTACACGAAACAACACAAAACTACACACAAAAACACAACAGAAAAGGTAACATAAAACAATATAACGGATATCAGAAGAAATAAATAAAAATAAAACAACAACAAAAGTAAAAAAAAAAAATTATGGTTGGCCTCACAGTGCTTTTTATTTTAACCAGCAGTTTAAAGCTGGCTGATTTGAAATGGTTGCGTTTGTAATCAGTAGTTTTGTCTATGGCTAGACTCAAGGAACCAGGATTTTCCATCAATCCATCATTTTTTAGTGTCAAAGTTCAACATGGATGATAGATAAAGATCAGTGTGAATATTTGAGGGACTGCTGGATTTTTAAAGCTGATTGGCCAGCTACCTGACAGTAGGGGCGAGGCTTTGAAATTTGTGTCTGGCAGGTTAAGTGAAGGTCTTCCACATTCTCCCATTTTCCATCCACCTCCTCTCTTCCCTTTCACCCACATTCTCTCTCTTTCCCTCTGGCCTTGCATGCTCTCAATACCTTTCTCTGTGGTAGTCAGTAGGTATGTTTACATGCACAAATTTTCATCAATCTGAATCAGTCTGATTTCAGATTCTTAAAGTCCTGTTTATACGACACTTAAACTTTGCAATCTGATTCACAAATTTGTTTACATGTGTATGTATTTCAAACAAAACTCTAGCAAATGTGCAGTGTCCAATCGCTGCACAAGATATTTTTGAATCTGATTGAGAAAGTAGTTGGATTCAAGCATTTACTTATTTCAGGTCTACGCTACCTTTCGTTCGATTAAGCCATCAATTTGATTACTAACAAACTATTTGCTTGCATATAAATGTAGCAACAGTCCCCCTCAATGATAATAGTCCTGGTCTATATAAATGTGTTCGCTTAGAGTCAGAATTAACACTATGGACACAAATCAGACAAACAGAATTGTCATTTAACAGATAAAATTTGTATTGTATTGTCTCTTTTTTTGGGGGGGTGATTTATCAACACTAGGCTCACTCCTTTGGTCTGTTGTGAGAGGCCAGGACCCATATATGTACAAGATCATATATCAGGAATGCTGTCTCTGGATCAGAGCTGCTCCTTTGCACTCCTTGGCTTAAACCCCAGTAAACAATGTGAAAATCTGATCCTAAATCAGCACTCTGCACAAATACATGATGTTGGATCTCCGGGGGCGTACTTCCTCCCAGAGGTCTGATGAAAATCAATGTCTGTGGTTCTGGCGGAGTCTGGCTGAAACATTTATAAAAATCATCTGATGGAAAGTGCCTGGATCTGAGGAAATGAAGGACTTTATGATGTCCGCTATGTACTGAGAGGATTTGTATTTGATTGCTGTGTTCGGTGATCGAGGGAGAACCAGATAAAAAAGCATTGGAAAAAACTGTGGGATGGGGGGGGGCTCATACATGTTGCATTAAAGCAGATTGTTTTCTTAATTGGGTCTCCTACCCCCATAGGGCTGACCAGCCATAATAACCAACAACACGTCTGCAGTCTGACCCTGGCCAGATGGTGGGCTGAGCCTCGAAGTAGTGGGATGGCCTGACTTAAGGGAGGTGTGTGTGTGTGTGTGTGTGTGTGTTTAATGTGTATTAGTGATTGTGACTGTTTGTCCTGCTGGGCCATACTCCCCTTCGTACATCTATCCATCCATTCATCTGACTGTTTGCTGTGAACCGTTGGAGCTAAAGAGGCACCCTGGCTATAGCAGCTGGGACTTGAGACTGGGTGTGGATTGGGGGAGGGTTATGTGTATGTTATCAAGAATGGGCATCAAGAAGAACAAGAGGGAGGAAGGAAATGTAATGGACAGAGAAGTAGGAGGAGGACTTTATGGATGAAGGAAGACAAAATTACGAAGAATCTGACTAGGGAAATAGAGGAGTTATGGATCAGTGCAAGGTAGTGGATACTATATAGATCAATAGAAGTAAGCACAGGATGAGCTTCATGCAGCTGCTCGTTCCTGGTGATAACTTGCAGATGGGTCTTCAACATTGTCCACTCCATTAACTCTAACAAATGGACTCAAATGAACCCAAATTGGACTCTTGTCCTGGTCACCTAGTCCTTGCCAACACTGTACTTGGTACTCATTGTGCTTTGACAATTAAGACCAGCATGCAAATACATTTGAACTGAATTAAACTTTCAGTGCTGAATAATGATTAGAGCTCTGAAGCAATTGGAAAGAAAGAAAAAATGCAAAAATCCGATTGGTAAAATTTTAGTCTGACTAAACTATTTACATGACATTTTAAAAAGATGAATTATTGCTCTAGTCTGACAAAAATCAAACCTTAATTGTGCATGTAATGCACTTATTGATTTATTCTTGGCTGAGCATACATTTTCAATGTAAAGTAGAAAGCGAGAACATACTGTAGTGTGGCCTCATCTGCACTATTCCGGAGTATTATGTATGGAATGTTGAGCTGTTTTTTGTCAAAGCCTTCTTTAGGGTGTTTCAAGAATATAGGATTGTGTATCTCCTCTGAGACCCCTTGTTGGACTGGTTTGAAGTGCACTATCCAGCTGATCCTGCCCAACCCAAACACAGCACAATGCATGTCTGAAACTGGGCCAGGATATTACAAGCAGGCCCGTCGCAAGGGGGGCGCGAGGCCCTGTGCGAACGTGATGTGCGAGGCCCGGGTGGGGGTGGGCTGGGGGTGATATTTACGGGGCTCTACTGTTGCTATAGTGACGAACAATTTGATGTTTATATGGATATTTAAGAAAAAAAATTGTATATTCAGTTTAACAGCATTAGTTTCAAGAAGTTCAACTCTGTAACTGAATTGCGCTGTGCGCATTTTGACGCTTAAATTACGTTCTAAATTATGAATGGGTCAAACGCGTTTGCAAAACGGCCTGAATCCACTTGAATTAGTTTGGACTGCTCTCTCACTGAATCATCTGAAGCGATTTCTCAGTCAGTAAAATAAACAGACAGTATTGAGAGAACAACCAGCACTGTTTTTCAGTAGTTTTCCTCTGTGAACATGCTCTATATTGATGTCTGACAATTTTGTTGCTTTTTGCAGTTTTCAGATTTAAAAATGTTTAACACATCTAGAGATAGAGTAGGCTACACTCGTTCTGCGGTGCCGTTGCTCTCTAATGCTCCGAAAGGTGCGTAATAGTAAGGCTATACTTATTTAACTTTATAGTGTTTAATTAAAAACCTTTTGTGCGTACCGTCAGATGAAATCCTGCAGTTGTCCATGCTTTCTCCATCCATTCAATAAATGCACATCCTTCAATGAGCGCGGATTTCTAGCGTATTTACTTTAACTTCTTAGGTAATATCTATGGTTTGACCCATTTAAGAGGCGGCCAAAATCAGAATTTAAATGGACTGAATAAAGCTCTCTCTACGAACTTGACGTGCGATGCCTCGCTGACTGACATTAGTGCATAATACATTTTTAACAAGCAGAATAATACAGCATCACGATACAGTCTCATTTTTAGCTATGTCTTTTAACTATTTTGAAGGACAAAAACATGAACTTTAACTATTGGCTTTACATCATCAAGTCAGCTGTCACTTTGCTTTGCACGAGGCCCTGTGCGGTCGCACACTTGGCACAGCCCTTGCGATGGTACTGATTACAAGTGAGCAGTGTGTCAAAAGGCAGTCATTCTTACTCCAATTCTGACCTAGTTTTTAAATACTCCTTACTGTTGCTCTGTCTCCATCAAGGCTTTCCTCCGCTGGACCACAGCCAGTGTTCCATACTGCCTGTCCATATGCGCTACAGCTTTCTAGGCTTTCTGCACTATAAAATGACTATGGTGTCAAATTATGCAACTGCAGCTGAGCAGAGCGGCCTTTACCTCATAGCCATATGGAGAGTCTATGAAGACTGATTGCTTGTGATGAAGACTATGATGATGACGATTTCTCCAGACATGTATACAGAGTTTTGGTTGCAGTTTACCAGCTCAGAAAGTTTCCATTATTCAAATGTACTGCCTGTGTGTGTGTGTGTTTAATTTTCCACGAGATAGCATCTTATCAGGGGAGAGCTGTGAACTGGAAAGCAACCAATGAAAATGATGCCAAGGTTTTTGTCATTGAGTTTGTTGCTCTTGTGCCATTGTCTATGAGGATTGCTGTTTGAAGCATTGCAGTTCATTTAGCACATTTCCTTGAGTTTGAACACATCTGAGGTATTTACAACAGCAACATCTGTTGAAATAACTACAGCATCTGCAGTCTGGCACAAATTAATTTTCTTTATAACAGAGACCACAGATCTCAAGGTATGTGTTTTCTCTCAGGCATAGGCTACAAATATATGAATTTTATTTTACTGATATTGTGGAAATCCACTAGTTTATATAAAACACAGATGAATCAATCCCATCTACAGGTTTATCTCAAGACTGACTAGAGTTAGATTAGCATTCTAATTAAGAAAAGCATGCATTGTTGGCTATGAAGGGTTTGATAGATTTGCTGTGCCTCCTGTGGATAAATCCCTCCTCCTAAATCCTGTCTGTCTACTCTTTGTTAATTCCATAAGGAGGCTTTGGCTTGATTATATTTTATGTGTACGTGTGCACGCATGTGTATTTGTAGGAGAAGAGTACAGTCAAATGTCTTTTTAAATCCTTTAAAAACACTTTTCTGGATACTAAGATTGCAGAGATGATATTCAGTTGTTTCAAATGAATCAAAAACACTCTGCAACACTCCAGATAACTCTGAAAACATTGTCCAGCAATTATAAAGGTTCAGCAAAGCCTGCAAGCATTTCAGGGCTGAAAAATAAATGTCAACGGGTTCATTCAGGACTCTGATTAGAAATTATAGTTTTTAATAGAGTACAGAAACAACAACCTCTAGAGCATTTCAATTAATTTATCTGTGTGGAATCAAAAATCCTATTGTCTTGCAGGTGGTGTGCATATGATTTTGGCTTGTGTATTTTGCCAGTGAGGCCAGCCACTTTAGTAATGAGGTGTTTCACCAGGGCAACAGATTGTTGCTGCATTCCTTGGAGATATGAAATCATAAGCACTGATGAGTGACACAAAGACACATTCTATTAGATTCACTTCAAAAGGCCTTGAATTCAGCTCATGTGTTGCCCCTGAAATAACAGCCTTTGCTGTAATAAATGCCCTCCCAGAGGAAACAGTCATTCCACTGGCTACCAGGCTCTTTAATGCTTCATTAGAGATTTGTTTGTTTAAAGCTTACCCTCCTCACAGTTACCAGTTTGCCAGTCTGGGGCCTCCACCCAGCTTCCGACATCCTGAGCACGTGATGTGAGGACCAAGTCCTGTTAGAGGGGTGACACAGAATTACTTTTTGATGATGTGTCTAGAGCTGGGAAGAGATAAGGTTTATATGCGGTTTACTTGTAACTTTGTTTCTGTAAAACTACAATTTGTGTATTCCATGTATCTTTCATTAGAAATTAGTTGAATGACTCAATATTTGAGATTCTTGACTGAACTGAAATGTTTCACAATTTACAGATTAAATGGCTTTCAGCTCTTCTGGTGTATCTCTCTAAAGACTTTTGACTCCTCTTAGATATCACTGTATTGAATTGTGTGCACTGTATTGAATTGTGCGGTTATAATGACTTCAAACAAAGATTTAGTTCTGTGGCAGTGTAACCTAATTCTCTCTCTTCCTATTCTCTTCTCCACATAACTCTCTCTAGATTGTGCCTTTTTAAGTGTGAGTAGATAATAAACATGGCTTTGTCATGACTTCCATGTGATGCCACAAGAAGCAGTTGACAATACACATTTTAGTGTTCTTGTTTTATCAAAACATCTGCAATCTAAGTTAAACACACAAGGTATACCCCAACTGATAAATACAAGAATACAGGAAAGCAACTAAACAGACAGAACACAGATAAGTGTGTTATCATAAAACTGGCACTTTTGTTTGAATCTGATACAGTGTTGAATCTGATACTGTGGGGAATGCAGGCATTGTGTTGAAACCAGTCTGAGTCAACGATACTATTGCTCTCCGCTGTGCTGCAGGCTTTGGGTGGACTTAATGTCTGAATATCAATTTGATTCTCTCCCCAGTATGATGTCAGAGCATAGTTGTTTTTTGTGCCAAGGTCAAATACATGGATCAGTGTCCACATACATGGGAGTTCACTTGAAGTTTTTTGTCTTTTTTTTTTTTTTTTAAGATTCACTAATAATTCCAAATTATGTTGTGCATTTATGATTTGTGAGTAACCCCCTATATAGGTCATGAAGGAGAAAAAATTTGGATAAATGGGAAAAGGATACTTTTTTGTTTTGTTTGATTGTTTATTTTCAAATAAATGTCCAACAAATTTCAGCCTTATCAGTGTTGGACCTGTTTATAGGAAACATGAGAAGCATTAGTTATAAATTCAGTGTTTCCCAAGAGGTAAAACAAAACAGGGACTAAGGTTATTGGAAAAACCCAACTTTCAGCACTAAAGACTGTATCTTGATGCACTGTTAAAACATCTGTAGGTCAACAACCCTGCTGTTTTCAACCACGTTTACGCTGTGATTATAGAGTTTTTTCACTTTTTATAGACCCTTTCAGATGAATGACTTGTAATTATTAATCCATAAATAGATGATTGATTTATAGAAATGCATGTATAAACTTGTCAGAGAAGAATGCTCACTTGTGCTAGAATAAAACAGCTAACCTTTTTTCGCCTGGTCTTGTCTGATCTACATACAATGGCAAACAGTTACAATTACGATTTATTTATTTAATTAAAATATTGTTAGTTGAGCAAGATGGATGAGAATTTTTTTTAGAAAATACCTATAGATCAATATGAATCAGGATCTAAAGAGTTGAGCCTTTGCTTGAGCTTGTGTATTAATTCTTAAACTTCTTAAGAATGAAAGTTAACGCAAGGATACAGATATTCTTGATCATTCTGAGGTAAATGTTCTCATCTTAAATATGTTAATAAACGTATCCGTGCATAAGTTTCACTAAACATTAAATGCTCGTTAATCGTCCCTCTCCACACACATGCGCTGTATCCAGCTGTGGAATTGGAGAAGTGGGGCTACAGGGCGGAGAAAAGAGGGAGAGGAAACTAAATAGAAAGGAAGGAGGTCCCACTTTTCGCCGAGCACGACATGGAGAGAAAGTGAAAGATTTTCTTTTAAGTCTCCAAGCAGCTCCCCTTCGAAGGCGCAGCGGTTTGCTGTCGGGATCGCGATAAACAGAAGGCGAACAGAGCTGCTCTGTGTCAGGATCGAGGAGACAGTCAGGGGAAGTTTTCAGAGGAAACGACACATTGCCGGGCGGTAGCGAGCGGAGGTCTGCTGGTTCGCACAGAGAGAAAGCGGGGAAAACAGAGACGGCTCTGTTGCACGGATTTTAATGAAATACAGCAGCTGTCGGACACACGCCTGCAACCCCTACCTACTCGGAGTTAGATGCGTTTGACTTTAAGATGCGGAGCGACCCCATACTGTTCGCCTCGAGGGGTGAGTGTCCAGTATCTCCATGAGACGATTCATTGCATGCTTTCAGGTCGTCGATTAATATTACTATGTCCACGTGTAATTTATAGTGACAATGTATGTTTAGCGAGATGCAGTATCACAAAGTGTATGAGAGAAACGCATTTCTCATTACACCTTCGCGCTTTGTGAGAGGAAGAAGTTTGTAAATAATATTTTTTTCGTATTAATTTAATTTAAAAGAAACGGTAAGTTAAGAAATAAAAATATTTCACATAATGGACATTGCAAAGGCGATATTACCGTCTCGGTTTGGGAAGAGCCGTTCACCCCGTGAGTCAGATCTTCTCCTTTGAATCCCTCACTGCTCTCTTCTCTCAGGTCAGTTAGAAAAGCCGTTGCAATTTGAAATGTGAAGAGGCGGTACATTTAATGACATGACGTTGCAAGCAATTCCTTGACTGGTATTTTTGTTAATTTGTTAATGTTCAGATTTGCATTTAATTAAAATAAATAGGCCTAAATTATTATTTTTTATTTTAATAGTATTAGAATACTAGTGTTAAATGTATTAATTAAATCAGAAGAGTGATTCCAGTCACCCATAATAACTCTAGGGTGATACAGGTGCCCTGTTATCTTCTGTCACAGAAATATGCACTTTCGAAAACATATAGTGAACTGGATAGGCAGGACGTCTGTGATTGGCTGGTTGGCTGGCAGCTGTGAGGTGTCAGGTATCTTGTACGTGCATCACAACTCTGCGCTTGGTTGGATATGACAGACAGAGCCCTATTGTCCACAGTGTATTTGAGTGCAGGGCATAGCATTGGCTTTGGAGTTTTGTAGCCTATATAAAGGGCCAAGTGTGGTTTTGCCATAGCATTGTTGTTGGTCCCTTAAGTACTTGATTCTAATTGGTCAGTTGCAGACATTAATGTCAAACATTACATTTCAGAATGACTGTTGTCCAGGATATGGGACTGTATCAATATTGCAAAAGAAAGAAAAATCCTTCAGGTTGATACAAGACCCCTCTGCTTTGTTTTGAGTTCCTGATCACCCTGTTTGGGGTTTATTTAGTGTTAAAGACCATATATTATTATCCCTTACATATGTTAGTGAAACTACAACACCATTCTCTTAGTTTTTGCTCTAAAACATGTCAGCATAGTTCCAGATGTGACAATGTTCCTTGTGGATTTGAACTTTTCATCTTTTTTTAAAGCTCATACTGGGCTGCACTGGTGGTTAATGTGTTTATTGGCATTTAGGAACATATGGCACTGTGTTGTTAGACCAGTCTGACATGGTATGAATTGGCACTCGATTAGTGCGTGTGATGTGGGTATTAGTCTGTTAGCCTACTTGGCTTTATTTTAGGGGGTCTCCTCTCGACAGTTTCCACGCTGATGAGTTTTTAAAGGCTCACACGTGCCAGAAACCCCCAAAGTCCTTCTTTCCCTCCAAGTAGAGATGTCTGACCCAAAAAAGATGAGGCAAGAAGAGAACTCTTTAACTTTGCCTCCCTCTGTCTTTTCCTCCCACTCTGTCAACTTGGCTCTACTGCAGTTTTTATCATATTTTTCTCTGTTTTCACCCTCTCCCAATTGCTACCATAAACATTCACTATTACTGTAAGAGAGTTAGTGGCTTTCTACATTGTCCCTAAGGGGAGAGTGCCAGAGACGTTAGTGTTTGCCTTTTTGTATAATTTGGGAAACTCTATAAGGATAAGGAACTTCTATGCTTTCGTGACATTGCTATTAAGTTAAGTATATTTTTGTGACCTTATTTAATATTCAATTATTGTTCAATAGATCATGATGGGGTGGGAAGCATAATTGTGGCATAAACTAAATTGTCAACATTCATAGATTTACATTGAATATTTGATGTTGTATTTTACATTAATGATACCTTTAAAAAATATTAATATTAAAAAAATGTGTTTTGTGTATTACACTACTGTTCAAAAAATTGGGGTCAGTAAGATTTTTGAAATATTTTTTTTCATGCTCACAAGGCTGCATTTATTTGATCAAAAAATACAGTAAAATGTTAATATTTATAAAATATGAAAATTTTAAAATAACAGTTTTCTATTTAATTTTTTTCTTGTGATGGCAAAGCTGAATTTTCAGCAGTCATTACTCCAGTCTTTTGTCTCACATGATCCTTCAGAAATCATTCTAATATGCTAATCTGGTCCTTAAATTCTTATCAATTTTGAAAACTGTTGTGCTGCTTAATATGTTTGTAATATTTTTTTCAGGATTCTTTGATGAATAGAAAGTTCAAAAGAACAGCATTTATTTGAAATAGCAATCTTTTGTTACAATGTAAAAGTCTTTACTGTTACTTCTGATGAATTGAATGCATCCTTCCTTGCTGAATAAAAGTAATAATTTCTTATTTTCGTTCTGTAAATTTTTTTACATTTTCCCTTTACATTTACATTTTTTTCCCCTATAATAATATCTTGGATGATGCATCATCATCCTGTACATGATAAACTCGTAAATATGCTACAATTCTTCCCAAGTAATTGTTGGAAGGAAAATACTCAAATGTTGGTTAACATTCATAAACGCACAAATAAAAAGTGGATACAATCACTTCTCTGCTCAGTTTCCCAGGCACCATGGAGTCTCCCCCACCCTCTAGAAGGATGATTCTTAAAGGTTTCTCTAACCAGTGGCTTCTCTCTCCCACCCCTCTGCCCACTGTGGTTTAGGAGTTAGCGCTCTGTAATTATATACACACACACACAAACTCATAAACACAAGTACACATTTATGGACGTATATTTTAAACCATCCTTTCATAATTGAAACCTCAGTATTTTCCTCATATGTTCATGTGAACACACATGGATAGTACACACATATAATCAAACACAGAGATGAATGTAATCACACAGCTGAGATATTCTCTTATTGATGATCCCGGTGCATTTGATATATGTGACTACGTGACTACACAGATGCTGGTATTGAAGCCCGTCATTAGTGGGACAGTGGAGCATCTGTTCAATATTTTCTTCTCTCCTGTAGTTTTCTACTATTCTCCAGGCATGTGTAGCCTGAGTGGTACTCTGGTGTGCCCTGGCCTGTGGCAGCGAGTGGTAACCATGATGAGGCCAAACCATAAAGCAGCCTAATTTCACAAACCACAGATTAGTAGCTGCCTTATTCACAGCTGCCAAACGTTTTGTTCTGGGCACCCATTGCCTCTCAGATCTACGAGAGATTCTATACAGTATATAATCAATGATTGATAATATTGATATTTTGGGCTCAAGTGGGACAGGGATATGGACAGAGACAGATTGCTCATAGAAAAATCAATCAAAGAAATTGTAACAGTCATTATGGTGGCTGTTCGCGCTTCAGTTAAAAGTGCCAATCAGCTTATTTATAGAGTTTAGTAAAACTAAATCACAGAGGTCAATGATATGATGCTTATTTTTTGTAGAGATCTATTCATTAAAAATTATTTAATTATTTAAAACTATTTAATACATTAAAATGAGAAGAATACAATTGTGCAGTTGTATTAACTTTTTATTAATGCTTTGGAAAAGAATAAAAATGTAGTTTAATTAAAAATCGTTTTAAAACTCCCATAAAAACTATAAAAATATTTATTTCTTACCTTTTAAAAAAATATTTAAAAAAAACTTTTTATAAATAAATACATGTATCTTCAATGCATAAGGAAAATTTTTTTAGTGCAATTTGAGCTAAAGAAGAAAATGTATTATACAGCTTTTTTCCAATTTTATCGATGATTTGCAATTCATTATGAAACTTGTCACAAGGTTTAGAAATTTTAGGTAGATAGGAGCTTTATTTGCTATTATTTACACAAAACGCTCTTACAAAGTTGGTTGCAGAGTGAACTGACTTGCTTTTAAAGAACTTTGATATGACTCTGGAGGTGTTATAAGCAAGATTGGCATGCTTTTCTTTTTATCTTTACCTCTTCCATCCATCCATCCATCTGTATGAAGGAGCTTGTGTTGTATCTCAGTCATCACCAGTTCTCCTTATGGATCCTGTCAGCGGACATCAAAGAGAAGCACTGCATTGGATGAGCGGTCAGTGAAGACAGAAGAGCAAGTTCACATTTATGTTCTTGGCAGGTTTCTTAAACAAAGCAAAAGAGGTTGTTTGCTATCTCTTTTTTTTCCAAAGGTTTATTGTCAGCCTTCTGAAGTGAGGAGTGAGGAAAAAAGGATAGTGCCTTGGCTCAGTATGGAAATTGAAATGGAGAAGTGGGAGTGAGAGTGAGAGAGATAAAAGTAGAGAGAAGAGTGAGTGAAGGATGTGGGATGGTGGGTACTCCACAGAAACTTGGCACGGGTTAATGCCTGATTATATATTTGGCAGGTCATAGATCATGTGCATATGGATTTGAATGGTTCATTAAAGAGAACTGCTCTAAAATGTGACGAAAGGGTCGGATAGGATGACAGCGCGAAGAGAAAGGTATTCTGTAATCTGTACGTGTACACACAGACATACACACACACATTTCTTTTAGTGAATTTCAAGGATGTTGTTGCTTCTCAGCGGCCTGGGTGGTAGACCGTAACCACATATACATACACACCTACGCAAATGCACACACATTCTGCATCAGCAGACAAATATTACTGGTTCTTGCATGCTGGCAGCATCACAATTGCTTTTGCAGACCACATTCCTCTATATTATTGAATTTGGGTTGGAATGGTAGAATAATGTGATTTTTGTTCAGCAGAGACTGTGAATGATGTTTATTCTGAGAGTTCACTAGGTCAGCTTGTCAAACTGGTTCTAGATAACCACTAAACTGAATATCATTCATTATTTCTCTCTGTCTACACTGAATTAAAATCAGCTTTGCTTGTCGAACCCTTCTCTGGCATGGCATCACCCTCTTTCTGGTCAATTTGGCAGGTATTTGTAAAACAAGACTAAAATAGCTGACTTTGAGGCCTTTTTTTGGTCTGGATGTGTTAACATATTTTGTCATTCCTCAGGATTTCAGCTGGCGGTGTGTGTTGCTTTTTTAAAAGATGGGCTTTTTGGACTCATTTCTTGCTATCTTTCATCGTTTAGTTTTGTTTACGCTAGGGTTAGTCAATCGGGAGTGTGTGAATGAAGAAGAATCAGAGTCAGAGAACTGTGAATGTGGGTGGTTGTGATTGTTTAAAGTTTTTCCCTTCTCCTTTTTCTCTCTCATTCTCTTTTTCTTGACTTTGCCCCCAAGCATAGTTTGAAGGTGGTCCTCATTTCTGTGTGGCACTTGGTGCTCTTTAATGCAGCACTTTGGTTCGCTCTGTTGGTTTTTAATGTGGATTTCCTTTCATGTTATTTGGCCACCATCACTGAAAGTGCTTCATTAGCTTTATTTGTTCTGACGTGCAAGCTGTTGGACAGGGAATGATACAGGAACAACTGGAAATGTTATAAGCTTACTGTGTTTTTCATAATTTGAATACCATATTATTTCCAGGAAAATTATATTTATATTTGTATATAGTGATCTTAAATAAATATAGGAAAGTATGTGTTTATAACAATTTCATAATTATTAAAAGAATATTTAGTTTTTAATTATAAATATTGTTGGTTGCTAGAGACAACAAAATTTATTAAATCTCCCCCCCCCCCCCAATTTTAATCTCTGATTAATAACTTTATTAATTTATTAACTTTATTCATTCATTTATTATTATCACAGCTAAAACAGAGGACTATGATGTGTGCATTTGAATGCCTGTGTATTTTATATATTATGCGCATACATTGATAGATCATATCACCTTTGCATCAAGCTAATAGTTTTTCAGAATGGACAATTTAGAAAAATAAAATTCATCCCAAAAAGCTTGTGAATAAATATTTTAGTGTTTTGTCCTGTTGATGGTAGACAACAGTAAGCGACACATACTGTGGAGAAATGTCTATTCAGTTTAAAACAAGAACATGTGATTTTAAATCCAATGGTTAAATTAGATGTCCTTATGTAAGGACACCATAATGTCTTCCTAAATCAATAAGTGCTCGAGAAATCAGTTTAACTATGTGACGCATGAAAAATGTTCATAAACTTTCTACTTTTTTGTAACAGTTGTTAGGGCTAGTATATATCGACTTGTGTAAGATATATTGATAGTTTTTAAATGACATATGAGACGTTTATATCGATATACTTGATGTTGTGCAGGACACAGGCTGCTTCTTAAACAGCAGGCTGCATCCTAGTGAGGTTGCATACTTCCTAAACATATTAAAGCTGCCTACCCTACTGTCAGATGCATGTACTGTTTAATGCATTTGAGGCGCAGTTTCCTGTGCATAACTTATATATTATTGTTGTATGCTTATCTGTAAATGTTAGAAAATCACATGAGTATTTCCATTTTGCATAAAGGCTCATTCTAACAGTAAGCAAGTCTCCGTTAAACTTCACTGATGGAGCGCCGGCATGTGCATGTATACGTTATACAGATTAGGCTTGCTGCGATAGTCTGTGTTACCGGTGTTACACAGTGTTCAGATGCATTTTAATTGTTTATAGTAATAAAAATCATTTAGTTCAGTTAGAGAACAGACACTACAATTAAAAACTGAACATGTCTGCTCAATGCAGTGTGAGCCGAACAAGAGTCGCAGTACAGATCAGCAGCAGGAGTCAGATTTCATTTATCACAAGAGTGAGGAGCTGACTGACAAGACTATGGCGGAAGATTTGGTTTCAAAGCGAAATGTAAAAGCACCTATTTGGCTATATTTTAGATTTAAACCCAATGCTAATAGGGAACCTGCAAAGGAATTGCCGCCCCCGAATTGCTGCTAATTCGAAAGTGATGTCCCCCCAGTGCCCCCCACCGTCACATCCCTAATACAGATGGAGTGCAAAATAATTTAACCCATTTTGTAGAAAATACAGATATATACAGAGATATAGGGCCAGATTTACTGGATTTATGATAGCGTAATTCCAAAAAAGCGCAGATGGGAGTGGAAAGCTCTGAGCGTGATCTACTGATGACGCACAAATTAAAGAACACAGACGCAGCCGGATCATTTCTATAATGACCAACGCAATCTACCAGTTAGCGTCTGGTTTAAAACATGCTTTTTTTGGGCGGTAAATAATGGCGCAAATACAAGTAACTCGACAAGCGCAAACCTTAGTAAATCACCTTGCGCCATATTGCCCAACTTTAACAATTGTGTATCCCTTTTAAGACAAGAACAAATTCAAATATTTAATAGACAAAAAGCACTGCAAATTTGATTTGTGCATACTTGAAAGAAGGACTTTAAAGGGTAATGAACTATATGAGCAAATGAACTATAGCCAACCTAAAAGAGACTGGTTCATATCCAAGTGCAGCTGCAGTCTTGATGGCTGGAATCTAGACCAGCAGTCATACAGTGACACACTCAATTCGCTATGCACACTTCATTTCATAGCACACACTAATCAGTGAGCTCTATTCTCTGTTTTACGTCAAGAAACTGTCCCTACAGCAGCCGAACCCCCAGCTCTCAGTCTTATGTAAACCTTCAGCTATGTGTTTGTATGGGCCTGAGCTCATTGTAATGCTGTTTTATAGACCTCTGATTTTCCAGCACTGCAATTCACATTTGATAGCCTTTGATATTCCTCAGGTGCCGAGCCAACAGATACCTATAATTCACTGCTTTTACGAGATGCCATCCAGCATCTCAGAGCAGAGCAATGCTGACGGCCCATCTTTATAGTGTCAATATAAGAAAATCAACAAAGCAGAAAATTTTATGCCACAAGCTTTTGCTCTTATTGTGCTTATTGAATATCTGGTTGTATGTGTTTTTTCAGCGATGGAGGAGTTGTTGGCAGAGTTGCGGGTCTTTCTGGAGTTGTTAGACAGAGAGTATTTAACTGCTGGAGTGAGAGAGAAGAAACAGCAAATATTAAACATCCTGCACAGAGTTCTAGCCACTAGAGGTAAGCACACCCCACTTTAGCTGCTCATTTGACCTTTGACTTCAAATGAACTCTTCACACTGCACCATGTATCTTCATCATCATGACTCATGCCTCCTTAATATCTGCATCAATTTAGTTTTTTTCAGCTGTGTGAATGTGAATGTTTGTTTTTCTCTCAGAGCCTTCATGTAAGACAGAGATACACACCTCTCTCCCAGCTCCTCCTCAGATGCCCCTACCAGAGATTCCTCACCCCTGGATGGTAAGATGTGCATATTATTACAATGAAAACAGCAACTATTATATACTTTACTGTCACTTTTGATCTATTTAATGCATTGCTGAATAAAAGCATTATATTTGTTTTAAAAAAATCTTATTCATATATACAGTGGGGGGAACAAGTATTTGATACACTGCTGATTTTGCAGGTTTTCCTACTTACAAAGCATGTAGAGGTCTGTAATTTTTATCATAGGTACACTTCAACTGTGAGAGACGGAATCTAAAAAAATCCAGAAAATCACATTGTATGATTTTTAAATAATTAATTTTTATTTTATTGCATGACATAAGTATTTGATCACCTACCAACCAGTAATAATTCCGGCTCTCACAGAACTGTTAGTTTTTCTTTAAGAAGCCCTCCTGTTCTCCACTCATTACCTGTATTAACTGCACCTGTTTGAACTCGTTACCTGTATAAAAGACACCTGTCCACACACTCAATCAAACAGACTCCAACCTCTCCACAATGGCCAAGACCAGAGAGCTGTGTAAGGACATCAGGGATAAAATTGTAGACCTGCACAAGGCTGGGATGGACTACAGGACAATAGGCAAGCAGCTTGGTGAGAAGGCAACAAATGTTGGCGCAATTATTAGAAAATGGAAGAAGTTCAAGATGACGGTCAATCTCCCTCGGTCTGGGGCACCATGCAAGATCTCACCTCGTGGGGCATCAATGATCATAAGGAAGGTGAGGGATCAGCCCAGAACTACACGGCAGGACCTGGTCAATGACCTGAAGAGAGCTGGGACCACAGTCTCAAAGAAAACCAGCGCATGTCCAGGCCCGTCTGAAGTTTGCCAATGACCATCTGGATGATCCAGAGGAGGAATGGGAGAAGGTCATGTGGTCTGATGAGACACAAATAGAGCTTTTTGGTCTAAACTCCACTCGCCGTGTTTGGAGGAAGAAGAAGGATGAGTACAACCCCAAGAACACCATCCCAACCGTGAAGCATGGAGGTGGAAACATCATTCTTTGGGGATGCTTTTCTGCAAAGGGGACAGGACGACTGCACCGTATTGAGGGGAGGATGGATGGGGCCATGTATCGCGAGACCTTGGCCAACAACCTCCTTCCCTCAGTAAGAGCATTGAAGATGGGTCGTGGCTGGGTCTTCCAGCATGACTACGAGCCGAAACACACAGCCAGGGCAACTAAGGAGTGGCTCCGTAAGAAGCATCTCAAGGTCCTGGAGTGGCCTAGCCAGTCTCCAGACCTGAACCCAATAGAAAATCTTTGGAGGGAGCTGAAAGTCCGTATTGCCCAGCGACAGCCCCGAAACCTGAAGGATCTGGAGAAGGTCTGTATGGAGGAGTGGGCCAAAATCCCTGCTGCAGTGTGTGCAAACCTGGTCAAGAACTACAGGAAACGTATGATCTCTGTAATTGCAAACAAAGGTTTCTGTACCAAATATTAAGTTCTGCTTTTCTGATGTATCAAATACTTATGTCATGCAATAAAATGCAAATTAATTACTTAAAAATCATACAATGTGATTTTCTGGATTTTTGTTTTAGATTCCGTCTCTCACAGTTGAAGTGTACCTATGATAAAAATTACAGACTACATGCTTTGTAAGTGGGCAAACCTGCAAAATCGGCAGTGTATCAAATACTTGTTCTCCCCACTGTAGTAATGACCAAATGAAGTACATGAAAACTGTGGTATTATTCACAATGTGCTTAATTTATTTTTTACCAGCAAAATTCTCACATAGTCCTTATTTGGTAACTTTTTACAATAAGGTTTCATTACTTAACATTAGTTAATGCATTAGCTAACTTGAACTGACAATGAGCAATATATTTTTCAAAGCATTTATTAATTTTAGTTGTTAATGTTAGTAAAAATTTTTATTATTGTTCATTTTTTGTTCATGTTAGTTGCACAGTGCATTAACTAATGTTAAGAAATACAACTTTTGATTTTAAAGTGCCCCATTATGGTTTTTCGAATATTCCCTTTAATGCATTGTGTAATATAGCTGTCTGTGAATGTAAACGTTCTGCAGTTGTAAAGTCGAAAGTGCACGATAAATAAAGTTATTGTCTCCCAAAAGAAAGAATCGACTCTATACGAGTCGTTTGTATTTCGAATCCTACTGCGTTACGGTTCTACGTCACTAGAAAAGACATTTGCATAATACCGCCTATGTTGTACGTTTTCCGCCCACGAACAACTTGACATGCCCACAAACACGACATTTTACTGACGACTGCTTCTCAAATCTCGGACTTCATGTGGGATTCACAAAACGCTCGCTCTTGAAAGATGGGTCAGTACCCAGTTTATTTGGACCAGCTTGCTCCTCAGAATCACAACCTGTAAGTATAATTATTGATGCATATATTTTCTATTTTTCTATTTTCTATTTTTCTGTTTTATTTTTGTTTTATATTGTGTAAGTTTACAGCTAACTCGCGTTATTACTGTCTTACTGAAATACTTCTGCTAAGCAGCTGTTGGCCACTATTACCTAAAACTGTGTCTATTAATGCAGATTGTCTGTCGTTCTTACTACTTTGAGTAAAGATGAAGGATGGAGCAAGATTTGTTTTGCAAACATTTATGTTACATCAGTCATTCACGTTAGTGCTCGGCTAACGTATGCCATTATTGATACAACAAACCCATGTATATATTTCTAATTTATTGCAGTACATGTGCGGGAAGCACATGCACTGCAATAAAATAGAAATATATACATGGGTTTGTTGATGGACGTACACTTGTTAATGCTGATGATGAGGAATTACAGTTGCAACATCTCATAATGTACCTCAAAATGAGTAGCGTATCACTGAGAAACGTCCTGCTCAAGTCGTCCTTGCAATGGAGGTTCGGGTTGAATAACTAGTTCTTCCAATGCTTCGTCATCGGACTCGTGCTGGGATTGATATGGTAAAATCGACGTCATTGTTACTGTCTTTACAGTGTGTACAATCGCTGAGCTTTAGGAAGCCTTACATTACATATGTAATGTAACTGCTACATGATGCATGTAAACATGCTGTAGGAAACCTTCAAAACAAAATTAGGTGCCTTTGAAATAGCATAATAGGGGCACTTTAATAATGTATTAATAAATATTGAAATGAATATTAACTAAGATTAATAAATGCTGTATAAGTATTGTTCACTGTTAGTTCATGTTAACTGATGTTAACAAATGAAACCTTACTGTAGAGTGTTACCGTTTATTCAATATATCGCCCAGCTCTATTAAACAAAGATTAAACAGGGAAAACTTTGGTTTCTTTACAGTGAGTTTAGGGTTTTTCTAAGTTTGTTTCAGCATTCCAGAAACAAAAATAGCATTGTCCTATATTTGGAAGTGAGGTCGCCTGAACCCTGACTGCCACTGGCTGGTGGTTTGATGGTCTCTTTTTGTGAAGTGTTCAGTGTTTTTTATGAGCTCTGTAAAACAGCAGCAGGAAGTGTTCACATCAGTTTGCTTTCTGTCACATGACCTCATAGTTACCGACACACGACCCTGATGTGGTCTCATCCGTCACACATGAAACAGATTACGCCTGTGTGTATGTGCTCACATGTGTGTGACACCTAAGAGTAACAATCATCTTTGTTGGAGGGCAGCAGCAGATGCTTGTGATTACATAGCAGGTGTTTATGGGTCGCAGTTGGTCATTCTCAAACACAATCTCTGCACCTTGTTTTTCAGTTCACCCTTTACACACTCAGCACTTTACAGTATAATTAGAAACATCCTTTCCTACCTCCATGCATAACCCTGGTGTGTGTGAGGGGCCGACTCTTCCCATTCCCGGAAGGTGTGAGGGGGCAGGGGATTGTGGGATAGACTGAGATGAGGGAAGAGAAATATCCATTTACTACAGTCCAAGGTCGGACCTCTGCCTGTGCAAAAAACCTGCCCAAGGAAAGGCAGAACACGAAAGTCGCCCATCAATTTTTTTTTTTCCATTGCGCTGTTTAGTTTTTCTTATCCCTGCTCTCCATCAACCACACCCTCTGCTCTATCCTCTTCATTCCTTTCTCTCTTTCTCGCTCTCTCTCTCTCTCTCTCCCCCTCTCTCCCCAGCTATGTGATGATTTAGTATTGCGTCAGTGAGCCAGGTTTATAAACTGACTCCCTGTCATATTCCTGCCAGACCTAATTCTGCACTTTCAGTGTGTGTGTTTGACTAAAGCCTTCTATGGCCCTTACAAGTGGTCAAAACCACAGCGGGAAAGAAACGGTGGGATTGAAGAAAAGGGACTGAAGCTGGGCATGTGGGTGGTGAGATAGGGCCGTGGACAGGACAGCAGACGCCATAGTACGCAAGGGGGAGAATCGTGTCTGGAGACTTTCTGTGCGTGTTTGTGTTTGTGTTGAATTGAACTCTGTGGCTTTGGGTTTCTAAATGTTTGGCAGCAAATTCACAGCAAAACTACCCTGTACATGTATTATAATGAACCCAGGGGAGGAATTGCTGACTTTCTGTTGATGAATAGTGCTTGCTAAATGCCAATTTAGTTCTTTCAACCAATAGATACTATTACTTAGATACAAGTGAGGGTTATGCTTACGGCGCATGCACATTTTGATCTGTGTCCTTTCAATAGCTCTTACTGGAGTGACAGCAATACTTGTTAATGAAAATGGCATAACTTTAGCCTACTTTTTCCCAATTTTTTTCCCCAAAACCCATTATACGCAAACATTATACAAAAACTCCACATTTTAAATGTAAAAGTTTCTTCGCCCAAAATGCCATACCAGTGACCGTTCATGTCAAGAGTCCATCATGGCAAGAGAATCAAGCTCTTTTGGAAAGGTAATTTCTCTTTCAGGGCCCACAGTGGCAGATGTTGTAGTTCACAAGATCCAGTTATTTTTCCAAGTTTTACTTTAATTGTATGTCTATTTTCAGTAATTATCAATACTGTGGCGTACATCATTCATACGTAGCAGTTTTCAGTGGTTTAATATAATTTAAATTAAGTTAATTATTTTAAAATGTAATTGTCATTGTGTAAATTTTCCATGTTGTATTTCTAATTTCCGTTCTGTTTTCGAATAGATATCTGATTTGCTACGGTTCCATTTATACTTGGCCACATAAATGTGTCTCCCGTGAAATGTATATAAACCCGATCTTCAGTTCATGTCAATGAAAGCAACCGATATGCACTGAATTTTATTTATCATCAGCTAATTTAAAGTTCAAAGACCGCAATAGAAGAAAGCGTGGCATCAGTACTGGTAAGATCATTTATTCTCACTACTTTTAATGAAGATGATTGTGTTGCAATTGCAATTTTCTTGGCTAATTCCGATTTCCGATGTTTTTGTAAGTGTTACCTGCCGATTTCGATTTTTGCATTCGATTTTTTTTTATTTTAAGAACTGTAATTTACAGCATATACTATTCTTTAATGCAAAATTTAAGAAGTCAGTAATAAATAAGAACAAATAAACAAATTGCAAACAACAGCACTAATAAATGCAATAGAATAAAGAGATATATGAAATAAATACAGCTTTAAGTTTTTCAGGTGGGTATACAGTATATTCAGGTAAGAAATACTACAGAAATTAAAGTAATCAAATGTAAAATAACACTGAATAGTCTTCATTGTAAAAATTAAATACAGATTAATGCTTACAATTAGTTACAAAAGTTATTCAGTCAAGAGCATAGAGTGATTTTCTCTTTATCTTCTGTTCTTTGATTAACATGACAGCACCAGGATTATTAGATTATTAAGAATTTATGCACAGATCCAATATACTTTTACACAACGTGCGTTTTCTCTCAACTATTTACGTTCTAAAACTGACTGTGTTTAACTGAATACTTGCGAAGACAAGTATTTGGACATAATTTTGTGTGTATTTGACTGTTTAAGCGCAGTAAGCCACTCATTTTGGTACTTGCGACTCACAAGCTGTTTGAGAGGCGGCTTAATGCGCATGCCACTTGTATAGATCAGTGTTGCGGCCGCTTTTGGTGTGAGCGCGAAATCTGCGGGAATTAGTACAATTAATGCGCAATACAGGCACTATTTAACCGGAGCGAATGAGACGATTAAGTGACAGGAGGTGGGTGTGTGTCACTTCGCTGTCAGAGAGAAGAGAGCGTGAACGCGCAGCTGACGTTATTGCCTGTGCCGCTGGCAACAAAACGGACTGGCTTGGAATCGGAAAGACGTGAGACTGATCGGCTGGTCACCTTTCCGGGCCGAGCATGTGGAAAATCAGCTGATTCCGGTCCCTGACTGGTCGATCGGTGCATCTCTATTTTTAACATTTTGGGAGGAGTAAAATTTACATATGTGGTCTCAACAGCCAGATGCATTTACACTTGTCCAGTTTCATCTGGAATGTGTCTCAGACCACCTCCTGAAGTGGTTTGAGTGATCGGATTTAAATCCGCCTCGAAAGCATTTCGGAGGGCATTTACACCTGGTCTTTTCACGATCGGATAGCTATCCGATCAGAGAAAACGCATAAAGTGACCAGGTGTAAATAGGCCCATCAGCAGTGCAGTACGCTTATAGTTACTGTAGATAAGATGTTGTCTAGGTGGCAATTGGTTGGTCTAATAAGTTAAAAAAAAGAACATTAGGTTACAGAATTCTTTTTGGTGGCCCAATCAAATCTCTTTCTATTTTACATCTCAAGAATTCCTCTAGTACGAGTGTTGAGT
This sequence comes from Coreius guichenoti, assembly GCA_039654105.1. NCBI lineage: Eukaryota > Metazoa > Chordata > Actinopteri > Cypriniformes > Gobionidae > Coreius > Coreius guichenoti. Next base: position 19,980,471 of record CM077187.1, read on the forward strand.
GCTGTTTCTGTTCAGGGCACGTTAATCCTTTCAAAATGAGCTAGACAGAATGCATTTAAATGGAACAGACATAGACGTCTTGAGGTGTGTTTTTTGACATGTTATGCTGAGAAGCTGAAAATACAAAGAGACGTGATGCAATCCTCCCACCCCATCATGCACAGTTAGTTCAAAGACAACACTACCTATACTATATATCAATAAACATTTTTAGATTCTGTTATGGAGGGGGTAAATCCATGGTACACTTTCTTCAGTCGTCGACGTACATCCTGCCGTTCGTAGCTGTGCAGAGAGAGAGAGTGTGTAAGAGAATATGGGGAAGCCATAACAGACTCTGCTGGGACAATGATGACTTCCATCTGTGTTGATGTTGGCTTCTGCTCCTCCCCACCAGCATCCCCCAGCCTCCAAATCTGCACCCCAACAATGTCACACTAATGAACACAGACACAGACAAACTCATTATCTGTCTGCACTTTGTAACCCAAAGGGGAGTCTGTTATTGGAGAACCTCCCCTTCATTTTAGGCCATTTTTAACTCCGCCTTTTTTCCTGTTTTCCCTTTATCTCTTGTGAGTCTCAGTGAATCTCCCAAAGTTAATGACAACAGTCCATCATAGCAGGAGAATCAGGTACTTTTGAATTAATGTTTTCTCTTTCTAGGCCCACAGTGCAAACGATGGACATCCTAAGATTCAGTTGTGCTAAAGCGAAGTGTTCTACTGTACCCCCCCCACCACCACCACCACCTCCCTTTTAAGGAGGGTTAACCGCAGTCTGGAATGCAATGACCTAATCCCTCATTGTGTCATGGACAAAAGGAGGAAAATGAATTATGATTCATGCACAACAATGCATTTTGTCCGTTGCCATGGAAATACCAATACAGATGGTGATTTCTACCCTTCTGAACATCTTTTATAGGTTATAGCAAGTGACAGTTTATATAGTCATTTCATTCGGGAAAATGAGCTTTCGGTTATTCAGCTGCTTTTTGTGTGGGATTGCTGGAAAGTTTCTTTGAAGAACCAGTCGAGAATGAAAAGATTCTCCAAAACACATGGAAAACCTTTTGTAGAGACACAAACCTCCCAACTCCACTGCGTGAATGTGTGTGTAAGTGAGATTGAGTTGTTGTGCATGAATAGTGTTCAAGTGTGTGCATATCAAGGCGGCCAAAAGAAGAAATATGAAGGTTAAATTATTGAATTATTGATTGAGTGCATTTCCCTGGCTAACCTGCACTGCAGTCCCAGTACAATAGACCCAGACTGGCCCAGACGTCTGTTACTACAAAGACCGCACAATAACACTATACACTATGTTGTGAGGTGAAATGGTCTGGAAAGGGAGTGTAAAGTTTGGAGCTCATTTTTTAAATGTAGGTCAAGTATGTATCTATACATAAGCACAGACTTATTGATGGACAAGATGTTGCATGAATGGGTGGAAGTGCACTTTTTTTTTTTTACTTCTAGGTGCAGATGTGCTTCAAAAAGATTACCAGCTCAGACCAGAGGTGGAACTATGCCTAAAAATACTTGAGAGGCTCTGGTACGGAACGCTGCTTCAGCAAGACTCTTCATACTGCAGTTTTTGCCTGGAATTCTGTCCTCCCTCTGGGCTTAGATGCCCCGATGAACCGAAACCATAACAGGCAGTAACACAGCCATCATCTTTGTTTAGTTGAGCAGTTTATGGCTTGATGGGACGGAAGGAACTGATAAATAGCACTTCTGTATTTGGAAAACTTTTAGACTGGAAATGACAACCATAAAAGAAAAACAGCTCTTTGCCCTTTTGGTTTTTCATATTTCATTGCCCCCCTTATCCCCCCCTTATCCCCCCCCCACACACACACACACACACACACACACACACTTTTCAACAATGTACAGTACTGTTCAAAAGTTTGGGGTCAGTAAGATTTTTTAAGTGTTTTTGAATGAATTCTCTTATGCTCACCAAGGCTGCATTTATTTGAAAAAGTTTTTTTTTTTAAATGTTGATTGTGAATTATTATTACAATTTAAATGAACTTTTTTCTTTTTAATATATTTTAAAATGTAATTTATTTTTGTAATGGCAATCCTAAATTGTCAGCATCATTACTCCAGTCTTCACTGTCACATGATCCTTCAGAAATCATTCTATTATTATTTGTTGCACAAGAAACATTTTTTATAAAAATATTAAGCAGCACAACTTTTTTCAACTTTGATAATAATATCACAATATTTGTCACAATATTTTTGTGGAAACCATGATACGTTTTTAGTATTCTTTGATGAATAGAAAGTTCAAAACAAATACAATGTTCTGTCATGAAACTCTAGATGGCTAACAGGTCCTTAACTCAACCTGCTTGCAATCACATCATTCTCTATAGGGCACAGCTGATTGGTTCCTGCTGTATCAGTAGCCAATGAGCTCACTGCTCAACCTTCAAATACTGTACTTGGTCAGCATTTGCCTTAACAGTGCAGCGTGCTTTCAGAAACCCTCCACCTTCCCCAGCTCCACCTGTATAGATCTGCTACAGGTAATTAATGTACGCTTTATTGTACAGCAGCAGCATGTCTTAATGGCTCACAGCAGCGTGTCGCGTATGTATTGGCAGTAGCAAGTCCCATACTTGCTCCGCATCAGCAGCAATAACCAACAGCAGCAGCATAGCAGATCTGCAGCGAACGTCTCGGTTACGTATGTAACCCTTGTTCCCTGGAGGAAGGGAACGAAGACGTTACGTCAGTGACTGACGGAATGGGGTTTCGCTTAGAAGCCTATCACCTTCGAGTTCTACAAAACGAGCCAATGGCAAAACAATGCCATGGGTCTGCGGAATTTGCATAGCGAACTCCGCCCACCAGCGTGGGTATATAAGGAGCCGCGCATGCAATCTCGCATTATGTTACCTGCTGAGGAGCCGAGGCTGACCTCCCCGGCCGTACCAGCGGTACAGCGGTTGTGGCATGGGGACGTAACGTCTCCGTTCCCTTCCTTCAGGGAACGAGGGTTACATACGTAACCGAAACGTTCCCTTTCAGTCAGTTACTCCGAGTTACGTCAGTGACTGACGGAATGGGGGTCCCAATCTAATCTCGCCACAGTGGCTGTCCTCCAGCGTCCTGCGCTGACCTGAACTCCCTGCCGTGAAATTAGTACGAACGAAGGGCTAGGCTCAACGGCAATTACCAAGGTACACTGGCAAGCATATCCCACGTGGGAATATGCAACACAATGCCTGCATGCACTCTGGTGTCGGCGTCAACAGTGCTGGAAGAACCCATGGCTTATTGAGAAACTCACCTGAGTGAATAGCACACGTATCCAGTCCGTGGAGTGGAATGGCGCAGCAAGCGATGACACCTGAGCCTGTCCAGTTACTGGCCATTGGGAGCAAGTACACGAGAGGACACTGGCTCTACACGGAGATTGTAGAATCTCGCAAAAGTGTTGGGTGTCGCCCAGCCTGTAGTTCTGCAGATGTCTGTTAGCGAGGCGCCATGCGCTAAAGCCCAAGAGGAGGATACACTCCTGGTGGAGTGTGCCTTTAACCCTAGGGGGCATGGCAGGCACTGAACCTGATATGCCAGGACAATGGTGTCCAGTATCCAGTGAGACAACCTCTGCTTGGAGAGAGCCTTCCCTTTCTGCTGCCCTCTGTAACAGACAAAGAGCTGGTCTGAGGTCCTGAAACACTGCGTCCTGTCTACGTAAGCGCGAAGGGCGCGTACTGGACAGAGCAGTGCCAAGGCTGGGTCTGCCTCCTCCAGGGGCAGTGCTTGCAGGTTCACCACCTGATCTCTGAAAGGAGTGGTGGGAACCTTGGGGACGTATCCAGGCCGGGGTCTCAGGATCACGTGAGAGTTAGCCGGCCCAAATTACAGGCACGCTTCATCAACCGAAAATGCCTGCAGGTCCCCTACCCTCTTGATGGAAGCCAAAGCAATCAAGAGCGCCGCTTTCATAGAAAGGAACTTAAGCTCAATGGACTGCAGTGGCTCAAAGGGAGCTCTCTGCAGGGCAGATAGAACCACTGCGAGGTCCCAAAAGGGCATCTGTAGAGGGCGAGGTGGGTTTATCCTCCTTGCTCTTCTAAGGAACCTGGACTCCACAAGGTCGTGGTGCACAGAGATCGCAGCCACGTAAACCTCAAGGATGGAAGGAGACAGCCTTCGATCCAACCCTTCTTGGAGGAAGGAGAGCACAGACCCGATCGGGCATTTCCTGGGGTCTTCTCGGCGAGAAGAGCACCAGGTGACGAAGAGGTTCCACTTCAACGCATAGGCTTGTCTCGTGGACAAAGCCCTAGCGGAAGTGATACCCGTGGTGGTAGGGTACTCAAACCTTCCGCATCCCGTCCAGAACCCACACGTGCAGGTTCCACAGGTCGGGACGAGGGTGCCCTGTCTCTGAGAAAGGAGGTCCTTCCTCAGAGGGATAGGCCAGGGAGGGGCTGTCGTGAGAAGTACAAGTTTAGAGAACCAGGTCCGGCCGGGCCAATATGGGGCGACCAAAAGGACCTGCTCCTCGTCCTCCCTGATCTTGCACAGGACCTGTGCGAGAAGGCTCACTGGGGGAAACGCATACTTGCGTAGGCCCCACGGCCAGCTGTGCGCTAGTGCATCTGTGCCGAGGGTCCCCTCGGTCAGGGAGTAAAACCAGCGGCAATGGGAAGAGTCGTGGGAGGCAAACAGATCTACCTGTGCGTCGCCAAACTGTTCCCAAATCAGCTGAACCATCTGGGGATGGAGTCTCCATTCCCCAGGAAGTGGCTGAAACCGTGAGAGCTCGTCGGTTGCACGATTCAGATCTCCCGGGATGTGAATGGCACGAACCGACCTCAGATGCTTCTGACTCCATAATAGTGTTTGTCCTTCAGCAGGGCTCGGAAGCGGTGCAGGGCTAGACGTACGGCCAGCAACTCGAGGCAATTGACATGCCATAGGCACTGGGGTTCTTTCCAGGAGCCCGCGGCAGCATGTTCATTGCACATGGCACCCCAGCCCGTGGCAGAGGCATCTGTTGATACAACAACATGCCTGGAAAGTCGTTCTATGGGGACTCCGGCGTGTAGAAAGGTGAGGTTCGACCACGGGGTGAAGGTTTGACAGCAGGCCCGAGTGACTGGGACCTGGAGCGTGCCTTGTTGCCATGCCCATCTTGGGACTCGATCGCGAAGCCAATGCTGAAGCGGTCTCATATGAAGCAGTCCGAGCGGCGTGACCGCCACTGCGGAAGCCATATGCCTCAGGAGCCTCTGAAATAACTTCAGTGGAACCGCACTCTTGCCCTCGAATTGACGAAGGCAAGTCAGCAGTGGCTGTGCGCGCTCGCTCGTAATCTGCACGTACATGGCGACTGAGTCGATTTCCATACCGAGAAAAGAGATCCTCTGTTTTGCTCTTTTCCCAGTTGACCCGAAGGCCCAGACGGGCGAGGTGCCGGAGCACCAGGTCCCTGTGTTCGCAAACCTGGTCTCGAGAGTGAGCTAGTATCAGCCAGTCGTGGAGATAGTTCAGGATGCAAACTCTGGGTGAAGGCTGCTGCTGGGCTGAGCGGGAGGGGCGGGAGCCGCAGGGGTGCGCCCTCGGTGGCGGGCAGGCTGAGGCGGCTGAGCTGGCGGCGGTGTAGATGCAGCTACAGCACCGCCTGGTCAGCACGTGTTTGAACGCCTCAGACTGCTCCTGGGCGGCTGAGAACTGCTGGCAAAGTCCTTGACCGCGCCGCCAAAGAGGCTGGCCTGGGAGATTGGGGAGTTGCGGAAACTGGTTTTCTCAGACTCCCTCATATCTGCCAGGTTCAGCCATAGGTGGCGCTCCTGGACCACCAAAGTGGACATCACCTGACCCAGGGACTGCGCAGTGACCTTCGTCGCTCAGAGGCAGTGCGCACTTCCTGCATAAGCCCTGGGTCAGCACCGCCCTCGTGCATGGTTTTTAAAACCTTGGCCTGGTATACTTGCAGGATAGCCATGGCATGCAAAGCAGACGCGGCCTGACCCGCAGCTCTGTAGGCCTCTGCCACTAAGGTGGACGAGAACCCACAGGCTTTGGACGGGCGCTTGGGATCACCACGCCAGGTGGAGGCGCTCTGAGGATGCAGCTGCATCGCAACAGAGCGCTCCACTGGGGGAATCCCCGCATACCCTTTAGCCACGCCTCCATCGAAGGTAGTGAAGGCTGAGGTCGATTACAGGCAGAACGATTACAGGCAGTAAAAGGTGCCCTCCACGAACTGGTAACTTCCTCATGCACCTCCGGGAAGAATGGACCTGGGCGCGGTAGCAGGCGATCAGCGTGCCCCGTGCCCAGGAACCAATCATCCAGCCTTGAACACTTGGGCTGAGGTGGAGGGTTCCAGTCCAGCCCAATGTTCACAGCTGCCCGGGAAGGCATGGCCGTCAGCTCTGGATCAGACTCGGGCAGCGCTGGCGCTTCCGAAGGAGGCAGCGCAGCTGAACCTTCATCTCCAAAGGACTCAGGCCCGCCTTGTGATGCGGCTATCAACATCATATCATACGCTGGAGCCCCGAATGAAACGCTGGGTTCCTGACGTGAGGGACCACCCATCTCAGTCAGAAGCTCACCAGCTTGCAATGTGGAGGGGGGTGTGGCATGAGGAGTACACGTCGGGGTGTCCCACACCATAACCCTCAGATCACCCTGGCCTTTAGCCAAAGTAGGTCCTCGTAAAGAGGAACTAGATTGGGGTATGACAGAGGGGTCATTGAGTCTCAATCTAAGCATCGCGATGGTCATGTTCCCGCAGTGAGAACATGACTCATCCACAAATGCTGCCTCAGCGTGATTAAAGCCCAAACACGCTAGACAGCGTTCATGGCTATCAGACGGATGAATGACGTGACCGCACCCAGAAACAAATGGGCGAGACATCTTGAAAAAAACGTGCCCGTGTAGTTCTTTTAGGAGAGGAAAAACTCTGCAGCAGCGCGAAGCTCCCAGGGAGAACACACACATTCTGTGGCAGATCACTGCACAGATTAGCAGCAGGAATGCGGAACTCGCTGGAATGCGCCGTAACCCCCAACACCGCTGAAGAGTCGCTCGTCTTACTTGTAGAGAAAAGCTCAGAAGGCAAGTGATGCACTCGGCTCCGAAGCAGAAACATAATGCGAGATTGCATGCGTGGCTCCTTATATACCCACGCTGGTGGGCGGAGTTCGCTATGCAAATTCCGCAGACCCATGGCATTGTTTTGCCATTGGCTCGTTTTGTAGAACTCGAAGGTGATAGGCTTCTAAGCGAAACCCCCATTCCGTCAGTCACTGACGTAACTCGGAGTGACTGACTGAAAGGGAACAAATTTATCAACATTGTCATACCCATTACCATGCCAAACACTCAAGATTTTTCATGACAGAACAGCATTTATAAATGTCTTTACTGTCACTTTTGATCAATTTAATGCGCCCTTGCTTAATAAAAGTATTAATTTTCTTAACAAAACATATTGACCCTAAACTTTTAAATTGGTACTGTACATACCGTACATACATAGTTGTATTAGTAATACAGGTTGTTGCATTGTTAAATGTGGCATTAAATGTAGCATTATTAAAAGTTGGTCAGAGAAAACACAAGAAAGGTCGGAGCAGAAGAGCATAAGAAGAAAGGAGCAGCCAAGTCTACAGATGTACATTTACAGTATGTACACTGTTAACCACCCATACAGATGAAGAGTGTATGGGGATTTTGCATGTTCTGGTCTTCATTATTTTTAAAGCCAAGTTGTAATGACTAGCGCTGAGATAAAGTATCCTTCTCTACCTCAGACGTCAAACACACCCTTCTCAAATGTGCCAGGAGGTCACACTAAAACATTACAGATTGTATTGTAGTTTTGATTACACATGTGAACAAAAACCCTAAGGAACCAGAGTAAATACTGAGTTAAGCCAACACACAATCAATTTGACAGTTTTTTGTTATATACTGTAATACACTTAGGGGAGAAATTAACAAATTTAGGCCATGATGAAAAATGCCGTTCTGGCCAACATAAATAGTCTAAAAAGCATTAACCTGTGCTGTTTATTGGTAATATCTGAACATAGGAGGTCTTGTAGTTACTTACTAAAAGGAAAATGGAGTAAAGCACTCGGCACCAATGAAATCTTTAGAAAACATCTTTTGTACTGTTCTTTCCCGTCTGTTTTAACTTTCCTCATACAGTATATTTCCATGAGCAGTCCTTTTGCGGTGTTTGTAATGTAAATAGTTGTTCATGTTTTGTGTTACTATTCTACTATATTGAGGTTACCATGGTGATAAAGTGTGCCAGGTGGCAACTGTGAACATTGTGAACCAAAGGGTCTCTTAAAATGTGTTGTAATTCCCCCCACCTGAAAAGCACTGGAAAATAGCAGTGCTTTCTGTTAACTGAAATGAAAGAAAAAGAAATAAAGACAGACTTTCCATGGGTTACAGGGGGAAAAGGGAAAATGAAAAGCGTTTATATGAGTTTGTCATCAACCATAATTGTTTGCATGCAGCCTGGGAAATGAGGGAGGCTCTGGAGGGCCTGTGTCGTTATGACAACACCAGGTTGTCACATGTGCTGCCAGCGGGGCCCAACCAACCAAAGCCCAAATCAGACAGTCTTAAACACATTGTAACTCACACATGCACGCTCATTTGCGCTTATATACACACAATCATTCTTTTAAACAATCCCACTCGCTCACTAATGAGCTTCTATAGTGTGCTCATTGGTTATAGACACCAGGGACCTAGTGTAGAAAACTTATCTTAGATTTCATCCTAAAAGTATGTGTATGCACAAAAGTTTTCAGATTTTTAAACCCTACATACACAAAAACTCTTATTTCATTGTGATTTTTTTTCTATAAATCTGCCATCATGGATGGATTTTTTTCACTGACCTCATTGCAGTGCATTATGGGATTACCTTCTCTGTCCTAGCAATTTAGCCAAAAGAAAGTATCTTAGAGGGCAGCATACTGTAATTATGCCACCTACCTTTTGGTACTGTCTTGGCATCAAGGGCTTGTCTGTGATGATGTAAAATGCTGCCTGCGTAGGCAGCGCACTAGATTTTGGAACAGAATCTCTATTGCAACAAACTAAATGAGTGATAGGCTGTTAGGTGTACCTCTGTATACTACAGCTGTTTTTGTTTAAACACAGACAGAGAAATTTGGCAGAATGACTTACATTTAATAAGGTGCCCACACTTCTATTGGTGTGCCTCCCTGAACTCTTTTTCCAGAACTTGCTGGGCAGCCTTATGATTCTCATCTTTCTGATCTCTAGCTCATTCTGCTTTCTATTTTGCTGCTAGTTTCCTATTTTTGATTTGTTTGTGTTTCAAAAATTAGCTTTTCTTTTCTTTCTTCTACTTATCATGACCAGCTGCTCTTTTACCATAAATTCTGTTTTTTTTTTTCTGACAGTTTTGTTTGTTTGTCCTTTTTTTCTCTTGGCACAGATTGATACTGTAGGCCTTTGATTTATGTCATCCACACTATAATATCAAAGATCTTAGTGCAGTTTGAACAGTCAACCTCTAAGATGCACTTCAGATAAGATGGGTGATGCCTCAGCAGTTTTGATATTATTAGCTTGGATTCATTGTAACCAGTGAAGCTGATATTTTTGTCCTCACATTTCTAAGAAAAGCAGAAATGAACACTGTGATCCAGGAGGCTGAACGATTGAGCTGACCACTCTCTCTTTCTCTTTCCCTCCATCCCAAAGCCTCCAGACAATGGGCCTCCTCCCTTGCCGAGCTCCTCTCTTCCTGAAGGTTATTATGAGGAAGCTGTACCTCTAGGCCCTGGGAAAGCACCAGAGTACATCACCTCTAGTAAGGACACTAGAACTATAAAGATCACTTTAAAGTTTTAGAACTATGACAGTACTGTAGTAGCTGTATCTGTGCCCTTAGAAAGACCAGAATATTTGTGCAATTTCAATGAAATCTAATCTGAGTCCCAACTGTATTCTCAGATTATGACTCGGACGCCATGAGCAGTTCATATGAGTCATATGATGAGGAAGAGGAGGATGGGAAGGGGCAGAAGATGCGTCACCAGTGGCCATCCGAGGAGGCCTCCATGGACCTGGTGAAAGACGCACGAATCTGTGCGTTCCTGTTGCGAAAGAAACGTTTTGGACAGTGGACCAAACTGCTCTGTGTCATAAAGGACAACAAACTGTTGGTGAGCACACACACATTCACAGATATGAACACTCACTAGAGAGGAGTGGGGTAAGATGTGCCACTTTTTTTACATTTCTTTAAGCCAGAAAAACTCCTAATTATATTTCAGCAGTCCTATATTTCAGTCTCCTATCAACCCAAAAAATACAAAATCTTCCATAAAATAAGGCCATAGAAATAATACTTAAAAAGTGCTTAAGCCACACAACTTGCCCCACGTTAGGGTAAAAGAACAACTGATGATTTTACTAATGTGCAATCCCATTCTAGGGTCTTGTATTGTGACACATTATTCACATTTTTATAAACCAATCAGGAAATTTTTAAAATTCAGAATATTTGATTATAGTGAAAAAATTTGGTAGAAGTATTTCCTGTATTTGGAGGAAAAGCTTACTTTAATTTGATATGTTGATGTGGCTTACCCCAAAGCATCTGGCACACTTTACCCCACAGTTACTATTTTGTGGAAAGAAAAAAGCTTCATTTAATAATTGATGATGAATGTTTAGCCAAACAATTTAATTCTATTTTTAATCCTGAAAAGGTTTGCTTTTCCATAAAATTAATTTTACTTGTCATGTAAAATGGTATATTGAAAAGGTGCCTAAATATATGTTCACATGACAAAATTTATGAGTTTGCTTTATTATAGAGGTGACATAGTTTACCCACTTTCCCATGTCCTCTAATTATAAGCCATTGATTTTAGTTTGACTCCGCTTATGTTGTAGCGGGAGAAAAAAATTATTTCAGAGGAAAATGTTTATAGCTAAATAGCTTCTCTAATATATGTCTCTCTTTCTCTCAGTGCTACAAGTCCTCTAAAGACCAGACTCCACAGATGGAGCTCCTCCTGACTGGCTGCAGTATCACACACATTCCCAAAGACGGCAAGAAAAAGAAGCATGAACTGAAGATCGTCCATCAGGGAGCTGATGCTCTGGTGCTTGCTGTACAGAGCAAAGAACAGGCCGAAGAGTGGCTAAAGGTAACCAGAGCACAGCTCAAACAGTGCTTGGCCTCAACGCAGTGTTATGTGATTGGATCTGGAGCAGCTTATTATAAACCAGCTGTCGACCAGCACGTTTTTCTGGTGAACTGCATGGGTATGCTTGTCTTTTCAGCATAGATGTTAAACAAACAAGTAGTAGCAATCCTCAGGTCCAGCTGTTCAGTGTTTATGTTCAGTTGGGTGTGTGGGGTTAAAAACAGGTTGCTCTGTGCATACTAAATACAGTACTACGCATAATATTACATCTTTGTTCTCTGCCGGCACATCAATAGATTTTGATATTTTATGTCCGCCTACAGTTCACTCCACTTCCATGCGCATGTCTCTTATGAGCCTAAGTGTTTCTTGGTGTAAATTCAAAGGATTTTAATCTTAACAGCTCTGAAGATTGCACTTGTTGATGGCTTGTTACTTTTGATAGTCTGTTGTATATCTATTTAATGCTGTTTTCCTCCACATCTGTTTTTCACAAACATTAAGAAAAGTGCTAGTGAAAGTCTCTGGGCTCTCGTGTGATGGATCTTTGAGTTTATAACCTGAAAGCAACTTATGCTGCACAAAGATCATCAAAACCAGTTGCAGTCAACGGATGATTGATGGAAATAGCAGTTCCCTCATCGCTGTCCATCACTCTTCTGGTGGCTCTGTTTATAAAGACATCACTTGTTGCAATCATCCCATTTATAAAGACACAAAAAAAGAGATTTTCTGAATCTGTTACCATGTTTCCATGTGGTAACAAGCTTCTGTTTATTGATTTGCGGGCAGGAAGGCACATGCAGTGAGCTGTACAGCACCTTCAAGTGGGCGTGGACGTCAGACTGTGCAAATATACAGTTCAGGAAAGCAACAACAGCCGTAATTGCTGTTTAGGAAGGGGGCATAGCTCAGCACTGTTTGGTCAGGTGTCGTGTGTACTAAAAACATAGTGGAGCAATTGATTTCTGCTTGGGATAAGCAGAAACCACCCTAGCTCGGAGGGCTTTGTTGTATTGTATTTCATTCAGGCACACACTGTACACCCAACAACTCAAGGGTGTGTAGGGACTCATTCCCAATTTGAAGCACATTCCCTCTTCTAGATCATTAATAATAACCCGGTAAATTATTTATTCCACTGAAAATCTTCTAATGGCTCCCATATAAAACCGTTTATTTCCACTTTTAACATATGAGTACAATTGAAGAGGAGCAAAAGTTAATGACTTAACTCAGCCACATTCTGTACTGTCTTTCATTCATGCACACTGTGCATGGCAGAACACAGAGGTGGTGGAAAGTTTGTTGCGTCTGTTTGATTGGGAGAAAAGAAAGTTGACCGACTATTGCAGGGTTCCCATGGGAAATAGAGTAGAATTACAATTAGCTAGGCCTGGAAATATCACGAAAATCTTAAAAGTCTTGGAAAAGTGATAAAATATTTCACTAGTCTAGTTTATATAATATAGCAAATAGAGAATTGCTCTTTGTGAGTGCATTTGCTTTAATTTTTCTTGGATTTTTTTCTTGTTAATGTCATTTTTTTCTAAACATGAAATCATTAGACATTAGATCATTAATAACCCAGTAAATTATTTATTTCACTGAAACTCCTTTGAATATTCACAAGATGAGGTTGTTTCAAATTGTGGCCGAGTTTTGCTCTGGTTCAGTTGTAACCAGTTTTTAAAAGTGGAAATAAATGGTTTTATGTGGGAGCCATTAGATGAAGTATTAAAAATAGTGGAATATAAGGTGATAAGGAAACTTTTTTTAGCCTTTAATGGAACACTTCATGTCTTCAAACAAAATCGAGGATCATTATAGAAGCCCAGAGGCGCCTGTGGTCCGTTAATGCTTTATCCAGTTTGCTAATGATGTATTTGTGGAAAATGTTAGCTTGTTTTTTTCCATAATTAATTTTAAATTCTCTTTTAGTGTTATATCTTTCCTCTGCACTGTTTTCCTCTTTGTTTCTCTCTCTTCCAGTTTTTATTTGACTAGTTCTCTATTTGATATAGCTCCTCTGTTCTGATCCTTTGGACAGGCCTGGGGAAATTCCACCTCCTGTCTTTCTTCTTCCCTTCGTTCTTCTTTCTTCTCTCTTTTTAGTCATCTGACTCACTACTGCCCTGGGCTAGAATGGTAAGAAACGGAGTGGATTTGTTGCCCTGTTAGTTTTTGTTGTATGTATAAATGAACGTGACCACTGTATGATGTTGACCATTTTATTCCTCTTGTCACTTCCTGCTTTCTGTTGGTTTTCATTTTACTAGCTTCTGAGGTGTGTGTGTTTGTGTGCTAATTGGTATGAAATTGTTAATTCCTGCCCTTAATTAATGCTTGTGCTTATGCATTGGCTTTGCTTCTCATCACTATCTACTGTGGCAATTTTGCATTATGACTCAAAGTTTGTTTGACCTTTGACTTTGTTGGATTTTATACAGTAGTTCTACTTAATTCTTCATATGAAAATATAAATGCTAATGAGGGTACATTAGCACAGCAAAAAAGATTTTTTGACTGAGCATATCCCAGAAACCCACATCTTTGCAGTTAAAGCCAAAGAGTGAGGCCACAGCCTGCAATTTTCCCGTGAGCCCAATTATGTAAGCCGGTTGCCAAACCCCAACGTGCTGCGTCAAGTTACGATGCTCAGAGGAGCTCAACAAAAAGGATATTTGGTTATATTTTGGTGTTTGGCATGGGGGCAGGTTGGGAAAGAGGGTGTGAGGGTGTGTAAAGGTGAGCGCCTCTCTTTGTGATGCTCTCTTTATCCGTCTAGTTCACTCGACACCACTGGTTGTGGGGTTTTTGGATGTAACCCCCAGGTAATGTGAGGTCATGCTCTTATGTGGCGGCAAAGAGTCTGTGCAGTCTGGAGATCTCTGGATATCTCATTCACACAGAGCCACTGCACAGCGCATAGACAGCCACGAGAGCAATGACGCATGTAACAGCCTTCCAGCTGCACTTCCAACTGCATGTGACGTGCAGAATCCATTTGAGCGCATGTGCATGGCAGAACGTGGAGGTGGTGGAGAGTTTGTGGCATCTGTTCGACTGGGAGCAAAGAAAGTTTTTGATAGACTATTCCAGGGTTCCCATGGGAAATTTGCAATTTTCTAGGCCTGGAAAAATCATGAAAAATAATAAAGTCTTAAGTTGTAAAAATTGCTCTAGTCTAATTTATTTCTTTTTAAAAATACTTTCTACCTCTAATTAATAATATATGAAATATATTTGCTAGGGCTGGGTAAAAAATATCGATTTCTCGATTTTAATTTATTCTCATTTTTACGAACCGATATCGATTCTTAAATCCCAAGAATCGATTAGTCATCCTGTTTTCAGTTTATGAATGAAAGGAACATTCTAGCGTGCCTTCCATCCAATAAATCGCAGTAATCTTTGTGCTTTGTTACTATTGATATGAAACAAAGTCTCAGATTTCAAATTACGTCCATTTTATTACGAAATTCAAAAACATAAATACCGTTTTGGCTCTGTGGCGTGAGATCGCTCTGGCGCAGCTCAGTTCAAGAGAAGCGGAAGCGCGGAGCGCACATGAACTGATCTTCTCTTCCGCCTTAATACCAGTTACAGCGCGAGATAAACATGAATGAGCATCTGAATGTATGTTGAAAGATAGAGTACAACTTACAGAAATCCGTATCATGTCACATGGAATCACTCAATCAGTGTTTCAGCCGTGGAAAGACGTCAGTAAAACAGCTTGTAAACAATGCCATGTAACGTCACATTTACCTCGGAAAAAACATATTCAGTGTCCATAAACTCATTAGTCAGCTAGAAAAATTAACTCTAAAGAGGAGCATTTTGCTAAATATGTGCACCATATTACATATTCATTATAATTTTTAATGTTCTTTAATATTTAATGCATGTTTGAATAAATCAGGCAAGTTTTTATGACAGGACCATTTAAATGTTTATATTTCATATAACTTTATTATTATTAAAAAAAGTGTAATTTAAGTTTTTCTATACAAATCAGTTAATTTTTACCTTTAATATTATAGTAGGCTACAACTGACTCCCATAGTTTACTGCATTAGTTAAGAGATTTGTTTTCCGGGAGAAAATTTGCCATGTATTGTACCTAATATATCCAAAATAATCGATATTGAATCGAATCGAAATCTAATCGAATTGCAAGCTTGTGAATCGAAATTGAATCGAATTGTGAAATTTACGTTATGCTGTGAAATTTATATCAAACTATTAATATAAAATATATCAGCTAAATTGATCTTTGTGGGTACAATCTTTAAAAAAAAAAATTCATTTTTTATCTTGATGCCAGAAAAGTCTTGAAATTCATTATTAAAAAAGTGTGGGAACCCTGCCAAACATCATAAAAATATAATTTATTGTTTGATGTGTGATTGTGCTCAATATGACTTTCTTTGAGAAAGTGATCACATGAGAAGATTTCTGTACAGAGTATTTCTTTATTTACTATATAACGAGCATCCTCATTTATTTAAATATGAAGAGGAATATTGAATTTCTGCCTGTTGTTTTGCACCTTAACTTTTTTGTTCTGTGGTCTTTTTAAGGTGATGAAGGAAGTCTGCTCCAATGGAAATGGAGTGGTGGACTGTGACGGTGCTGGCTCTGGTTCCCCTGTTCACAAAGCAGAGCTGGAAAAGGTGTGAATTCATAATTCTATTTATGTAAAGTACATTTGTGTGTGTGGATTTACTATGCCTAGAGCGTGCATGCAGGTCTACCTACATGCAGGTATGTGGGACTGTGTGTTGGTTTGCATGCTTGCCAGCTTCACCACACCTCAGTACCCTTCACAGGCGCCTCTTCTCTGTAATTCTGCACAGTGGCTCTGCTGCCAGGGCATGGAGGGCTATAAAAGCTGCATATGCGTACCAAATTCCATCTTGCCACGGATGTGTGCTGCTGGCAAGGTTAAATAGGTGTGGGAGGAAATGTGATCTTATCATTTTTTAAGAACACATTCTTTAGTATGCAGTATGCTGTGACATTATTTTTTGCAGCGTGTGCATGTTGCACTTGTTTGTGTGTGTGTGTGTGTGTGTGTGTGTGTGTGTGTGTGTGTGTGTTGTTTTTATGACAGATCTAAGGGGGTTTACTGTCAAACCTCTTAAACTGGCACAGCATGCATGAGCCTAGTCTAATTATTCACACTTAATGCTAAACAGATGCTCTTTGAGTTTTATTTGGGTAGACTGTAGAGGTGAAGTGTATGGGCTTTAGTATTCCATACGCTTTGTTTGTATGTATTCAATGTGGCTGTCTACAAACAAATTATCATTGAATTTAAAATTGAATGCACTGTTGTTTGTGCTGTTCAGTATCAATTCTCCTGTCCTGATAAAAGGTGTGCTTTCTCTGTAACTGCAAGTGTATCCATAACTTTACTTTTGTTTTGCAGAAGCTGTCCTGCGATCGACCCAGTTCAGATGGAGAGCCCTGCCATGAAAATGGCATCACAGATGGCAAAGATCCAGGTGAGTCTTCATGTTCAGTCCTTTTGTTTGGTCCATATCATTGGAGACGACAGAGTTTCTCTATGTAAAGGGAGAGTATCTTGTGTCATACACTGTAAAAAGTGGTAAGGAGCTATTTCTACCTGTCAGGATTATGTTGTGTTTTGTGTTAGTTTTATTCCTGTGTGTTTGTTTCATGTGCTTCAGTTCAGTTTAGTCTTAATTGCATTCTAGTTAGTCTCCTTGGTCTCCTAGGTTGTCGGTTCTCGTCTTTATGCGAGTAGTTGATTTTATGTTACTATATGCCTTTGTCTATGTATTCTCTTCGTGTTTATTAAACAAGGTAATATTTGATCATCAATTCTGTTAACTATCACATCAGTTGTGACACTACCTGATCTAATTTGTTCTTGTTTTGTTTTTTATTTGACATAACTGAATCAACTCAATCATGCAAAATATATTTATACACACACACACACACATACTGTATATATATATACACTCACCTAAAGGATTATTAGGAACACCATACTAATACTGTGTTTGACCCCCTTTCGCCTTCAGAACTGCCTTAATTCTACGTGGCATTGATTCAACAAGGTGCTGAAAGCATTCTTTAGAAATGTTGGCCCATATTGATAGGATAGCATCTTGAGGTTGATGGAGATTTGTGGGATGCACATCCAGGGCACGAAGCTCCCGTTCCACCACATCCCAAAGATGCTCTATTGGGTTGAGATCTGGTGACTGTGGGGGCCATTTTAGTACAGTGAACTCATTGTCATGTTCAAGAAACCAGTTTGAAATGATTCGAGCTTTGTGACATGGTGCATTATCCTGCTGGAAGTAGCCATCAGAGGATGGGTACATGGTGGTCATAAAGGGATGGACATGGTCAGAAACAATGCTCAGGTAGGCCGTGGCATTTAAACGATGCCCAATTGGCACTAAGGGGCCTAAAGTGTGCCAAGAAAACATCCCCCACACCATTACACCACCACCACCAGCCTGCACAGTGGTAACAAGGCATGATGGATCCATGTTCTCATTCTGTTTACGCCAAATTCTGACTCTACCATCTGAATGTCTCAACAGAAATCGAGACTCATCAGACCAGGCAACATTTTTCCAGTCTTCAATTGTCCAATTTTGGTGAGCCCGTGCAAATTGTAGCCTCTTTTTCCTATTTGTAGTGGAGATGAGTGGTACCCGGTGGGGTCTTCTGCTGTTGTAGCCCATCCGCCTCAAGGTTGTGCGTGTTGTGGCTTCACAAATGCTTTGCTGCATACCTCGGTTGTAACGAGTGGTTATTTCAGTCAAAGTTGCTCTTCTATCAGCTTGAATCAGTCGGCCCATTCTCCTCTGACCTCTAGCATCAACAAGGCATTTTCGCCCACAGGACTGCCGCATACTGGATGTTTTTCCCTTTTCACACCATTCTTTGTAAACTCTAGAAATGGTTGTGCGTGAAAATCCCAGTAACTGAGCAGATTGTGAAATACTCAGACCGGCCCGTCTGGCACCAACAACCATGCCACGCTCAAAATTGCTTAAATCACCTTTCTTTCCCATTCTGACATTCAGTTTGGAGTTCAGGAGATTGTCTTGACCAGGACCACACCCCTAAATGCATTGAAGCAACTGCCATGTGATTGGTTGATTAGATAATTGCATTAATGAGAAATTGAACAGGTGTTCCTAATAATCCTTTAGGTGAGTGTATATACATACAATATTTAGGTTGATTCAGGGATATTTTATTTATAATAATGATGTAATTAAACATAATGAATAACAATGAAATAATCATGAAACATTTTCAGCTTTGATTTGTCAATAATTTGTCAATACAATATTTAAAAAAAATATATCAATATAACTGTGTTTATTAGTGTTTTAATGTTTATTCTTGAAGTGAACTCTTTTTAAGTCTGAAATTTTGTGGTTAAGAAAACAAACTTGGTAAAACAATAGAGCAACAGTACTTTAAAAAATCACTAATAAATGTGAAAGATGACTTGAAAGATTCCATTGTTCGACCAATGCCAAAGTCAAGGCAAGTAGACCCTTCTTAAATAATCTAATAGCATTATTTATCTAGTATTTACACCACACAGTCTCGATCTGGGATTAAACTTTTCAGGACATCTGTTTCAGGTCTTTCTTCTTTTTTTTTCAATTTGAGACTGCCTTGCCTCAGACTTGTTGGTGAAGAATTGCCTAATTTGAGTGGATTCCAAGACTTTTGCATCTGCAAACCCATATGATTGATAGCTCAGCATCACAGCCACAAGCCGCAGTAACTGCTGTGCTGTTTTCACATGAGTTATGGCAGCTGACCTCTGATAAACCTACAGATAAAGTAACTCCTATAATAATTCCTGTAAAAGTGTGAGGTTATCTAAAGGATCACAGGTACACAAATGAAGTTAAATATTTTTTTATGACAAAAAAATTAGGGTAGCATTTCTTGGTAGCAGAAACACAAATCTCTATCTGATCTCTTCTGTCTGTTTGAAAGCACCTAAGATATTCTTACATCACACCAGCAGCTAACTACTGCACCTCTTTGTTTAAAATTTAAAAGAGCCAGGCAGATTAATCAGATTCCAGCTGTCGTAAGTGCTGAGACGCTTTGAAATCATATTAGCCTGATCGCAGAATTTTCCTTCACGATAAAATGAGGAACTATGTCTGTATAGGTCCTTAAAGGGCCAATGGTTTTTGCATCTGTGGCTCTGGGTTTTTTTGCCTCATGCCCGAGGCTGCTGCACAGAGACAGAGAAACTTTAGAGGACTTTGGGTTCAGATGGGCGTAGCATTAATTAAAGGAGCCGCCAACTAAGATGTAATCTTCTGCAGTGGAGCTTGGACCAAATCAGACCTTCTGAAGAGCAAAAGTTTCACTGTCTCTTTATATATTCTTTGTCCTTGTTTGCTGCTTTTCTAGTAAAGACCTTTTGGACGAAGAGAAAAGCCTGTAATTTGTTGTGCTGTACACGTCTTACACATTTAACCCAGTCCAGTGTCCTTTCACTTTCAGTGCTCAAGGTTGTTTTTCTAGATTTGTTTTCTTCTTACAATAACCACAGACCACACTCCTCAGATAAAAGCATCTGAACAACTTGGAGAAGAATGGAATCGGTTTCACGCATTGTTTAGGATTTAGATTAGTCTGTAGACATGTGTCCAGTCATTGTCAGTTCAACCCCTTTCTCTCTGGCCTAAATTACTTACATTTTAAAGTGAACAGATTGCCATTTGTCATTTTCCATAATTCAGTCCTTTTACCACCAAATCCATCCCACAAACAAAATGTTTTCCAAACCAATCTCTTGTTATAGTTGCAACACCAATGGGTTTCTAGATATCTAGCATATCTGTGTAATATATTACATTATAAAATCCCATACATATATTTCAATCTGTGACACTAATTTGCCTTTTTTTGCAGCCAAAGGCAAGAAGAACTCTAAATCAGATCAGAAAGGCACTGTGGGACGTGTGACTGGAAAGAAAATCACTAAAATCATAAGCCTGGGCAAGAAGAAACCATCTACAGATGAACAGACCTCATCAGCGGAGGAGGATGTCCCAACATGTGGTGAGCGGTTGCAATACCATTTTGATATACACTACAATTCAAAAGTTTGAGATTGGTACCATTTTTTTTTTTAATTTTTGAAATAATACTTATGCTTACCAAGGCTGCATTTATTTAATCAAAAATACAGTAAATTCAGTAATATTGTAAAATATTATTACAATTTATAATAACTGTTTTCATTTTAATATATTTTAAGATATAATTTATGCTTATGATTCCAAAGCTGAATTTTCATTAGCCATTACTCCAGTCTTCCAGGATTCTTAGATGAATAAAAAGTTCAAAATAAACAGCATTTATTTGGAAACAATTCATTTACGGATTAAATCCAGCATAAACTCCGGCACAATCTGCATATTTTTAAACGTTCAAGACAGACGTCTCTACCTGAACCTCACAGCCGTTGGCTGCCGCCCTGCATTTTTCACTTGATATTTGCATAAAGTCAAGAATTGCCAAACCTTTTGACACTTTCGGCCGCTCTCAGCGCTTTTTCCAGTCCACTGTCAATTCACCGTGTGAGTGTGAAGCTCAGCTTCCGTAGGAATGAATTGAAAATGCTTGCTCTGCTCCGCCCGTTCCGTGCCAGTGGACACGCATGCGTGCGTTAGTCTTCCCCTGCCTGCTGCTGCTTCTGATTGCTTTTAGAGGAAAAAGCTGCCCACAACTGCTGGTCTAGGATCAGGTTTCACCGTAATAATAAAATATTGGCGAAACATATTTGGCAAACGATCCAGTGTGTATCTATGTTTGCACTCTGGAGAGCGTCAAAGGTTTCTATTTACAACATTTCTTTGCAGCATTGAGCAATGTGGCCAATCACAAACATATCTGTTGATTTCTTGAACACAATGGCCAATCAGAGCCGTTTATGTTAGAATCCACTCACCACTCAAAATGCCAGAGTTTTTGTTTTGTACACTTGCAAATCCTCTCGTTATAACAAACGAAGTGTAGACGCGATGTAAATAAATGATTGATTGTGCAGTGTAGACAGCTTCATTGATTATAACGGAACTTTGTGAGATCACAATTAACTAAAATGAGTGACAGCTTTTTTTGTGATTATAAAGGGAGTTCAGCCATGTCAAATTACATCACGCATGCAGTAGCCTATGCTTGCTCTTCTGTTAAAATTAACAGTGGTTTGTGAATTTAGGTGTGTTAATAACAAAAAATTGATCAGGAGCGTTTATGCTGGGATGTGTAGGTTGTGGCTAGGCAACACGTAACTTGAAAGTATTTCATGGAAATTTCATAGACGTACTGAAATTTTTTTTTTTTTAATGTTACCGACCGTAAAATTTTAAATGGTAGTGTATATTCAGTTTGTTCTGAGATTTGGTTGAACTAATTTCAGATTTGGTTAAATGTAATCTTTTCCCTAAAAATATTAATGTGAAAAATCAACTGAAAATATAAATTCTTCTGCATTTTTTTAAAATATTGATCCCCTCCCACCCCTGTCATCAACAACTTTCCATACTGCTTGTGTGTCTCTTGGCTGTCGTATAAATCTCTCTGCCCAATCCTTCATTAACAGGCTATCTGAATGTGCTGTCCAATAACCGCTGGAGAGAGCGCTGGTGCCAGCTAAAAGACAACCAGCTGTTGCTGCACAAAGACCGGGCAGATCTGAAGACACACATGGCCTCTCTGCCGTTGCGGGGGTGTGAGGTCATTCCAGGGCTGGACTCCAAACATCCCTTTGCCTTCCGTCTGCTGCGCAACGGACAGGAGGTGGCTGTTCTGGAGGTATGGGCCAAGTCCCTCAGCTCTTGCGGGGCAATTAATGTGTCTGAGACAGGACCTCAGGGCAGGGATTAGATGGATGGTTAGGTTGGCTGGCTCTCGTAATGATGTCAGTGCTGTATCGTGTAGAGTGGATTTGCAGAGATTGCTTAGATTAGTGCTTTATTTGTCTCATATTCCACTGACACTCATTGATTGTGTCTTCCCTCACTCTTTTCCCATCAGGCCTCATCCTCTGAGAGTATGGGAAGGTGGTTGGGGGTCTTGCTGGCTGAAACGGGCTCCACAACAGATCCTGCTGCACTGCACTACGATTACATTGACGTAGAGACCACTGCAAATGTCATTCAACTGGCCAAGCAGTCATTTTGGTGAGAAGCCAGTATTGCTAAATTATTTGTATTAGCATGCTAGTAACTTTTTCTTAACCTACTTTTTTCAACATGTAGAGGTGTAGCATTATTATTTTTAATGTCACATTGTATTGCAGACATAGCTTTACAGCCAAGTGAGCTGAGGTAATAAACATGCTCTCTTAAATGCTCTATCATACAATATAGCTTTGGAAAGTCTGATTTATTTTACTGAACTTGTTCATTTGGAGAGAGTTCATTAATCGAGATATGTTCATTCTCTTCCTAGAGAAATATTGTATGTATGCAAATGTATACATTTTATTATAATTACTTATATATATCAAATATTGTAATGATTTGACATAATTGTAACAAATAACATTTGTAATGTTACAAAAGTTTTCTATTTCAAATAAATGCTGTGCTGTTATTTTCTTTTTATTCATTAAAGAATCCTAAACAAATTTTTCATTTTCCACAGAAATATTAAGCAGCACAACTGTTCAACATTAATAATAATAAGAAATGTTTCTTGAGCAGAAATGCCTGCTAAAAATTCAGCTTTGCCATCACAGGAATAAAGTACATTTAAAAATATAATCATAGTTATTTTAAATTGTAATAATATTTCACAATATTACTGTTTCTACTGCATTTTTGATAAAGTAAATGCAGCCTTTCAAAAACATTATAAATTCCTACTGACCAAACGTTTAAACGGTAGTGTATATTTTAAAATGTATTGCCCCTTTTAATAGATAGCTACTGTTTGTTAATGCCTTTTAGTATAGCTAGCTAGCTTTTTTTTTTTTCTTTTTAAATAGTATCTTGACTGTTTGAAGTACTTGACTCATGAGTAGCTTGTAGCTTGTCAAGCTACAGTTTTGAAGTATCACAACACTACTGTTTAAAATTAGAGTTGGAGTTCTCTGTGTGACATTTGTATATGTAGTAATGAATGTATGTATGTATTCTCAGTTTCACCAGTAAGCGTGCAGTTTCTCCAAACCCATACCTGGATAACCCGGTCAATGGTTATGCCTGCCCCACAGGGGTCGCTCTGCATTATGATGATGTGCCCTGCATCAATGGATCGGTATGCAGCTTTACAAACTTTAAATCCGTTAAATTCTCACCTTCATTTCTGATCCTGCCTAACCCCTCTCCGTTCCTGATCCTCCCTAACTAACTCTTATCTTTCTCTTCTAATCACTTTTCTCTTGCTTGCACGCTTGTGATACGGAAGGTACCAGATGCACATTACTCCACCCGAGCTTCAGGGGACCGTCGTTGGAAAGAAGAGTCTCATTATGAGAATACAGATCTTTATGAAAACATGCCCTCCCCCAAACTAGCAGCACGCTACTCTCTCAAATCCAGCCGCCCGTCATCTTCCTCAGGGCATTACAACACACCGCTCTCCACCAAATCTCTGTCCTCTTCCTCCTCTCCCTCAGCTGCTAATACTAACACTAACCAGGTGACTAACCCAGGCTAACACAGTACAGGGCTTGAGTTTAAGCGCTGTTATGTGCAGTAAATTGTTCATTCATTCCATGTAAAAAAGTTGCTTGTTCAGGGGAAAAAATGACTGAAGTATTATTCTCATTAGTGTTCTATCAGTTCTTACTTACTTAAATCAGCATATTTGTGATATTTCCAGGGATTTTTTTTACCTTTTATAAAGCATTTTTTTCTTATTAAATGTATGCTTCATCTTTCATGTCAAATTCTTTAAATTCTATCAATAAATTCTATTAGAATAGTGAGAAAAATAAAGGGCTACTTGTCCGGTTGGGCAAGTAGAATTCTCATTCACTTGCCCCTTCAACAAGCACACAAGTGTTAATGTCAAGCCCTGCAGTATATCTTAAACAGTGGATATCTTTATCTCGTTCCTATTTTAAGTTAATATTATTAACAAACATAGAATGAAAATAAACACAGTGCATACTGCATAGTGCATGTATTACGGACCACCCAGCTCCAGAAATGACTGCTTTTGATCTATATGATATCCATGTCTGTGTGGCAATGGCCTTGAATGGATTTACTGAGGCCTTAGTTCGCTCTAGGTTAAATTTTTTAGGACAGGGATAGAAAAAAGGGTTGCTGCCAGCTATAGTATAACTAAAATAAAATGTCCCCTCTAGCAACATGTGTGGTTCAATAGATGTGGTTTGCAGAAGAAACCTTTGTGAAAGTATTTGTATGAAGTGGTAATCTTAGAACTAAATGACAAATCACACACTTAAAATGTAACAGGTGTTGACAGCGAAATCAAAGTTCTTATATATCAGTTTGTTAGTAGCCCACATATCAGTTTGACCTTTTTTGTGTGTTCAAAAGCTCATAGTTTCTTTCTTCCAATCAGCTGAAAGGAAAGAAAGGCCTGACCACCAATGGGTTCGCTGCAAAGCAGAAGTTGGACAAGAACCAGCCCAAAAAGGCCAATGGAATTAGCAGCACTCTGCCAGTAAAACGCAACAACTCTAGTAAGAGATTTTAACATATGAGAGCACATCTGATAGATAATCTTAAAATGAGCCCTTCCTTTTTCACAAGTGGACATTCGGCTGAAACTAAACTAAGCAGACATTAAGTCTGCATCCATTATCCTAGCTATTACACCACTAATTTCTTTCAAGGAAAAAGAAGCCACACAGATTTGTGGAGAATGCTGGTATGTGGAAATTGCAGTGCTGTTAGACAGCAGTGGATCTGTTGACATGCTCTTTTGTAAACTCAATCACCCCAAATTCCATTTCAGACAGGCAGTCAGTCAGTCACAGACATCCAGTGGCCATTTACGTGGACTCGCAAATATTTGGATGTGGTACACTGTACATTCTGCCTGCCTTTTAATCTGCGTTTGTGGTCTCAGAGGCCGTTAATGCCACTAAACGTCTGAATCCAAATGTTTAAAATGGAGAGATTTTCTAATGGTTTACTTTGATTATAATGCATCATTAACCTTCACAGGTGTGGATCAGTATAAGTACGGGAAAAATAGAGTGGAGGCAGATGCCAAGAAACTCCAAGCGAAAGAGGACGAGCTGATGAAGAGGAAGCAGGAGATTCGAAACCGCCTGACCCAGCTGAAAAAAGACAGGAAGGACCTCCGCACTGCTATAGAGAACAACACAGGTGAGGATGTCAGTGGGCCTATGGCATTTGAGTTTGATTGAATCTCTGTCAGTGTCAATGACTAGAAAAGTCTATTTTAAAAAGTGACAAGTTTGTAGAAATTAGCTCTTTGTATTTGTTATTTTCAAATGATTTAAAAACACTTTGATGCCATTTTCAAAAAGAAAAGTTTTACACTCTAAAATTGTGATTTAACCATCAAGTGAAAAGTAAGTAAAACATACTTTCCTTATACACTACCTTTCAAAAGTTTGGGGTCAGTAAGATTTTTTTTTGTTTAAGAAATTGGTACTTTTACTCAAAGGCTCAAAAGTGACAGTAACGACATTTATAATGTTACAAAAGATTTTTATTTCAAATAAATGCTGTTCTTTTGAACTTTCTATTCATCAGAATCCTGAGAATCATTTTCCACAAAAAATATTAAGCAGCACAACTGTTTTCAACATTGATAATAATAAAAAACGACCCCAAAATGTTAAACTGTAGAGTACTTAGAATGTACTCTTTGTATTTACGTTGGTTTCTTATGGATTTCGTGAAATCTAAAATTGTGATGTAACCATGCGCAAGAGTAAAACATTTTCATTATACCTTAAATACCTGCACACATTTAGTCATTATTTTAAAAAGTTTTTGGAATTTATTTTTTAATGTAAAAGTTTATTTGTTCATAAATATCATTAAAGGGTTAGTTCACTCAAAAAAGAAAATTCTGTCATTAATAACTCACCCTCATGTCGTTCCAAACCCGTAAGACCTTCGTTCATCTTCGGAACACAAATGAAGATATTTTTGATGAAATCCGAGAGCTCTCTGACCCTACATAGACAGCTGACGCAGGACCTGGCCAACATAAACTGCGTAGGAGACTGACACAGACGAGAAGAAATTGTTGAATAAAGTCGTTATTTTTGTTTGTTTTTTGCGCACAAAAAGTATTCTCAGCACTTTATAAAATTAAGGTTGAACCACTGGAGTCACATGGACTATTTTAACAATGTCTTTACTTCCTTTCTGGGCCTTGAAAGTCTTGAAATAGCTGTCTATGGAGGGGTCAGAGAGCTCTCGGATTTCATCAGAAATATCTTAATTTGTGTTCTGAAGATGAACGAAGGTCTTATGGGTTTGGAACGACATGAGGGTGAGTAATTAATGACAGAATTTTCATTTTTGGGTGAACGATCCCTTTAAGTTATTTGAGGGTTATACCACATGACCATTTACAACCTGAACTAACTTTGCCTTGTCATAAAAAAGATACAATTATCTGACATTTTTAGAGACTTACTGCCCTTGACACAGTCATGAGGGTTTGCAGGGGGGTTTCCCCAAAACCACCCCCCCCCCCCCCCCCCCAATCCCTCATAAGTTGTACCACATTCGATTTGGCACACAAATGTTTGTTTATAACATGTCTTGCCATGTGATTAAATTCAACAGCTGCATTGAAAAAGAAATGAAGCAGAAAATGAAATGAAGCAAATTGTCTCTTAAATGACCGCTATAACCTTACCCGCTATTTACTCCACCCAGGCAAGCGTTCTCAGGCATCTTTGACAGAGAGACTTAAGAAAGTGGAGGATGAATGCAAACTGAAAGAGGAGGAACGAGTCAATCTGGAGCTGGAACTGACGGAGGTGAAGGAGAGTCTGAAGAAAGCCCTGAATGGTGGCGTCACCCTGGGCCTGACCATTGAACCCAAAACGGGCAGCTCCAGCCCACAGGTCTGGAAAAAACAGCAACAATTTCTTGAATATAGACATGATGTAATACTAACTGTAGGTTTGTGTCACTTTCAGTTCTTGGTGATAAAGAAAAGCAAGTATCAAAATGTCTCGTCTGTCTTTAGTCTCCAGTGTTAATGAGGCGAACGGTAGACAACTCGCCCATCTCCAGCTGTGACACCAGTGACACTGAGACCTGCTCTCTGCCGGTCAACAGCGCGTCTCTGCTGCGCCGCCAGACACAACAGAAAGCCTCACCTGTGCGAGGACACGTCCTCAGGAAAGCCAAGGTCAGTAACCACATAACGCTTATTTTATACATCACATAGGTAATAAAAGTGTTATCCTCCAATTGCATTTACTTCAGGATGTTTACAGAGCATATATTTTCCCATATGCACTCAATCTGTTTTCTTTTTTTTCCAGGAATGGGAGATGAAATCTGGCACATAAGTTCTTTTCCACCAACTTTTCACTTTCATTGTATCTATTTATTTAATTTTGTCCATATATGAGTGATGTTGAAATTGAATTGACTGAACCATAGACACTATTTTCCAGAATTAATTCTGGAAGACCTTGACTGAGTCCGGTGCCGTTTTATCATTATAGCACTATCATTGGACTATGGTCTGACTAGAGCTATTAATTAACATTTACATATATCGGTTTTATTCAAAGCGACTTACAAATGAGGAAAAATGTAAGCAATTTGTCATAAAGGGACCAACAGCAGTGCCACAATACCAAATTTCAGTAGTAAACTATAACAATACAAAAACACTACCATTCAAAAGCTAAGATTTTGTATTTTTAAAGAAATCAATACTTTTATTCAGCAAGGGTGCATTTAATTGATCAAAAATGACAGTAAAGACATTTATAATGTTACAAAAGGATCCACATTTTTTTTAGCAGTTTCCAGAAAAATCTACATTGATTATAATGAGAAATGTTTATTTAACCCCAAATCAGTATATTAGAATGATTTCTGAAGGATCATGTGACACTGAAGACTGGAGTAATGGCTGCTGAAAACTCAGCTTTGCCATCACAGGAATACAGTAAATTACATTTTAAAATATATTCAAATAGAAAACAGTTATTCCAAATTGTAATAACATTTCACAATATTACTGTTTTTACTGTATTTTGGATCAAATAAATGCATCCTTGGTGAGCACAAGAGACTTCTTTGTTATCATGACATGAACACAGAACATCTCAGATTATGGTCCATAATTTACAATCTAAATATTATGCTCGCGAAACTCACTGGTCTCAGTTGGTAATCACTTAAAAGTCTATAAGTCTGTTTCTTTCTTCAACAAGAAGCCATTAATGGAAGACAAAATCTCCAAGTATTTATTTGTAAATGTTTAAGTAAATATAAGCTTTTCTGTGTTTGTCTGTTGATGTTTAGTAATGCCTTTCATTTGTCTTCACACTAGTTGTAGAGAGCAGCTTCAGGATATATGTCTTAAGATAAATGTAAATTACAGATTGGATCATTCAAGCTTGTTCTTTACAGAAAAAGTGTAATCTGTATGAAAGTATTTTACCAGCATCGTCTCCTCCTCGGTGTCTGGCCCATTATTTTCAATCCAGTGGTCTGGCCAAACTTTCGGCTATGGTAACAGCAGCCCATGGGGAACAGGGCAGCTCAGGCCAGGGTGTGGCCCTCTGTTGGCTGACTGCTCTGGAAACTGGGTCTGAAAGTACAGCACTTCCACTGCATCCACTGCACTGAAACTGCAATGCGTCATACACTGACAGTTATACATGCACTGTATGCTAACACAAAGAAGCGTGCATATGTGAAGTTTCATTATAGTTTGCAGTTGTTATCTGTGCATGTGCAGATGTAAGTAATCTATTTGCTTCCAAAAACCAAATGTTTGGTTGAACTAAATGTTTTTGGCAGAAGAATTCAGGCTGTAGCATCTTGCTTTGTTTTGACCACTCAAAGTCCAGCCACCTGACATACTGAAAATGGTGCTTTTAAGCAATGCTTAAACCGTTCACTCCTAAGTCAGCCAGATCATGGAGTCTTGGTGCTTAATTTAGATATTAACGTTCAAGGCACATTTATAACTCTGTTTATTGTGCAGTAAAGTTCAGCTTTTGATTTGATGCTACACATTTTCAAGCTACGCTACACCCAGGGTCATGTGTAAATGTAATTCTACTTTTTCTACTTGGGCCCATAGATCTTTAGAGCTTTTCTTTGTCCAGTCATTTTGTAAAAGTCAGCACTGGATGAAACCTTGGTATCAGTATATTCATAAATCTCTTTGGAAGTTATCTTTGTCTCCAGCTCAAAGTAGATGAGATGCTTCAATCTTTCTGCACAACTGCTTAATCTTTGGTCAGAGTGATTTACTGATTTGACACAGTAAAACTAAAATAAAACCTTTAGGTTAAGTCTGCTTTCAGCATCACTTTGCAGAAATAAAGGAATGTGGAATGTGAACAATTTTGCTTTAAATGTCATTTTGCTTTGAGGGTGGGGGAGTAAAGACTCAACTGTTTGTTTTGCACCTTATGTATTACTCAGTTTTATTTTGCTGATGACTGTTGTCAACTTGGCAACAAAAGGAATGTACATAGGAATAATTAAACTACTTTTAAATATTTGCTTGTGTGTATGACTATGTGTAATTCACTGTAAATGCAGCGATAGACCACAGCTGGCAACATTTTCATGGATTTTATGAAACTATTTATTTACAGTCACAGTGACCTGGGGACCTAAAACTTTCCCTAGATTTCATCATAAAATTGTACGTACACAAAAGCTAGATTTTGCGAACACACAAAAGTTTTCAGATGTATAAAACCATGCGTAGGCTACGCCAGAACTTGCGCAAAATTTCTTTTATAAAACCCAGGCAGCGGAAGATTGTGTGTACACGCATCTCCACCCCGATGTAGCCATGTATTGAGCCTAGTTTTACTATGCATAATTGCATATTCCCATCTACGTGATACCACGTTTAGGTAGGCTACAAGACATTAGGAAAATATCAGATACGGATTATAAATGCAATTTGTACCGTCAGATTGCATTGCTAAAAGTAAGTTGTCTTGTTTTAGAGTAAATACTATATCGGAATAAATAGGTTTTTTTTTTTTTTTTTTTTTGCAATGCAATTTTTGTGCGCACGCAACGTTTATACATAAGGGCCCCTGGCCCCAGGTTATCCATATGCTGACTACTACTCGTACTAGGCTATCGTTATCATATTTTTCAATGGCAGAAATACTAAGAGTAGTATGCGGTTCCGAACTTAGAAATAGTCTTGTGGTTCACACCATTTTACTACTGCATTAGGCTACATATTAAAAATTTACAGGGCCTGAATTGTGTTCAAATTTTATTTCACAACGATCTAGCCACAGAGTCTTATAAAACGATGAGAAAGATGTAAAGTTTCCTTTAATTCTAACAAACAAATCCCACATTCTGGCGTCATTAAATCCATTGAGTGACTCAGGACACTGGCGACCTCATGCGTACGCAGGTTGAACAATCAAAATATTTTTTTTTTTTTTTTTTTTTTTAAACATTTAACAGATATGTTTATCTGCCCGGTTCGATTTGTGTTAAAAACAAATTCTCATATTTTAACTCCTCACCGTGTATTTTTAGTTAAACTGCTGTTAAGGTTTCTTACTCACTGGCATTGACTGTTCAAGTGCAGAATATTAAGGCTGCATACGTCATTAAGGACGTCTTATTTAAGAAAAGTAACCATTATAAAACTGACTGTTATTCCTCGTGAGGTGTAAAATGCTGTAATTTCTTTCTTACTTTGCAATCTAAAGGTGATGATACACGGGGCAACTTTTTGAGCAATGTTGCCGTCAACGGGCAACCAGGTGAGACACAGGGCCCAAGACCAATCTGAAGTATCCAGATATAAATTGGTTGCTCATTCTCAACGGGAAAGTGCCCAAGCAACATCGCTCGGCAACCATAGACTGTGTCGGCAACATTGCTCAAAAAAGTTGTATCACCGTAACGGTTCCTTTTTTTTTCCTTTTTTTTTTTTTTTTGCAAGAAAAGAAACAACACTGCATTGGATACATTAACATAAAATTAAAAGGACAAAAAAAAGAGAGAGAGAGAGAGAAAAAAAGGTTACGTTTCTTAAATGAGACCGCTTCGATGACGTATGTAGCCTTCAACTCAACCTCCGGAGGATGGGATGGGATCAGTGAGGATAGTTTTTAAATAAAGAGTAGTTTTTTAAATTAAGATTTTAAAAAAATATATAGAAATATCTGAGGATTACCATTTGTGTGTTATGTACAAAATCTTTGAAATTAATAAATTAAACAATTTCACTTTGTAAAATGGAACGGAAAACGCTAGAGGGCAGCACTGTGTTTCTCAAATGTTTACCACCATCGAGAGATTTTACCGAAGAAGAGAGAAACGTTTAGCCCTCGAATAATAGTTTCCCCTTCCATTTTATTATCTTATTTACATCGACAGTATTTTTTAGCACACAGTGGTATTTTCCGGTAAAGATGAATGAGGATATTTTGACCACTCTGAAAATACTGATCATTGGAGAAAGCGGAGTGGGCAAATCCAGGTATGAGATTTAAGAGACTTAAAGTTTACAGATGTCAGCTGATAGAACCACAGCAACAACAACTCACACACCGCTTTAGCTTTAGGCACTGAATGTTTGTAAATACTAAAAGAATATCTATTCTTCTCAAATTCCCATTTCACATATAACATCTATATGTAGATGTGGGCAACGTCGTATATATCTGGCTGTTTTCTATTAAGAAGAAAAGTAAATTCTCTTTTATAATGCTTTATACTAAGCTGCCAACCACATTTTCTTTCCCCTCTTCTCTCTCAGTCTTCTTTTGAGATTTACAGATGATACATTTGATCCAGAAATTGGTGCAACAATCGGTAAGTGTGCAAAACTCATATATGACTATGAACAAGGTTATGATAATAGAGGCCCAGCACACATACAAGCAGATTAGTTAACATTAAACACATTAGTATTCTCATCCTTTGTAAAAACAGACAGTCACATTGTGTTTTGAATTTCTGGTATTTGACATGTAAAAAACAGGCTTTATAAAGTATATTACAAAATACAGTATTATATATTGATTACTGTCCTTTCATTGCCATCTAGTTATGTATATGGGTTATGAATTGCGGAAATGGGGAGTTTCTTTGTTTTTAATGTAGTGTAATTGTGTGTCTTAATAAGGTAATGAAAACTATTTCCCATTCACAGCACACAGTGAAGTCTGTATCCGTCACACACGCTGCTCTAGGGCTGGTCTTACTTGAAAAACAGCTTTGCTGGCATTGTTGAAAATCTGGACCTAAAAGGGAGATTTTAAATATTGAGAAAATTATATTTATCCATGTCAAATTCTGTTTTACAGCTACACTTTTCACTAGTGTCTTTACAATGAAGATCAATGTATAATCTACTGGTTCTTACCTTATATGTTGTGGAAATTCATTGGTTGTAAAAGCCGTGGCTATCACTTTGACACATTTAGGTTGACGTGTGTTGGTGCCGTGACTGCTGTTTTCTTTTCAAAGCCTCCCAATCCAAACCAAACAAGTCCAGATCTCCTTCTTTGGCTTCCTCTGGTAAATCTGTCAGTGCTGTGCTGAAATTCAGGAGTATTTCATGCCTCCAGATCTTTCATTCACAGGGTGCTGAGAGATTTATTCCCCTGTCAACTTTACACATACTTTCATTTTTCTTTTATGAATGTAAATCACTTATGTTTGTAAGTGATGTGGCTTTGTTGAATGATGAGACAGGTGGTTGAGTCGTCCTATTTTCATTTTTATCTGTATGCAATAAACCCACAATTCCCCATTCAGCTGTAAATTCTGGTCTTTCTAACTTTAGTCTCTTTGGGCTTGTTGCCTGACAAATATCTGGGTCCATCAAAAATTAAATCCACTTCACTATATATGTATGGTTTTACCATAATCCTCATAAAGCATCTAGACTGTATTTCCATATATATATTTGAATTTTCTTTTAATATATTTTACCTGTCCAAATTTGCTTATGTTTCACACACACACAAAAATAAAATATAATATTCATATAAATAAAATAGTTAATAGTATGTTCAATGTGTACTAAAAATAATTTATTTTCCATTAAGGTGTTGATTTTAAGGTGAAAACCCTGGCTGTGGATGGAAACAGAGCAAAGCTAGCAATCTGGGTGAGGAGTCAGCTATGTTTTATCTCACTGTCTTATAAATTTAGAGTTTAGAGGAGCACTGATTTATGTTTTGAGTAGGTTAACTATTTTTCCACTCTTTTTTATTGTTAGTTATATAATAAGTTATATATTTATTCTCCAAGAAAAACACGCCATAGTTTGGACATTACTGTATAGGACAGATGCAATAGGTCTTTATAATGCTTGTATAAATGGTTGGCTGTGTTTCACTAACATACCACAAGATGGCAGTGTTGTTCCTTCTTTTATTCCCTAAAGGAAGTCTACTCTTTTTTTTTTTTTTTTTTTTTTTAAAAAACACCATTTCACTTGAAGGCTGATTTTGTTTTATGTTTACAGGACACAGCAGGTCAGGAACGTTTTCGAACTTTAACACCCAGTTACTACAGAGGAGCTCAGGGTGTCATTCTGGGTAAGCAAGCACAAACAAAATAGTTTTTTCACTACTTTACTATTAAAAAAAAAAAAATGAAAACTTTATACTGCTTTAGATTGATCCAAAGTGTTTATGTAACCAGCACAATTATAGTCTGATAAACTGGAATGGTTTCAAACTTTGTCATTTATATTTTTCTGATTTTAGCATAAATCTAATTTAACTATCATCTATTTAATGTTGTTGTCATATTGTATCTTTTTAGTGTATGATGTCACTAGGCGAGAGACTTTTGCTAAGTTGGATAATTGGTTGAATGAGCTGGACACATACTGTACAAGAAATGACCTTGTCAAGATGCTTGTGGGAAATAAAATTGATAAGGTAAGTTACACTCCATGCATTTTGGGTTTTTTAATAGAAGGCACAGCCTTTCCACTTATTATCATACACCAATCAGGCATAACATTATGAAGTGAAAAACACTAATTATCTCTTCATCACAGCGCCTGTTAGTGGGTGGGATATATTAGGCAGCAAGTGAACATTTTGTCCTCAAAGTTGATGTGTTAGAAGCAGGAAAAATGGGCAAGTGTAAGGATTTGAGCGAGTTTGACAAGGGCCAAATTGTGATGGCTAGACGACTGGGTCAGAGCATCTCCAAAACTGCAGCTCTTGTGGGGTGTTCCCTGTCTGCAGTGGTCAGTATCTATCAAAAGTGGTCCAAGGAAGGAACAGTGGTGAACCGGCGACAGGGTCATGGGCGTCTAAGGCTCATTGATGCATGTGGGGAGCGAAGGCTGGCCCGTGTGGTCCGATCAAACAGTCGAGCTACTGTAGCTCAAACTGCTCAAGAAGTTCATGCTGGTTCTGATAGAAAGGTGTCAGAATACACAGTGCATCACAGTTTGATGCGTATGGGGCTGCATAGCCGCAGACCAGTCAGGGTGCCCATGCTGACCCCTGTCCACAACCGAAAGCGCTAACAGTGGGCACGTGAGCATCAGAACTGGACCACGGAGCAATGGAAGAAGGTGGCCTGGTCTGATGAATCACGTTTTCTTTTACATCACATGGATGGCCAGGTGCGTGTGCGTTGCTTACCTGGGGAACACATGGCACCAGGATGCAATGGGAAGAAGGCAAGCCGGTGGAGGCAGTGTGATGCTTTGGGCAATGTTCTGCTGGGAAACCTTGGGTCCTGCCATCCATGTGGATGTTACTTTGACACGTACCACCTACCTAAGCATTGTTGCAGACCATGTACACCCTTTCATGGAAACGGTATTCCCTGGTGGCTGTGGCCTCTTTTAGCAGGATAATGCGCCCTGTCACAAAGCAAAAATGGTTCAGGAATGGTTTGAGGAGCACAACAACGAGTTTGAGGTGTTGACTTGGCCTCCAAATTCCCCAAATCTCAATCTAATCGAGCATCTGTGGGATGTGCTGAACAAACAAGTCCGATCCATGGAGGCCCCACCTTGCAACTTACAGGACTTAAAGGATCTGCTGCTAACATCTTGGTGCCAGATACCACAGCACAACTTCAGGGGTCTAGTGGAGTCCATGCCTCGACGGGTCAGGGCTGTTTTGGCAGCAAAAGGGGGACCAACACAATATTAGTGTATTCGGTGTATATTTTGCTTTGGTCTTTAAAACACCTGCCTGCACCCAGTTCCTAAAGCCTGACATAGACAGATCTGCTCTCTGCTCTATATGTATCTACAGAAAAGTAGTAGTTGTTCTGAATTCATAATTAACGGACATGGAAAAACCTTCCTGTATTTGTGACTCTAATGAAAAACAATGACTGATTTTTCTCTCTTTGTGCAGGAAGACCGCGAGCTAGAGCGAGACGAGGGTCTGAAGTTTGCTAGAAAACATTCCATGCTTTTCATTGGTGAGTTGTCTCTAGGATGTTCCCTTCATACTGTGATGAATTACTCATGAACTCTCATCATTTACTAAAACATTACCTTTAAATAGGAATACATTGGCCTTTTAGTTTGGTTTCAGTTCCCATATTTCATTTCAAGGTTCATCACTTTAACACATGGAAAAATCAGACTTTTGACGTAAGCTAGTTTATTCAACGGCCGTTATACACACAGGTTACTATTTTTAAACACTTGGGCCCAAAACAAAGATTATGTTATTTAATTGAAAGATGGATCATTTGTATAAGTTGAGCATTTATTTATTATGACAGTAAATTCAAGTCAGACTTTTCAATGGTTCTGATTTATTTCTCATTTGAGCTTGTGTAATCGTAACAGTCCTGTATATGTATTTGTGGGTGACGTCCTGCATTCTTCTGTGCTGTGGGTTTGGTCTGTAAGTCATGTGACACGCCTCATGAGTGGGTATGTAAGCAGCAATCTGTCTGAATTAGCCGTGAAGCCCTCACACCAAATGAAATCTGCAGATGGACAATATGGCTGGAGCCCATGTGCTGGAGGCCAGTGCTTTTTTTTTTTTTTTTTTTACTTTCAAATTTAATGTTTCCCTTCTACTTTCTACTGACTTTTAATATTAAAAACCAAGTGTTTCTTGTACACCATACCAAAAGTTAGTAAGTCAGTAAGGTTTTTTTAAAGAAATTAACACTTTTATTCAGCAAGGATACATTAAACTGATCAAAAGTGACAGTAAAGGCTTTTACATTGTTCCTAAAGAATCCTGAAAAAAATCTATACTTTCCACAAAAATATTAAGCAGCACAACTGATTTCAACATGGATAATACTAGGAAATGTTTCACCACTAAATCAGCATATTAGATTGATTTTAGAATTAAAAAAATTCTTCATCTTTGCCATCAAAGGAGTAAATTACATTTTAAAATATATTCAAATAGAAAACAGTTATTTTACATTTTTATTTTTTACCAGTAGTACTGTTTTTAGCCTTGGTGAGCATAAGTCTTCTTTCAATTTTTGAATTTTTTTGAATTGTTTGGAATTGTTTCATTTTTTGGAAATTGAAAGATTTATACATCA
This sequence comes from Coreius guichenoti, assembly GCA_039654105.1. NCBI lineage: Eukaryota > Metazoa > Chordata > Actinopteri > Cypriniformes > Gobionidae > Coreius > Coreius guichenoti. Next base: position 20,017,395 of record CM077187.1, read on the forward strand.
AACCTGAATAAATAAGCTTAAAAAATGTATGCGTGTGTGTGTGTATTTATATATACATAATAGTTATACACAGCACACACACATATATTATGTAAACACAAACTTTTATTTTGAATGTGTGTATATATATATATATATATATATATATATATATATATATATATATAATGTAATTGCTAATATGTCAGTATAATACAGTTTATTTTATTCTTTTTTTACATTGTCTAATTTTTTTCTGTAGTGTTTTTGGAGTGAATCATAAATATATTTTATGGACTTATATGTCTGCTGGTGTCTTTGACGTCACAACTCAGGATAGTCGCTAGTGAAAGTTTTTATGGTGATATCAACCGATCGGCATTTATCATGATGTAATTTTCCTGTGGCTCCCTAGTGATTGGTCACATGTCATGGATTTCTCCAGGTGATATAGTGTGTGTAGTGTTTGTACACTTGTTTCTCTCTCTCTCTCTCTCTCTCTCATGCAGAGGCCAGTGCTAAGACGAGGGATGGTGTTCAATGTGCATTTGAGGAGCTGGTGGAGAAAATCCTGCAGACTCCTGGCTTGTGGGAGAGCGTGCACAAGACAAGAGGAGTGTGTCTGTCTGAACTCTCTGAAACTGGTCAAGGAGGCTGTGGGGCATATTGCTCACTTCTCTAACCCACCAACTGGTGTTTAAACAGTGCAGGTTAGATTAGTTAACACACATACTCACACAGGATACATACACCTATTTGGTCTATGTACCTATCCAAGTACACAAGCAAAGATGTCATAAGAGAACAGTATCACAAGCTTAAAGCATTGATCATTTAACAGAGCTGACACATACAAGGATGCTGGCTGGAAAACTTGATAAGCCTTAGAGGTACCTTTGCCTTTGCCCTTTTTTTGTGGATGAAATTAATTTAAAGAACTCTATTGACGGCAAGCTCATTGTTTGTATTCAGGAGGGGGATAAAAAAGCTTGATTACTCCATTATACCTCAGATCAGTTTGCTTTTCGGTTTGTATATTTCTCGTAATGTTTTACTTTGTTTTGTCCCAGTGCCTGTGTTTCTTATTTAGGGAGAGGTAAACACTCATCAGTCTAACTCGACCTTTCAAACTGCTGGAATGAGTCCTCAGTAGAACACAGATTTCCATCAACTTGCCCTCGCTTGATGTCTGCAACGTGCGGAACACCATTCTGTCTTTATCTGTCCATCTTTGGATCCCACTTTTTCCTACTGTCAGTCACTTGTTAACTCTCTTTCCTCTCTCTTGCTACATGTATCTGTCTTCAATTCAGTTATATCAGTTCTGTCTCTGTTTCTCCGCATCCCTCAGTCTCTACAGAATAATAGTTACCAAGGTTTTGGATCTGTGTTTTACTACTTTTATTGAACATGTTTTTGAAAGGTTTATAAATCAAACAGATTGGCACAATGAATCTCAATTGCACGTATAAAAAGAGGCTAAAAAATAACTAGAATAGAGAGGAATTGATGGAAAAGGTTAATTTCTTTCTGTTTGCCTGCAGACTCATGGACAGTGTAACACTTACTGCCTTGACATGGCTGTCCATCTCAGAGAAAGGAAAAAATGTTTTAAAATCCTTCGAGTGAGTCATTAGGGTGTGACTATAGATGGCTGGTTTTCTCACACACAGCAGTGGAACAAAAGAACACATTTAGAAATAATAAATGTTCTCCAAAAAAATGTATGAGACTTAATAGCGATGCCAAATGAATATTTCCATTCTCCTGGTTTAATCTGGACTATGGACTATTCGATCTGGACTATTTAGTCTGTTCTGTTTGTTTTAGAGAAACATCCAGGGGGTCCCAGATGTCTAGTCTTGTATTCATTGCTAAAAAACTGGGTGGTAAAGTCGTCAGTTTCAGAAAGTGTGTGGCACACGTGGAAGGAAACGCTGGGTTTGTATGTACACCCACAGAGAATTCTTAATTTTGAGCATTTATGCATTCCTTTTAACTTTTTTTGAAAATGCACATTATTAGAAGATTACATAAGTATTGTATAGTTTCCAGTTGCATGCAGTGATGTCTTCTATGTGTTTTAGGGCAGTTATATGTAATAGTGTATTTTTTAACCATTCACTACATATCAGAATCATCCCATATCGTTAATCGTCATTGATTTGAGGACTTTTGGATTCTTTAAATAATCACATTTCTCTGTTTTATAGATATTCATATGTACGTTATTGCTATTCAACAAACCATCCAAATAATAATACATATTATACACAAGAATGCATTTACGCAATATTGCATACTGTTATTGCACATTGATTTCTGTATGTAAATATTTGCAAATAATGCTCATAAATACATTGCAATGTTGATGTTTGACTCTCCTCACTAAAATGCCAAACTTGAAATGACAATATTTTGTCTTTGAATACTCTTCTCTCTCGCTCTTTCACTTTCTCTCATACTTTTTCCAGCAGTGAGATCTTGTTAAATATGACCCACCACAGGAATGTATCTCCAGGCCTCTGTGATTTCACCGTTTCCCGTTACATTTCTGCGTGAACACTGTAGTGACTGAAGTGTTTGCTTATTCACATGTTCAGACGGCATCTTCATATGGTTTCCAATGTGATGAAGCCAAATTATTGTATTTGGACAGAGAGGCAGGTCCGGTAACCATAGTGATCACAGGTTTTTCACCGTGAATATGTCTTCAGAGCCGTTTGACCAAGAGGTGCGTAATTCCTAGTTGACAAATGAAGGCAAAGCTGAAAGATCGTCTTGGATTAAATACACATTTTGAAGAAAGCATCCATACTGTATTGTCCTTATATGACTGGCTGTCCATACTATAGTCCTGTAATTCAGTATGCTATATTTCCTCCAGAATCTTCCCCAAAATGCTTCCACCTGCCAGTTTCACCTTTCTCTTGGATGAGGAACGGATATTCCAGGCACAATATTATAATTGCATAATATAACACTGAGGCATAATTACGCTGCTGGTTAGGGTAGTTTAAAAGCCTGGTTTGGACGAGTATTCTGGGGATCAGTGTCCAAAATTCAACTTTTGCGGGTGGCCATCCATTTTTGTCTTTTCAGGTAAAGTGTATAAATCGACTTTAGTTTGGATTCTCAGGCCTCTGTGTTGAGTTTTAAACATTGCATTTCAACAGTGGAGTCAGGCTATGTAAGGTTAAAATTATTTTTTATTTTGCATTATCTGCACTTATTTTAGGGATAAATTTGTGGAATTTCATGGAATGGATTCATAAAATCCCAGAGGGAATACTACACTCTTAATTGTATCTAAATGCATAATGCAGAGCTGTGGATCGTTGTAAATGACTGGCAGTCAGTTTGAATTTGTTTTTTTGTTTTTTTTACAAAAATATCCCTTAAATTTAGTCTATTTCGTCGTCATATTCACATTCAATTTAGTCAGTTTACCGTTATTTATTCACTGTTCTGCCTCAGCTCAAGCAGTTCAATCCCCTACATTATTGACAATCATATTCTTTCTAGGTTTTTCTTCAACAAGAAACATTGTTAGTGCATAATATCCAGCGTTGTTTGTTTTTTCTCATCTCACATACAGTAGTATCATCATGATGCATATTTTTCGTGAGATTAACACTGCTTGTGTTTGATTCTGTGGAGTTCTGTAGAGATACAGTAATGACTGACTGTAGAAGATCTGTGGGCTCTGTTCTCCAGACACTGTTTGCTCATTACACCAAACTGAGCTCTTATGTCTGTACATTTCTGTCTAGGCCATCAGCCCATGTCTCATTAACCATAGTCTTTTATGCTTTCTTTCCCCCTCTCTCTCGTGCATGGCTCAGTGCTCAGACAGCCTCTCTGTGGGCTCATCACACTGTCCTATTTGAGATCATTATGAGACTGCAATGGTGGATTCAAAAGGTGTCGAGTTCCCCAAATGTCACAGCATTTGGCCTGCTCACACGCCCTGCTCTCGTTATCAGTCTGATTGATTTGCCGTGTCGGCCGGGGAAACAGAGCCAAAGCAGTTGTGGGTCGGAGGATGGCTTGTGGAAAGTGCAGGAAGGGTCAGGGTTTAGCGATGATTTCGGAATCTGTATTTCACTCTAGAGGCTCATTTAGCTCATCGTGCTGTGTATAAACCAAAGGAACATTTTCATTAGAGTTATACGGTAACTGCATCTTAATGTGTGGTGAAATGCAGGGTTTCTTTGTACCATGGATCCTCTAGTTATTGATGGCATATTTAGCCAGTTTTGAAGCCTTAGTTAAGCGTGACATTGGTCTGAAAAGCAATTTGCTTGGCTGCAATCCATTTCCAAAACCAGAATGAGACTCTATCTGGATCTGAAACACTATTTATGTTAAGTATCAAGTTGATTAGAAAAGTCTGTGGTAATACGTGTAATTTTTTGCAATAATCCTCTGCGACTGTCATAATCAATTGCTTCTAAGTGTTTAAAATCCATGAACTTTTAGAATAACCACAATTTGTTCTTTCTTGATGATTAGCTCTGACTAGTTGGCTATGTACCTTGGAAGTTCATACTGGTCATAGTGCAGTTCCTTCGTACTCAACCTACAACTCAATAGCTGTGTGTGGCCTTTAATTGACATTATTGCACCTCAAAGTCTCACTTATACAAAATTGTGCTTTTTTGGTTGGATGTAATAACTTTCAGTATCACTATACAACTTTGTAATGACTTTCAACATTAAAAATCATTATACTGTGCCCCAACCCTGCAAAAACAGGCAAAAATTGTTCTTTTAGTACAACACCTTGTCACTGGGGCAGTACCCTTAAAGGGTACTTCACCCAAAAATGAAAATTCTGTCATTAATAACTCACCCTCATGTCGTTCCAAACCCGTAAGACCTTCGTTCATCTTCGGAACACAAATTAAGATATTTTTGATGAAATCCGAGAGCTCTCTGACCCCACATAGACAGCTATTTAATTTAAGGCCCAGAAAGGTAGGAAAGACATTGTTAAAATAGTCCATGTGACTCCAGTGGTTCAACCATAATTTTATGAAGCGACGAGAATACTTTTTGTGCGCAAAAAAACACTGCGTCAACAGCGTAAGAGTCTGACACAGGCTAGAAGAAATTGTTGAATAAAGTTATTTTTGTTTGTTTTTTGCACACAAAAAGTATACTTGTCGCTTCATAACATTAAGGTTGAACCACTGGAGTCACATGGACTATTTTAACGATGTCTTTACAACCTTTCTGGGCCTTGAAAGTCTTGAAATAGCTGTCTATGGAGGGGTCAGAGAGCTCTCGGATTTCATCAAAAATATCTTCATTTGTGTTCCGAAGATGAACGAAGGTCTTACTGGTTTGGAACGACATGAGGGTGAGTTATTAATGACAGAATTTTCATTTTTGGGTGAACTTACCCTTTAAAGGTATATCTCTGTACCATTTATACCCCTAAAGAGTGCATATAAGTACCTTAAGACAGTGGTTCTTTACTGGGGGCCTCCAACACAATCTCATAGTGTTTCCTATCTATTCTACGTTTTTTTGGTGGCTAATTCATATAAAGTCATATGATCTCATTTATGCATTTCCGTACAAATGTAATTATTGTGAAGAACATACTAATCAGAATCTTGAATATTCTGTAATCACAAAATTAATTGTAGTTCATTATTTGAATATATCAATGCTCCCAGTTTCTGTTAAACTGTCATAATTCATTTAAACTATCATAATTGCAGCAGAGGAAATATCTTAGCCAATATGGGGGGCCACCTTGGACAGTGTCAGGTCAAAAAGGCTGTAAACTACTTCCTTAGCGGTCATTTAAAATACTAATATGAACCCTTATTGCACATTTTTTTCTTACAGTGTGGCTGCTGATGACCAACCAGCTGCTAGCTACAACTAAGCCAGTTATTATTATGCTAAATTTCATTAACACACAGTTGAAATATATGATGATAAAAATTAATAAGAACATTCAGAGAGCTATTTTAAACTGGTATGTCATGCATGAAGAAGCTCACTGTCTGGTCCCTGAATTCAGTCTTTAAAACAAACTTTTAAATTCCAATTTTCTGCACTGGACAGATGACGATCCTGGCTGTAAAAACCTGTTGCACACAAATTAAACTTGGCTGGGCTGTCCACGCTTTCAGATCTGTCTGGTTTCCAATCTCTATATTTGACAGAGCTCTGACATCCAGAAACCCAATTCTGCTTTCTTCTCTTTCCTCGCCTTTTGTTTTCCAGACAAATGGGCAGCAGTGCTTTCCTCATCAATAAAAAGGAAATTAATAACGCTGTCTAAATTCCATAATGCAAATGTCTACCGCATGAATTCTGACGTGACCATGACCATCCGTCTTCTGCCCCTCGTGTATTGATTTAGTGGTGATGGAAAATAAAAGACCCTATGTTGAAAGGAAAAAAGGTCCTTTGCTCTCAAAGTCAGTTTTTAGCACAAAGCTAAGTGGGCACATGGGAGGCCAGAGTATGAATTAGTGGCTTCATTCATCTTTAGCAGATCTGCGGTTTTCAGTGTGCTCCCATATGACATCCCGTTGGCCTAGGTCCGCTCAGTGGGATTCCTGTAGCATTCTGTCATTCACTCCACACGTACATGCTCACATAAAGTCTACCAGATTGACTACTACAGTATCGAGCACTGTAGCCACAGGCTTCTATAATAAACTAATCACATTGTATCAACACACGAAAGGGTGTAAGCTTTCCTCAAGCAGAAGAGGCAATGCCATGGAAAAACCGCATGTTTCACTGAGACAGTCCCTTTTCTGTGTTCCTGGGGAATGAAAGGAAAGAGGATGAAAACAGTCTGGTGGTCCTACGGGTCATATGATTGGCACACACGGTAACAGATTCTCTATTTTGTGTAAATAATCTTGCCTTGTGAAATAATTGTAGTATTTATTTCTCTTTGACTGTCTGATCTGGTGCACTTGGACACGTTGGCGAGTTAAAGGCACAAAATTGCCTGAAATTTCATGGATGGATGTTTCAATAGCCAGTCTCTGTTCCTTTGTTGAACTATAATATGGAACCCATCATATTGTGTAATACTGGTGGGCTTAAAAGTAGCAGTAAATCACTACTATGTTTTTACTTGTCTGTCCCAGGTTGTAGATAACCTGTCTGTTTTTACATACCGCCCCTAACAGGCCAGTCTGATTTAACTGCATCAGATTTAAACACTTTCACTTTAGTGCACTTGTTAAGGCGCAAACTATGATTTGTTGGCTCATTTTAATTGTTTTTTTACCCTGTACGGTACAAAAAATACAGCTAATGATTAATGCTTTTCTGAGCGTGTTGTGAGTGCCAGTAATTCTTTCTTACACTTCTGGCTTTAAAAATGCAAAAGCAGCCCTGCTTTGAGGTGTTTTCGACTACACTGCTGGAGGTCTCAAGTCTGATTTCACCTTTGGCAAAGTTCAGTGCTAAAATGTTTACATTTGGCCAATCAAGCTCCAGACAGTAGCGCCTACACTAGAGTGAGGTCATACGTGCTCTGAGCTCACAGTCCTGCCACCAGCAGCATTATTATAAGGCTACAGCGCATAACAGACCAGGTGGGCCATCATATTCCTCCTTCACATCCCTCCAAGGTACTCAGCAGCCCTTTCTACACCTGATATTAAAATTTCAAGTGTCTCCTGATGTGAGCAGAAAGTCTCTAACTACATCATTATACAGTATTTGTGTAGCCTCATTATGTAATTGCATTTGAAAAGTAAAATAAAGCATACAAAGTAAAATAAAATCGCAAAAGTCAGTGCACTATTGCTCTCAAATGTACTCGATTTTAGTTCTATATTAACTTAAGAATTTTTTTAAGTTTAAAAACTGTTTAGATCGATGCTTGATTGGCAGGTGAGTAGGCGGTCCAGTTATCTGAAACGCATTAGGACTTACACTACAAATGTGATGTGGCCACGTTTCACAAATTGTTTTGTGGAATTTTTACACCTGCATTTAGCACTGTCCACTTGCGATTTTATCACACAAGATGGATGTTGATACCAGGTGTAAACTGGGTCAAAGAAGCAGTGGTTGTCCAAACCATTATTCGAAGCCACCATATAGGCCACCTCCCTAATATTGTGTTTGTCCCCCTTTTTGCTGCCAAAACAGCCCTGACCTATCGAGGCATGATGGACTCCACTAGACCCCTGAAGGTGTGCTGTGGTATCTGGCACCAAGATGTTAGCAGCAGATCCTTTAAGTCCTGTAAGTTGTGAGGTGGGGCCTCCATGGATTGGACTTGTTGGACTTAATTCTTGAACCATTTGTGCTTTGTGGCAGGGCATATTATCCTGCTGAAAGAGGCCACAGCCACCAGGGAATACGTTTCCATGAAAGGATGTACATGGTCTGCAACAATGCTTAGGTAGGTGGTACGTGTCAAAGTAACATCCACATGGATGGTAGGACCCAAGGTTTCCCAGCAGAACATTGCCCAAAGCATCACACTGCCTCCGCTGGCTTGCCTTCTTCCCATAGTGCATCCTGGTGCCATGTGTTCCTCAGGTAAGCGACGCACACGCACCCGGCCATCCACGTGATGTAAAAGAAAACATGATTCATCAGACCAGGCTACCTTCTTCCATTGCTCTGTGGTCCGGTTCTGATGCTCACGTGCCCACTGTTGGTGCTTTCGGCGGAGGACAGGGGTCAGCATGGGCACCCAAACTGGTCTGCGACTATGCAGCCCCATACACATCAAACTGTGATGTACTGTGTATTCTGACACCTTTCTATCAGAACCAGCATTAACAGCTACAGTTGCTCGTCTGTTTGTTCGGACCACACGGGCCAGCCTTCACTCCCCACGTGCATCAATGAGCCTTGGCCGCCCATGACCCTGTCGCCGGTTCACCACTGTTCTTTCCTTGGACCACTTTTGATAGATACTGACCACTGCAGTCCGGGAACACCCCACAAGAGCTGCAGTTTTGGAGATGCTCTGACCCAGTCGTCTAGCCATCAGTGTTGTTCTCTTCACCTGTCAGTGGTCATAATGTTATGCCTGATTGGTGTAGATATACTATATAGGAGGGGAGTAAAATATGATTTCAGTTTACATCTTTGTGTGCTTTTTAGGATTTTAATTTAGATAAATAATTGATTAATAAAAATACTGGGGATGCACTGATTTTTTTGAGGCTGATACTGATATTTGTCACTTGCACTCTTACTTGAACTTTTGTCATTAAAATAGATAGTGTTTTGATCATGTTTTAAATTAGCAAAGTTCAAAAAAGGCATGCGTTAAGTTATACTAAATAGTTTATTGCTGCATCATCAAATAATTTCTAATGAACATGGATTGGATCCATTTAACATTCAGCAGGCCAACATGAATACAACAGAACAAAGATACATATGAAATAAACAGTGCTTTTTAGGTACTGTAGTTTTCAGGTACAGAAATAAAGTAAGCAAATTTAAAATAACACTGCATATTCTTCACTTTATAAATTAAATGTGTATTAATCCTTATTAAAGTTACAAAAGTTTAGTCGAGTAGGGAGATTTTTATTTTTGTCTTTTGTTTGATTAACATTAAAATGCAGTTTTTTTTTAATTTAAAAATGTAATAATAAAACAAAAATCATAGATATAGTCATAAAATATTGTCACTTTTTTTTTTTTGCTTGTGGTGATTGTTTAATTTCAGATACCCTTAAATTAAATATCAGCCCAATACTTTAATTAAAAGTCTGCACCTCTGAGATTACAATCTCAAAAGTCAAAATGAAAGCCTCTAGTAAAAGAGCTCCTAAACGATGGCTAGTGCGCTCCAGAAAGGAAAAACTCACGTTATGCTGTCAGTTTTTATAAGTCCAGTAGTTTGTCTAATCTTCAGGCCTGGATTAAGCCGCTTGTTACTGTGGAGACCTCATAGGACCTTTGATGGTTAGCAATTGTTTGACTGGAAAGTGGAGTGTTTCAGTGAACTACAGTGGACGTCAGAGGATCTAGAGAGACATATATTACCATCATAGAGCGATTCCCAGGCACATCTCTCTGTTTTATTGTCTTTTTATTGCTTTGGATAGATGACAGAGAGCAAGAGCCCTATTTGTAATGTGATGTGCATGTGCACAAAGATTCAATGTTGATTTAATTATGTTGGCCAATCAATCATTTTCCAGGAGCAAAACAATGAAGGAAGCGGAAAAGTTGCAGTCTGGCCCAGCTTTCCTTTTTTTCTCCTGGAGAACTAACCTCTTTTGTTTGATGACTGAATGTGTAATTGAAAAAATTGTTTTGCTGTCAGAAGATGATAAGGGATAAGGCCTCTATCAAACTCTAGCTTTCGTCTTTGGACCTGTTTGGCTTCTGACACCCTGTGTGTTCAATTTTTTCCTCGCTTAGTGAGTATTGCACTCTCTTAATGTGTTGTAAAGTGACTCCTGCTCACCACAAGTCTCCCGCCATGGATTTTAAATCCAGACATCAGGGTTATATCAAAAATACAAACACACAAAGACATGTTTAGAAATGAGTGAGTTAGGGAGCAAATCAGCGTATGAAGGGCCCGGGGCCTGCCTGTGGAAAGTGTCTGTCAGCGTTCGGATTTATGAAGCCGTCATAGCGCTCTTGTATGAGTGCTGCCCCAAAATACCCATTGGCAAAGTGATGCCACATTGCCTGCCAAGTTTACATGTGTAATTGTGGATTCCCTAAGAGAAAATATGTTATGGTAAGGGTAAGAGTGTGTGTGAGTACAACAATTATTAAACCTGTCATTTGGCCGTAGGCACAAGGCCGTAGGTAATCACAGCCATATGCTGATATTCAGACCAATTGCAAGTGTATTTCTTTCATACAACAAACAATAAGTTAATATTGAGTTACTTACATTTTAAACACAATATCGCCAGTTGATTGATTTTTGTTCCGTCCACAAAAAATATTTCTAATCGAAGGCCAAGAATTAACCGAAACCAGTCTCAAGCAACACAGAGTATTGGTGTTTTGTTCCTGAATTAGTGTTTTTGAATGAATCGTTTGAGTGAATAATTCAATGACTCTCTCATAAAAGCACTAATCACATTTTCTCTGAGTATATACTTCTTTAGAATAAGTAGTTACTTCATGACTGTTAAAAAGTATGTTCTAAATAGTATGAATCAATGTAGTCTATAGTATGAAGTATAAATCCGGACATACCACATTGTCATGTGACTCACAGCATCATTTGCATCACTACACTGCCATTCATAAATCCTCTCCCATAACCTCATGGGATAGTAAATTGGATGTGCATTTCAGAATTTTAACCGGGTTTAGTAAGTCACCTGTTTTTTCGCCTACTGTGTTGTAGGGAAGTTTGCATATTCAGATTCAGTCATCGTCTTGTTACTTTCCTGAACAAATCTGCATTTTTAAACAAATTGTTTTAGTGAATGATTCAATGAATCACTTATCATGGCAGTAAATTGCAAAATCAGTATTTTTGAACAAATCAGTTGAGTAAAATGATTCAATGAATCACTCATAAAGATAGTAATTTGTAGGGTAACATGGGGGAAGATGTCCTCCTTAAGAACAATGTGTATTAACTTTTAAATTGTAACATATTTAGATATACGTTTAGCATGTCCAGGATGATGATGCATCAGCCCATGTGTTTTTATAGGAAATAAATAGAAACATTCGCTAATTTAGTTATGGCACAAAATGTAAAAATATTAAAAGAGGGGTAAGTTGGCCCTACATGGGGTAAGAAACCCCACCCTGAATAAACTTTTACAGAATGTATAAGTGACTTTTGATATAATTCTTTATTAATGTTTATATATTTTTAAGTGTCATTAATGTAAAATACAAAATAAACTATTGTATTTACAATTTTATTTTGACAACTTATTTGATAATAATTGAATAACCAATCACAGACAAATCAGAATCCCAGTAAAAGAGATTCATCTGAAAGGTAAAATTATTCTGACTTGTATACAAGCATATGAATATTTACTTATTTAATTGTCCATATTTTAATTGAAGAAATGTCATAATAGCAACACTATGAATGCCAATTTAATGAACTAACCTATAGGTTTTAATGAAAGCAAAGATGTCTGAAACGTACATCTAATTCATGGAAATACTAAATAATAACCCAATTAATTAAAAACATAATTAGTAGTAAAGGGTGGGGGTGGGGGGGGGGGGGGGGGGGGAGTTATAATAAAAACTATAACTTTTACTCCACAAATCCAAAAACATTGATGTGTCCACATATTCTTCATTAACAAATAGATACAACAAACTTTGATATTCAACATAATACAATGTCATAGATCATTATTTTCCAGAGACAAAAAATTAAATCAGTTAACCTCAAAACTGCCACTGACAAAAATGAGTCGTTGGATCAAAGTAAAAAAATTACTTCAAAATTACTTAATCGGTTTACTTTTTCTCAACTTAAATTTTTTTTTTTAATTTACACAAATTTTAAGCGGAGAAAAAGTAAACTGATTACTTGTAACAAGTTGAAGTAATTTTTTACTTTGATCCAGCGACTCATTTTTTTCAGTGTTTGACTGACTAAATCTCACAAATGTTGATATTCAGATGAAATGACAAAATTAAATATAGCATAGCCATTTATCAAAAGTGCTGAGATGAGATTTTGTGTCATCTATGGTCAAGAGAAAAAAGTCTTGCCACAGGGGGCATCTTACCCCAACATACCCTATTGTTCCTGGTTGAATCAGTACTTTGAACAAATCAGTTAAATGAATGATTCAATGACTCACTCATTGTCACCACTATGTAACCAGCAGAAAAATTCATTGAAAAATCCTGAGTGATACAAACAGTGAAAATCCCAGTGCTGTTGGACTGTTATATCAAAATCTGACTCCCGTTTTACCCTACTATGGTTACGATTCGGATTAGGTGTGAGAGGAACTGAGACTGAAGCATTCGCTTCTGATATATTACAGACACAGAGATGTTGAACTAACAGCAGCCCAGGAAAGAAAAAGGGAGACACTGAGCAAAGTGAGTTGAGGTTTTGTGTTACAGATGGTAATTTGTAAATCATAAGCCCCATTCAGAGGTCAATTTTAAAACACTGTGACTCTAGGCGGATGGAAACTTTTGTCTGTAATTTTTCATTGTGAAATGAAGCGCTAATATGTGTTACTGTCAGTTTAGTTGTAAATATTGTCTGCCTGAAAACATTTGGCAAGCGGACATAGGCATCTAATATAATTTCTGTGTATTTATCATTGTATAGTCTAGAATACATCAGAAAACGTACCCAGAGACCAATATTTTGAGTTGGAGTCTAGACGGTTTGTTTATTGACAACAGTAGGTTTATCCAAAGTGGAGTTGTCGCTGTTACCTTTAAATTTTTTAAGTGCTTTCTTTTGACTCCATGCCACACACACACACACAAATGCAGAACACTTCATCAGCAGCAGTGTATTGGAGAATATGAACGACTCAAGCGCGTGAGGACGTTGCTTTCTTTCTCTCGCTGTCCCTCTCAGCCAAACCGCATTCCAGCTGCAGCTGCCATCCCTTCCATCTGCTCTACTGACGCGGTTCCACTTCGCTGTACTGAGGAATTTATTTAACTTTCGGTTTAGAAATATTAGACAGAGAAACATGGGCCCTGAGGTTTTGCCCCCTCCCCTCTGTGTCTTTTATGTTTGATCTTGTCATTATGTGCTGTGTGGTTCAAGCTCCTTTGTAATATATTTCTGCTGTCATAACCACTCGTGGCATGGCACTTCTGACCTGGCAACGGCTGATCCGGTTCAGAAATAAAAGTCAGTTATTCTAAACAAAACACAGGGCTATAGCAGCGAATACACTTGATTTAAGAAAAGAGAAGTTTAGACAGAAGAGGACACTAGCGAAAGAGTGAAAGTCAGATTTTTTCTCTTTGTCCTGCTTCATAGGAACAGAATGTAAAGTCAAAATTAGAGTAAATTAATTGAATCTAAAGTAATCGCAAATGTTTATGTCTCATTTTACCACCACAACCCAATCAATAAGGCTCTGTAAACCCAAATAAGTTGGGCTAACTCAAAAAATTTGAGGTAATCAGTTTTGAGTTTGTAGTACTCATGCATGTTAATTGCTTAGCTAACTCATACATTTTGATAGCAATTAACATAAGATTAGTTAATTAACTTTTTTTATTTTGAGTTCTTGCAAATCAAATGAGTTATTCACTGTAAACCCTAATAAATTGTCAGAATTCAAAAAGAGATTTTTTTTTAAATTAAGAAATATTTTGATAGCTATAATAAACAAATTCAGATGCCAGCTTGCTAATTTGCTAACATGTTAACAAAAGCATGGTATAGCACTTACTGAATGAGTACAGCAACTTAAAACATGTAACTTACCTGCTCTCAAACCAAGCAGCATGCGCCACTTGTCACCATGATGGGAACTCTCCAAAAACCCACATTAACAGAAACTCTTCTAAATTAGCATAACAAAACATTAATCACTACTAAACCTCCCTTACCAATAATCTTGCACAAAAAAACATTATATAACACTTAATTTTAGCATTTACTCTCCCTTTCGAGTGCCATGGGCAAAGCATGCTGGGAAATAAAAAAATCCCAGCCCAGTTTCAGCTAAACTTCAGTTAGTCTAAATGAAAGGAAATTAGTTCATACAACTCAAAACAATGAAACTGTTCAGTTTACTTGAAATATGTCAGTGCTGTGAGCTCAAAAGAAAAAAGAAAGTTCTAAATACTCATAACAGTTCATTTAACTGAATGAATTTGTTTAATTTAAGTTTGTCCTACACAAACCAATTAAGTATTTTGAGCGATAGGGTTTACAGTGTAGCCCTTCACTGACAGCCAGAAATGTTCCTTTAACTATTTATACTGGATAACATTTAGCATTATCATTATTATCATTAATAAATACTACTACTGCTACTACTACTACTAATAAGTATTATTATTACTAATATTATTTTATAATAAATATTAAAAAAAAACTCAAGTTAGCAGGAAACTAAAATGTAAAAAAAAATTTTTTTTCTTGCTATTTTCCAACATTAGGATAATTTCAAGTTTTCAAAATATTGCTTTTATTTTCTATTTTAGAGTTTGTATCTGTATCTTCCATGTAAATAACATGTAAATGGTATGGAGGCCATGGACTTTTCATGCCATACTGATGTTACTAATAGATACAAATAGTTATTTGATGCCTTGTCCCAAGGTCACTTGAATTGCAAGGATACCCTTTTAAAAAAAAAAATCTCAGAAATTAACCACTCAATCAATAAATAACATTTTTCAGGAACTGAAAAAAAGGGTCAGTTATCTGTTTTTGTCTGTTAATTGGTTTAACAAAGCAAAATCTTTCCTTATGACATGGCTCAGTTTTAAAGTCATATTCTTCTCCTTTTTGGGGCACAACACATTCAGTGCGAGTGGAAATTCCAGCAACGTGTCTGATTAATCCCTTTTTCCGTAAAACACCTCTGTTATACTGTATGTCTTCACAGAGCGCTACACAAAGCAGCACATTGTGCATTTGTGTTTTAATAACACCTTTAAAACCACTGATTTTCTCTGTTGATGTTTCTGGTGGTTTCTTTGAGGTTCACTGAATTAAAGACAGGAAATGTTTTGAGCTAAGGTTAGCGCACTGAAGTACGGCTACAGAAAAACGCTTGCCTCCGTGCTGCTCTGAAGAGCGAAGTATAAGCCAGAATAAAGGAAGGAGTGAGATTCCTTGAAACATCTGTAACATCTGGAAGAATAATAAAAAAAAAACAGGAAAACAATGGCAACTACCACCTTCTCCGCTGAAATGAAAACAAAAAAGATCTAAATCCATTAGGAAACAATGCAATGGATCAAACTTATTATCTGTGACTCAGACTATTGTAGTTTTTGCACCATTTATTGTAGTTTTTAAACCATAATTTTTCTGCCTTTGAAAAATTATCCTGGAAATCCTATTAATTCCTGAGGTTGGTATGTTAGAAGTCTCTTATGCTCACCAAGGCTGCATTTATTTGATCAAAAATACAGTAATATTGTGACATACTGTTCTCCTCATTTGTAAGTAGCTTTGGATAAAAGCACCTGCTAAATGATTAAATGTAAATGTAAAAATGTGATGGCAAATCTGAATTTTCAGCAGCCGTTACTCCAGTCTTCAGTGTCACATGATTCTTCAGAAATCATTCTAATATTCTGACTGGTGCTCAAGAAACATTTATTATTATTATTATTATTATTATTATTATTATTATTATTATTATTATTATTATCATCAATGTTGAAAACCATTGTGCTGCTTAATATTTTTGTGTAAACCGTGATACATTTTTTTTCAGGATTCATTGATGAATAGAAATGCTATTTCATGCATGCATGCTATTTCATGCATTCTGACTTATTTACAGTGTTAAAGAGTTGGATTCTCATGCTAAACATGGCCAAAATTTCAAAAAATGAGTTGGACGTATGACAGAGAATTTCTGTTCTAAATACACTCCTTCAGGATTCGGATACGTTTCGGAAAGTTTTTTCGAGTATGGCCCTGTATGACTTCATAAAGGGCGGAATTGCTTGTATGGCCACTCGGATGAGCGCGTGCGCACACCAACCAGAGCGAGAGCAAGAGCTCGTCCATCAACGAGCTTCGTTCGGGCAATGGAAGCTGTCGGTAGCGCTTTCATTTAGTTTTTAGACCACGAAATCAACAATGTCACTAAAGAAGTGTGTTTTTGGTTGTGAGGGAAAGATAACCTTGTTCAGCTTCCCAAATAACCCAGCGTTAAGGAAAATAACCCAGCGTTTTTCCAGAGCAGCAACGGAGTTCTGCAAGTGTGTTTGTTTGTTCCCTGTCACAAGTTGAAAGCGCAGGTGGTGAGTGAAACTGCATCAAATGTCTGTTTTGTTGGCAATCGGCGTGTAAGTGCATATAATGTAAACAACACGAACGTATAGTGAATTGAAAATTATCCAGGGATAATGACATGATGTATTTCGTGTGTGTGTGTACGCTCGTGTCTCTTTAGCTCTGTAGGTACTCAAGATAAACATGAGACTGGCAGAAACTGTGTGTGTTATGTACCCTTTAATGAAATTGAAATCATAATTTGCAACATAAGAGCATTTACAGTCACTTTTGATCAATTTAATGCATCATTGCTGAATAAAAATATTAATTTCTATCAAAAAAAAAAATCCTACTGACTACAAACTTTTGAACATTATTATTTTAACGGCCTAATTTCACTGTTATGTGTAATATAACAAAATATGTAATAAATGTAATGTCACATAAACATAATACATTTAGGGTGAATTCAGGTTCATTGGGACACTTTTTTCCCCCCAGTCATCTCAATGAATTCACCCGTATAATCATTATGGATCAAACAGTATCTGACCCAGTAATCAGTGCTCAGATTCTGGACTATGTATCTAGCATATGTCCATTCAGGCAATTGATAATTAATGAACCAACAGACCATTTAGGCAAGATAACTAATTATTTCAATATGGGACATGGGTCAAATTTCTTCATCTGACTGAAGCACTTTCCCTGTTCAGATGAGTTTGGAAATTCTTTGTGCTCAGGTTGTGTGTGTGTGTGTGTGTGTGTGTGTGTGTGTGTGTGTGTGTGTGTGTGTGTGTGTGTGTGTGTGTAGTTTTTTGACAGTATCTTGGACCCTCTGTCTGATGAGAAGGGTGGAGAGATGTCTGGAGTGTGTCACACGGCTGGCCTGCCCGGCATCCCAACCTGTTCAGCTAGATAATGGGTGAGATCCACAAAACCTGCTCAAACATTTCAACAAATGGCCTCGATGGAAATTTCTGCTCAGAGTGCTGGTCTTTGCCAGTCTGCTTAGAGAGAAACAGGGGAAGAGCGGAGAGACAATAGTAGGACAGAGAGAGCTGAAGAGAGACAAGGGGACTTGATTTATGCTTGTGCCCTTTTGGAGGTTTATGAGATGATGATATGATCTGAAAGCAATCCTTTTTTTTCTGTCCATCAGCATCCCACTCATTTTGAATACTTTGTTTGTGTATTAAACATTAAAAATGAAGCCCAAAGTTCACTTTTGGGTATCTCTCTCTCTGCATGACTGGCATGTTTAACCATAGATTCCGCATTATTTTTGAACCAGGCCAAGCAGCATGCTACCAATAAACGTGAAAGAGGGATGCTGGAGAAAGATGAGGAGTAGATGAGTGAGATAAATCAGGACAGAGATTAGAGTCTAAACAGTCAGGAAATCTTGGTTGCTGTGTGTTTGCTCATGTTTCATTCATTGTTTTGATATTATTTCTCTTCTGTTGATGTTCTTTTGTAAGTCTTTTCAAGCTGTTCATTGGCAGGCGGGTTAGGATTAGTGTGTGGGCCTTGTATGTGGCCACAAAAAGTATTTGGATAGTAAATTCACACTTTGTATTAAGCTGTATGAATGTCTGTACATTGTCTATTTGTCCCATAGGGAACAAAATAGCGAGCTAAATGACATTTTCTTTTCGAAAGAACACTTTTAATGCAAAATATCCTGCAAAAAGATGATTAGGTTTCAGAATATAAAACAAATTTTATACTACAGATAGAGCGTGACAACAGCTTCTAGAGAAAATCATTGCAGATGACACTTGGTTTTGATCATTTCTAAAGCAATGACATTCAGACTTTTTGGTGACTTAAGTGTCCGAATACATTTTGGGTTCACTATATACACTATATTGCCAAAAGTTTTGGGATGCCTGCCTTTACATGCACATGAACTTTAATGACAGCCCATTCTTAATCCGTAGGGTTTAATATGGAGTTGGCCCGCCATTTGCAGCTATAACAGCTTCAGCTCTTCTGGGAAGGCTTTCCACAAGGTTTAGGAGTGTGTTTATGGAAATTTTTGACCATTCTTCTAGAAGCGCATTTGTGAGGTCAGGTACTGATGTTGGACGAGAAGGCCTGGCTCGCAGTCTCTGCTCTAATTCATCCCAAAGGTGTTCTATCTGGTTGAGGTCAGGACTTTGTGCAGGCCAGTCAAGTTCCTCCACACCAAACTCGCTCATCCATGTCTTTATGGACCTTTATGGAGCTTTGTGCACTGGTGCGCAGTCATGTAGGAAGGGGCCATCCCCAAACTGTTCCCACAAAATTGGGAGCATGAAATTGTCCAAAATGTCTTGGCATGCTGAAGCATTAAGAGTTCCTTTCACTGGAACTAAGGGGCCAAGCCCAACCCCTAAAAAACAACCCCAACCCCACCCCTCCACCAAACTTTACACTTGGCACAGTGTAGTCAGGCAAGTACCGTTCTCCTGGCAACTGCCAAACCCAGACTCGTCCATCGGATTGTCAGACAGAGAAGCATGATTTGTCACTCCAGAGAACACGTCTCAACTGGCGGCGTGCTTTACACCACTGCATCCGACGCTTTGCATTGCACTTGGTGATGTAAGGCTTGGATGCAGCTGCTCAGCCATGGAAACTCATTCCATGAAGCTCTCTACACACTGTTCTTGAGCTATTCTGAAGGCCACACGAAGTTTGGAGGTCTGTAGCTATTGACTCTGCAGAAAGTTGGGGACTTCTGCGCACTGTATGCCTCAGCATGTGCTGACCCCGCTCTGTGGTTTTACGTGGCCTACCACTTCATGGCTGAGTTGCTGTTGTTCCCAATTGCTATAATACCACTAACAGTTGACCATTGACTATTTAGTAGTGAGAAAATTTCACGAATGGGCTTCTTGCACAGGTGGCAACCTATCACAGTACCACGCTTGAATTCACTGAGCTCCTGAGAGCGACCCATTCTTTCACAAATGTTTGTAGAAGCAGTCTGCATGCCTAGGTGCTTGATTTTATACACCTGTGGCCATGGAAGTGATTGGAACACCTGAATTCAAATTAGGGTTCATGGATCAGCTCTAGAATAACTATGTAAATGAAATGCACATTAATGCGTCAGTTTGTTGTCTTCGATTAATACGGCAGAGGCTAAACTTATGATTTGTTTAGCTAAATGCGCAGCTTCATGACTCTTTGTGTTGTACACAGTCAATACCACAGTGAGTACTATGTGTCCATTCCCAGCATTTGTTTAGGATTAAACCCTTAAGGAAAGACAAGATCACAGAGAACTCCATTCTCATCATCCATTTCCAGCTCTGTTTGTGCTGTGCGGTGTCTTTGTATTTACTGGGCTGAAACCAGCGTGAAGGCAAACAAGGTCTCTGCCGCTGGCAAAGTTAACAGGACAACTTTCAAAAAGATGCAGAGGCTAAAAAAGAAAAGAGAAGCTTGTCATCTGAACTCAGGTCAAGCCGCAGAGACAAATTAGTGAAATTTCATTTGTCTGCCTCAATGCTGTGTGAATTATTTATCGCAAGTTGGCCCTAAAACATTTCTGTTTGGAATTTATTCATTTTAAACTTAAGAAAAACTCATGTTTATTCATAAAGTAACTGAAGTTAAAATGCAAATGGATACCCTATGTTTAAATGTTAGCAATTACATCTCTGATCAGGAAAGATTTTAGAGGTTTGTGCAGAACTGCAAACTTTAATGATGAAACGCCAAGCAACATCATATCATCAAAAAATGTTTTATTTAATGTTCCGTTGAAGTAAACAAGGTTCCTGGCGTAAAACTGAACATTAAAAGAAAATCAGAGAGTAAATGAGATATTATGCATTCCTTCATTGGACAAACATCCAGTCTCTAAAATAAAAAAAATAAAAAAAGAATATAACTTAACAATAAAAAAATCAGACTATTATTACAAGTTTTTTTTACAGTCTTTAATCATTTCAAATGTTCTAAAGTGTGCACAAAATAACTGTTTGTCTGTTCCTTTTGAGCAGAGTGTGCTTAAAGAAACTCAGGTTGATACTTTCTCTTCTCTTTGTTCACTGCAAAGGCCAAGAGAGATTCACGTGTGATTTGAACAGATTAGAGGAAAAAATGAAAGAAAAATGAGATTTCAAAAGCAGATCAGATCATACATTTTTCCCAGTTTCGTTAGAAAATTTGCTAAAAAAATGTGCTACACTACTCTTTAGAGCAGGAAAACAGGACATAGTATCTATGAATTATAGTCTCAGTGGGTATTTGTGAATATTATTTTTTAATAATATAAAAATATAAGGGGGTGGGGGGGTCAGATAAGTGCATGCAGCTTTTTGAATAAGTTTCTTTGGCCTGTCTCACCACAAGCAGGTGAAGACTTTCCTTAAAAAAAGAAAACACATAGATAATCAACATAGGCAAGTGTTACTGCGCTCACTTCAAAAGTGGCGTTTTAATTTTCTAAATTGTGTACTTGGCATCCATAACTCTAATGTAAATAACATTTGCATTGAACATTCCATTCAGTCAATACAAGACTAACACAACTTGGTTTCACCAAAGGCAAAAACACTAACAAAAATAAAAGAGTAAAAACCGCAGGACAAACATGGAGATTGCAAAAAAAGTTTGAACGTTCACTGAATCAGAGATGTGGTAATACTGCTATGGTTTGTGTGTCTTTTTTTATATGGAAGTGTCTCTCGTACTTCTTGTAAACAGTGATTTGAGAGTAATTCTAACCAGCTGAGAGAAAAAAGGGGGGTAAAATACGACTGGCCAAATCATTTACTGCTTTCACTGAAGTACCTTGTTCTGAGCCGAAACGTGAGAAGGCAACACGTTCGGTTTAGCACTGATAATGGATTCATAAATATCCCTTTGGGTCACAGTCCTCGTCTCAAACAGATACAGATGAAACCTTGAAGTCTGTCTCTCTCTCGTTCTCATTGGGTGTCTGAGAAATGTGCATAACTGTGAGGAAGCAGAGGCTGTAAGGAAGAGCTGGAGTTTGATGTAGGCTGACTGAACTTATCTCTCGGCTCACGGCTATTGTTGGCAGGTGACAGTTGAAGTTTTCAATTTTAGAGACAAAACAATGTGGTAGTCACAGCCACATGCGCTATTAAGACAAAACATGCAGAAATGGCCTTAGGTTCATGTGCATGTCTTTGTGACTTGTGCTGATTTCATTTTAAGGTCAGCAGCTCTTGTCGGCTGTGAGAAGCAGAGAGAAGAGTGCGCTACACACTCCTCCTGTCATTTCAACCCTTTATTTCATTCAGAGAGGACATGAACTGTACATTCTCACTAATCTCTCCTTTGAGATGCATGAAGGCACTTTGGTGCGATACAATACAAATTTCTGATTAATATCAAAATAAGTTAACATTGCAAAAGTGTCTCGTTCAGAAATACTGTCGTACTGACAATTCATCAACACTTATCAAAAAAGTTTGTGCGACCCAAAGGAAATGCACAAATCGGTGAACTAAACAAGTGCTGCATTTCAGGGCACTTCATCGTACTCATAATTACAATAAAAACAAACGTACCAAAAAAATTCATTCTGTATCAGTACAACAAAGTAATAAACAATATTCAAAACAACAAGTGAATTCCAAAGGTAGAAGAGCGGGATCTTCTGCGTACGTGTGTGTGTGCATTAGTATTTGTGCAGGATAGGCACTTTAACAGTCTTGATTTCAGCTATGTGTGAGGATTTCTGGATGATGCAGCTGGTGGTGGCGGCGGTGGCCGCGTCCTTGGGCTGAGCCAGGTTAGTTAGGGCCATGGCCGCGTTGATCTCCCTCCAGTATGTCTCGTCTTTCCTCTGTCCCTTCTCCTTCTGCATGCTTCTGTTAACATATATTAAAAAAAGTTATTGAAAGATGCTCACTGGCTGTAAACGAATCATTCTTACATGCTAAAGTGTAAAAGTTTAGACACACTCGGACTGTGAATTATGCGTTTTAATGGCAACACTATCAACACCTAAATGAATCTGCAGCAGTCAGGTGGTACAAGTAGGAGCTCTCCGAAAATTCCCAGCGTACAAGTTGTGGTTAGGAGCCCTACAAGGAGGTGAACACTTTTTACAACGCTAATTACGACATGGTGTAAAATAATGTGAAGGGCACTCCATGTGTGTGCTAGTTCCAGTCATACGCACCTGTCACATTTATTTGATCCATGCTCCACAGTCTCTGTAAATACAAGCACAGGACAAAGCCGGTGTCAATAACAAAACACTGTACCTTAAAACTGACAGATGTGACGAGCAGGTAAAGGCAGAGTAAGTCAGTAAGTAAACATTCGGAGGCCTTGTTTATGTGTAGATCTGAGCTACTTGTGTGAATGGAGAGAGATGGTTCACTAGCTGAGACTGTAGAGGCTTGTTTCCATTTACTCTGTGAATGGTGGAATCTTCCATATCCAGATGCTTGGCACAATAATAATGTGTTATTTGTTAAATGTAGAGGTCAGCAACACACTTAAGGCTAATTACTTAATGGTAATCACCAGTTCCTCTACCACACACACGCACCCACAAAAGGGTTTATACTGACAAATTATATGTTTATGTATTTAACCAAAAACCTAACTGATTTATTTTTAAATGTTATGTTAATATTATCATTATATGAAAACCACAATATTATATGGAAAACATTTATTATATACTTCTATTCAGTTGCCTGTTTTTTATGTTTTTCTCTGGCATTTTCAATAGACCCCCAGCACACTTTTGTATGGAAGCCTGTTTCTGACATGGAATAAAAAATAAAACCGGGAATTGCAACATTTATCTCGCAATTCTGACTTTTTTCTCACGATTCCAATTTTAAATCTTACAATTTTAAGTTAACATCTCACAATTGTGACTTTTTTTTCTCCGAATTGTACGTTTATATCTCGCAATTTGGACTTAATTGCGAGCACACAATTCTGACTTTATTTCTTGCAATTCCAAGTTTACATTTCGCAATTCTTAATTTTTCTCTGAATTGCAAGTTTATATCATTTTTAAGGGGTGTCTCATTTTGTGTATCACAAATGCATATTTCGTTCAAGAAAAATTTGGTACATTTCATTACATACAACTTGGTTTATTACATGCGTATTAATGCATGAAATCACATTACATTTACAAATATTTCATTCCATAAATGCATGTTGTGATCCATTCTGACCCTTTTGTCCACAAATTTAGGCAGGTCATCAGGCCCAGATTGGCCATCGGGAGCACATCCGATGCAACCAAGTGATTTTTATTTATTTATTTTTTTTATATTAAATCAATTCAACATTCAATATTAAATCAACAATAAATAATAAAGCTGTTAGTCTTGACTTGCAAGTACTTTACACCTCCACACACTACTCGTAATGTGCTCACCTAACCCTGCAGTCTTGTAAAAAGAGATTATTAAGAGATGTATGATATTATGCCAGGCGGATCTGTTACTGGACATGACAGTTATGGTTTAACATGTCTCACACTTTCATCTAGGATGACTTTTACAGGCGCTGAATTCTCTGAATCCAGATCCAGGTTTCGTTTGTCCAGCGAGTTAAACCTCATGCCTTTAGTCCGGATGTCTCGGTTCTCTCCCCTGAGGCAGCGCTTCTTATACGTTCACCTCATCCCATCCCAAACCTTGTGCTCACACACACCCCTTGGATCCGGAACGGACATTGGAGTGCTGCCCGGACACCTGCAGGGCCAAACAGCACCTAATCATCCCCAACGGCTCATCTGAGCCGGTGTTAAACTTGTTTTTCCTCAAAAACCATTCACATGTGCGCTAAATGGCAACTGGGTGTTGAGGAAAGGCCAGCAGTGGGCCAGTACTGCCTGAGGCTGGCGTGAGGCTGATTGGGAAATATCCTGTTGTGCTCAGCGTGTTCAGTAATAGTTTTACACGGCTGAGAATGAGCGTGTTAGTCAGAATAACAGTGAGCTTCCTCTCTCGATACTCACAGATGTGTTTGGGGTTCAATTAACCGAACCGGAGTGTATGATTGCGAAACAAGTAGTTCATGTGAAGATGGAGCGATTAGAGATCCTCCGCTGGGAAATCTTGCCTTAATTCATCCAGTCTGAGTTAGATTTCTGTCAATATCTTTCTGAATATTCCCATAATGTTCCTGTCACAATGTCCTGTTAATGTCTTTCATATTCTTTGAATTTGCGTCATCAGGTTCACTCAGCTGATGTCTTGTCAGGCACATGTGGTCCTCATATCAGTTTTCTCTTTCTGTATCTCTCTGTAGGATATGGTTGTTGTGGTCATCTGTTCTCTGTTCTAGATAAGCTCTTGCTCTCAGAGGGTTTGTGATTTGCTGTTCTCAGTGCACTTGATACAAACAACAAATCTAGATCTGTTTTTTGTCAAACGCAGGTATTCAGTCCTTAGCTACACATGCCATTAAACCTTGAAATTATTACACTGTTTTTCCCCCCAGTATTAAGCTCTTCCAAGTTTGCTCTTTCCTTAGTCTCGTAACTGTCTGTTCAGTCTTGGACAAGTTCATTTATCAACGCTATAATGATAAATACAAACAATACAGACTGCTTAGAAACTGCTACTGTGAAAATTCAGGTTTGGTTTCCTAAAAATACCAGCTGCAGGGCTGAATATGAATTTGATTTGGACACCATTCAGATAGTGTGATAGAGCGGCTGCTTTTGTCTGACATTATTACTGCAGTGACAGTAGCTCAGTTTACTCTCTTGGCAGTTGTACGACTGGTTTCTACTGACAACCACTAGCCTAACAAATAAAGACAACAACGTTCTCCTATTCCTCACTCCTAAATCATGGCTGGTAATGGTATCTAATCTTCTAAATAACATGAATCTCCTAATGGTCAGGAATAGAGGAAATGAAGGAGAGCGAAGGAAAGATGTGAAGCCACTAGAATATGAAAGATAGAATCAGTAGAAAAAAGAAATAGGAGAATGAAAAGAAATGGCAATTACTGTATATTCTTATAGAAATACACTATGTATGCAGTGATTTAATACACATCTTATACAATGAATGTTTTTAATTTCTGAATTAGAATTCAGTTAGATATTTTTTGTAGTCGAACATGACTAGGTGGTGTAACTGTCAGGGGGTTTTAATAAGGAAATGTTTTTTTGTGAAAGTCACCATGAAATCAGGGATAGCTGCAGATCGGAGTAATGGGTGTGCCGAAACTAACCCATTACCCCTAACCCTACCCCACACCCTAACAGTCAGCTTCCGTGGCCAATTGTAAAGACCTTTCGGCAGGCCCATTACTCCAACCTGCAGATACCCACACTTGTTTTTTTTATGGACTATTTAAGTATTTGTTATGAACTATTAATCCTTGCACATTTTTTAAAAATTCATGTACCCTTGTAACCTTCAATCGAAATAACTTCCCCTCCCTCTTTCAATAGCATCTCTTTTCTGATGATGTGTTGACTGGCACGAGGGCGGGACAACCTGTCACACACATGACATCACAGCAATAGCAAACCACAATGATCCAACAATCAATTCCCGATAGGCGAAATCAAGTCCCGTCCTATAATTTTTTCTTGTTCGAGAAGCTGATTTACTCGAATATACGTTACAATAGGTAAGAAAAGATTTCTAAACTTCTATTTCACGTTGACTAAAGCTGAAACCCTTGAAAAAAATTGCTGTTGTTCAGTGTTCATAGTAAGCTGATCCTGCAGCATCAGAGTTCCTCTGAAACCCTCCACCTCCCCCAGCTCCACCTGTCTAGATCTGCTACAGGATTTATGTATGTCTACTTATGCAGCAACAGTCTATCTTACATGCTCACTGCAGCATGTCTGTGTGTCTATTGGCAGTAGCAAGTCCAGACTTCGTCTGCAGCAGCAGCGTATGTATCAGATCTAGTCTACCAAGACCAATGCAACTACAACCTGGCTCTCATGTTTTGTCTCATTTTTCCCCTCAGACATCCTTATTTGTCATTGACCTAAACAGAGAGAATGCTCACTGCTTTCTGATGTCTGTCACTCTTGCTAATATGATGTCTCCAGCAGTGCTAAGGGGGCTTGTCTGCACGCAGCATTAAGCGACCCTCTTTAGAGAGCAGACTGTGACTCCGCTCTCTCCCCCAGGAAAACACTCTGCCCAAAATTGGATGCAGACCTACTGCAATTTCCAAATGCTGCTGCCTAAAACATCTAAAACTCAGATTTTTAAAAACAATGGCTATGCCAAAAAAATTATAAATCCTCTATAAATCAAACTGTGCTAGCTTTCTGGTGTTTTTTAAATCCTTTTTGCAGCGTTTGCTACTGAGCGAAATTTTGACATGGCTCTGTTAGCTGTGAGTTAAGGGGCTTGTATGATGCTCAATAAACTGCTGCTAAAGGCCTGATGGGTTGAAAATACCCCAGTACACTTACCAGCACCACAGGAAACAGGAAGAGAAAGAAAGAAGTGCTAAAAAGAAGACTTCTATATCTCTGCCAGGTACAGATAGATCAGACCAGAAAACACCTGCCACAGATGTATGGTCTCTGTTCACAAATAAATACACACACATAGTACTACATAATACACATTACACACTGTTGAACTGATTAACAAGAAATATAAAAATACGTAACTCTTTCCCTGCCAAACAGAATTTTCCGTTATTTGTGAAAAAAAGCTTCCCCTCCAAAAACGGAATTATACACTAGGGGGCGCTATGACACATCTTCTGAAAGAGCACTGAATCTCCTGATCAAAACACGTGAAGATGTTGCAGAAACAACCAATATAATATGTAATCATATGCATAGGCCTATATAAAATAACACGATCATCAACATTAAACGGCATATAAATCAAAACTGCCTAATGTTAGCGAATAAAATGTCGACCCATAGACGAGCTATAGGACTGTGCACGCATTAGGGGTGTTTATGAACTCGATTTACTCCATCTATGTCTTGATCATCATTCTGAATCTGATCCAGATGTAGTCTTGGACAAAAACGTGATTTTCTCAGCTTTTTGCTCAAAATGTTGCTTTTTTATGAAACCCATATTCAAGTGTTGATAAAATTTTTTTTTTTTTTTTTGTTTAAAAGCAGTGATATATTGCATGTTCAGATATTTATACAACAAAATATTCTGGGGGCTACAAAATTATTGTGAAAATGATCAAAAACGCTGGTGGTGGCTGGCAGCTTTTTTTTAAATGCTGGCGGGGAAAGTGTTAAAGTGATAGTTCAACTAAAAATAAAAATTCAGTTCAATCATGACAACTCTCTGAATAGTTTTAGAATGGTAATGAATATGACAATATTAATGTATTTACAGTAGTCTTGGCAGATTAGATCTAATATACACACTGCTGCTGCAGAGCAAGCATGCGTTTGCTACTGCCAATTGACTGACAGACACGCTGCCATGTGCATGTAAGATATGCTGCTGCTGCATGAATAGGCATAAATAAATCCTGTTGCAGATCTAGACAGGTGGAGGGTTTCTCTGATAACGTGCTGCAAGATCAGCTTATGCCGAACACTGAACCAGACTATTTAAATGTTGAGCAAGTAAGCTCATTGGCTGCAGGATCAGCAGAGGCCAATCAGCTTGTGCCATGCAGTAATGAAGTGACTGCTTGCTGATTGCATGTAAGGACCTATCAGCCTGCCTCCTCTAGGGTTTCGTGACTGAACTAGATATTTATTTACTCACCCTCATGTCATTTTAAAATTTATATGACTTATCTCTATGGAACACAAAAGAAGTGTGTTTATATTGTTTTTATCCATATAATGAAAGTCAGTGTGGTCCAAAACCTTTTTTTCCAAAATGTCTACTTGTGTTCCACTGAGGACCGAAAGTCATACATGTTTAAAATGACATGAGGGTGAATAAATGATGAGAATTTTTTGTGAATCATTGTGAATCATCTTTAGTGAATCATTCTTTTAAAGACACACACACACAGTAAATATTGGATGAACAAAATACAACAACACACAAAACTCCAAGACATTATCTCAAAATCTGCTCATTCTTTATGCAGAAATAATACTAGACCTTGCAGCCATCCTATTAAAGCGTTATCAGAACAGTCCTCTCACCCTGAACTGGGGTCAGTACCATAATCAAGAGAATCTTGTAGATATTACTCAAAGCGAGAAAATGGCTTTCTTGTTGTCTAACACAGAAAACACGTTGATTTTTCTGTCCCTGGATTGCAAAGGTTTGCCAAAGAACAAACTTGAAATCAAGGGTTGCCTTTGAATCGTGTATGTATAGAATATGGTATGAAAACTATAGGCAGGGTTGAATGGATATTGGCGACGTGTACGATTGGGTAAACTATTGCAGACAGGTCTGTTTCTGTGCTAACTCTCAATGAGTGATCAAAACTGAGACAGAATGGCATCATGGTTGGCATGTCAAAGCAGGCTCGGGCTGGAAATATACCTCCATCTATCCGTTCATTTGTTCTTTTGATCATCCATCTATCAGCTGCATGAAGAGAAGTGACAAATGGAATCTGGGCAAGATGTCATGGCTTTTTGGCTACGGAGCCTCGCAGACGAGAATGGAAAAGACGTCAATGTCATTCTGTGGTGACTGAGTGTGGCACGTACTTCTTTAAAGCCACTGAGAAACATCCCGGCATGTACAACAAAGAAAAGCGGTTATGAATTCAATAAGATAACTTGCTAAAATTAGTGCACATCAGAATATGGCAGGCTATGAATTTGTCACATTAATACTGCAACAACCGGAGAAATCAGAAAAGTCTGCTGTATTTTCTCAAACCCATGACCATAATCTCTGCCTGTTTTTACTGGTTTATAAAATAGCAGTCACATCTTTCACAGCCTTTCAAATAAAGGAGGGGAAAATTGGTTCTGCCCAAAGCAGACAGACATCATCAGTTCCTGGTGTCTCATTTTTATTACGGGCGTCCAGTGTGTGCTTGAGAAAAATGAACGTTGTTCTTTAATAATGTCATAGAAGGCCTGCGAATGATGTTAAGATGAAGCTGGTGTGTGTGTCGTCTCAGCTCTGCCAGCTCTTCCCTCACTAGCTGTCCGGGATGGCAACAATCAACATCCATGCCATCCCTCTGTCTCGCTCTCTCTTTTGAGCGTGTCTTTTCTGGTCACTCTTTAGAAAATCCATCACAAACTGTCTGAGTTTGTCTTTTGGTTTGCTTCCATTTTTCTGACTGTTTCCTGTGATCATCATTTCTGTTCTGTTTCTCTCTTCAACTCGTCTCTGACATTCACAGTTTTTTTTTTTTTTAAACCTAATGTCTTGGTTCTTGTTTTCCCATTGCCTTCCCAGATCATACTTTTGGTTGAGGTTTCATTCACTGTAATGACCGTCTTTAAACAGCAGCCCCATTACTGACTCCGTTCTTCCATTCTCTCCATTCCATTCACGTTTATCAGTAATCGCTGCACTATAAATATCCATGATATCCTCTCTTTCTGGGTCAGGGTGGTTGGAAGAGGCATGAGGCCCAACAGAAGAGTGAAGAATGATAGTGATTCTTTGCACATGACATGTTCTCGTATTATTTAAAAACTCTCCCTGGTGAAAAACACAACAGTCTGGATGCTGTTGGACTTCCTTTTCTTTGAGCCTTTGAATCACAGCACATTAATCTGTGATGGATCAAACTGAGTTGAGGGTGCTGACATGTTCTGGGCTGTGAATTTGACTGGTGGGCAGAAAGTGCAACCAAACAGTGGCAGTTCTGTATGGGGGTAAGCAGGGTGAGAGACAGACAGAAAACAGACAGAAAAGCACTTTTCAGCATCATGGACACATGGCCACTCATAAACCGTTAAAGCTCATCTTAAGACAGATTTTATTTCATAATTTTAGGATTTCTTTGGGCCTGCACAGCAGATGACAAACAATGACAGTCCAACCATGGCCAAAATAAAGCAGCTGCCATCAATGGCACTTTCAGCCTCAGCATCGGTGTGTGAAATGTGATAAATCTTCCCCTCATTTTGTATTTACCAGTCAGAATAAACACAAATCACCACAACAAACACTCTACCAGCCAAATAACAGAACAGTCTGTACCAGGGTCACAAATTAACCAGGGCATTGGGCAAAAATGCAACAAAAATTGACAAATGTTTCAAATGGGGGTAAAAATGCTCCAGTAGTCAACTAATCTCTTGTTTTATTGTGTTATGTAACATTATGTTTAATAATGTGCTATTTTAGGCCTATGTAGTGATGGGTTATAGGTTTAATGCTTTCTCAGACACTGCGACTATCAGATCTATCTATCTATCTATCTATCTATCTATCTATCTATCTATCTATCTATCTATCTGTCTGTCTGTCTGTCTGTCTGTCTGTCTGTCTGTCTGTCTGTCTGTCTGCCTATAGGAAAATGACAGTTATTTAATTCAGTGTTTATTGTGTAATGGTTTCAGCTACTTTTGTATTTTCAAGTTGAATTGATTTCCTAATTAGATGCAACTGTCCACATTAAAAATTAATTGATTAATTGTAGTATTTAACATAAATGGATGGCATGCTGTGTGTTTTTAAATGGTTAGAAATAAACTACCCCTTAAAATCAATTCCAGGGGGCAAATATTAAAGCCCTTAAATTCAAATTCCATCATCATTCATTCACCCTCATGTCTTTCCAAATTGGTATGACTTTCTTTCCTCTGTAAAACATAAAAGAAGATATTTTGAGAAATATCTCAGTGTTTTTGTCCATACAATGAAGTCAATGGTAAACACTCTGGAAAAGACTTTTTGTTGGCATGTGGGTCAATATTTTTGTGTCCGAGTGTATTATTTCCTTTTAAAATAATTTGATACATTTTTGACGCATATCACTTTATTCTATAAACCTATTAAGTTTGAATTAATTTTAGTACATTTAAACAATACATATTAATTTATGTTTTGTTATCTTAAACCCCTAAAATATCAGGTGGTGCAACTGTCCGCACAAATGAACAGACTAAAAAAACTATTTAAAATGGTGTCTTAATAATAAAAAATTAAAAACTAAATACTATGGCATCATTTTAGGTTTGAAACCTTTCATATAAACAAATTCTTATAAAAACCAGTAGTTTTAAAGCAGTTGAGATAATTGAAAAATGTTTGCCCAGCAATTTGTATATTCTCAAATGTCAGGGTGGCACAACTGCAAACATGGCTCTTTTATTATGAATTGACATTCATAATAATCATCCAGAGGACGGTGTAGAGGTTTGTGGATCTCTCTCAAATACTGGTAAAAACGGCTAATTTCAAGTATGAGTATGTTGGTACACTTTCCATGTCAGGTGGGACAACAGTATATACATACAACTATTTGGTTGTACTGCCCGACATAAAAACAGTCAAAAAAATTAATTTAAACACTTTGAAATGTTATTTAACAACTGAAACGGGGTTTAAACACATTGTGCGTGACTCAAAAATATGCATTACATCAGTTTTGAAAAGATTTCTTTTAAAAACACCTTTTTTTTTAAGCTTTATTTGTCAATGACCCATGCATATTTCATCATCTCTCAGAGGAATCCAGTCTTGACCATTAACAAGAGGTCATCCATTGGCTTCCTGTTCTAGACACGGACGTGTGGATCTGCTATTTGCTAATGGCTGGGCGAATGATTCCGATCTCTCACCCTATCAGTACCTATAAAAGTCCCGCAAACAGACTTCAAACACGCTAGCTAGAGGACATAGCACACCACTGAGGTATTACAGACGGTATCTACATCCTGACGTATATCAGGGAGAGAGACAGAGGGACAAAGAGAGGGAAAGAGAGAGACGGGCTCATGCTGAAAGCATTTGCCTAAAGTGTTATCAGACGTAGATAAGGCTCCATCTAAAACGCATCACAAACCTTTTTCAGCTCCAATAAAATTCAGTTTTGCTTCTGCTTTAGTGTCATTCCAAAATGGAAAAACAATTAAAAGCAAGCAAGTTTGGAATCATTGCAAATGATTTTGCCGAATGGAAAATCTTGTTTTGATCTCGTATTACAAGTTTGTATGTTTCTTTGCAAGTTAATTCTGCCCAGAGATGACTACAGAATTGCTTTCGACCGCAACCTCACGGAAAAAACTGTGACTTGAGTGTAATATAACAATGTTTGAAAGTGTTTTCTGAACTAAATAATGATTGCTTGATCCAGAAAATACATAGTGAAATGAATTGCTATGATGTTCCTTCAATGTTTGCTCACACGCACATTCTCTCTCTTTATCATGTGCTCTTTCATTCTCTGATTTCTATTTTCATCTCTTAATCTATTCTTGTGAAACTGGCCCTTTTTGTTTTCCTCCTTTACTTTCCAAGTTAGACAAAAACACACAGGCCCTGCTGTACTCTTTCTGATGATCTGCGTATCAGAGTCTTTCATTTTAAGGCCTTTAGGTTCTCCACACTCATCTAATGGTCTCCCATTCATTCACTGTTTCTTTCCTCCTGTCTGCTATCTATTCTCACATGAAAGCTGCCAGAGCAGTGTGTGTCTGTTTACACCTCTCCTCCACACAGTCATCACAATTCACACACACTCACTTTTCAAGTGTGGCTCGGACTATTAGCAATTCATCACGAAAATATTGCTCTTGAGCTTCAGCCACAGTTTATACACAGAAATGTGCCAAGAGACTAAGAATTCAGTTTTTGTGAAAAGTTTTGAACTTATTCATTTAAGTTATAAATGGCTCCAAAAACTAAATTATAAAAGATGGACCAAAACTTATCTAACATTGTCTGGATACATGCAGAATATTGTAATAAAATAAGACATTTATTAATGCTACAAAGAGGATGCTTACTTGCTCTTCAAGACTCATATTACAATATAAACCTTTTGAGAATTAATAATTAGTAATAAAAATGTATTTATTTATTTTAATTATTTATTATAATGTAAAATTAATTTTATATTAAATGTGAAACCATAAAAATACTATATTGCAAAAAGCTAGTGGTTCTCTTAGTATTGTGAGTAGTCTCTCTATTTGTCGTTATCCATTTGAGTTGTATATTTTCTCATCCCAATTTTTTATGTGGCTTTTACTGTGCATTATTCACTTTTTTCCCCTCATCTTCACAACACTTCACCTTT
The DNA here is from genome assembly GCA_039654105.1 of Coreius guichenoti. NCBI lineage: Eukaryota > Metazoa > Chordata > Actinopteri > Cypriniformes > Gobionidae > Coreius > Coreius guichenoti. The sequence continues at coordinate 20,051,356 of CM077187.1, forward strand.
CATCCCTCATTTCCATCACATCTCTCATCTCTCCTTTCTTCCTCTCCTCCTCCCTTCTTCCTTCATCTTTCTTTTCTCTACCGTTCACTTCTCTCAACATTCTCTCCTCTCTCTCTCCCTCTGGTGATGGATGATGAGACCCCATCCTGACAACTGCAACCCAGAGTCTGAAGCAAATCTTGGCCTCAGCCTCCTCTTTCTCTAGGATTGTTCAGTCATCCCTCCCTACTTTGTGAGGGATAGAGTTGGAGACACTTCTCCAAGAGAAGGGAATCCTGGTGTTTCCTTGAGTGTGTATGGGTAATTGACATGAAATACTTTTGAGAAGTTACTTTGGGAAGTAAATGACGTCCTGTGGTGTGACATACTATAGCCCAGGGGTGTCCAAACTCGTTCCTGGAGGGCCACTGTCCTACAGAGTTTAGCTCCAACTTGCCTCAACACACCTGTTTCTAGTATGCCTGCAAGACCTTGATTAGCTGGTTCAGGTGTGTTTAATTGAGGTTGGAGCTGACCTCTGCAAGACAGTGGCCCTCCAAGAGCAGAATTAAACAGCATGTTGCCAATTATTTTATAATTATCATTAATGCAGCTCATGATCTCATATTAATATTAATTATTATATTATATTATATTTTATTTAGTGCTGTCAAAATTAGCGAGTTATCGCATGCAATTAATTTTTTCAGTTTAACACGTCAAAAATATTGGTAAGACTTTATAATAACATTTAGTTATAAGTCACTTATAAATTATTAGTTAATGATGAACTAATCATTTACAAAACATGACTATATGTTCATAAATGAATAATAGGTGATATGCTAACATTTTATAAATGTTTTGATAATAAAATTATAAGTCATTTATTAATCTATATTTAATTTATAATTTATGCAGTTAAGAAAGGTGTTAATATGCCACAGGTAAATATTACATTTATTATAATGGGTTTATGTGAAAATTGTTTGAAGTTCGCTTAAATTAAAAGTTTTAAAGCCTAATAAATGTTGAAATTGATATATCTTTCAATTATACTGCAATGTTGAATGCCTATCATTAATGTTTAAAAAAATCAATTTCATAGAGACATCAGTAGCTGTATTAGTATCAGTGATACTGGCCTTCATTCATAAAAAGATGCCATTAAACAAATATTTAAAATATACTGTCTTTAAGTTGTTTCTATATTAATTTGGAAAGTAACTGTGAAATTGTTACAATATAAAAATATTAAAAACTCCAATGTTTTTAATTGCGATTAATCTGGAGCCTTATATTATAATTAACAAAGTGTCTATTTACACTAGGCCGTGTGTCCACCAAATCATTTTTTCACACGGCTGGCTGGCGTATTCAATTGTTTTCAATGGGAGCGCCGCGTTTTTAGAACGCCATGAGCGCAACGAGATGCTGAGTGAGTATTTCACGCTCAAGTGCTGAGCGTTCGGCGGTTTTTACTGGTCGCCGAGAGTTGAAGAAAGTTCAACTTTGAGAAAAACGCAGCGCTCATCACTGTCACTTTTCACCCAGCCGTCCAATCACAGTGGAGGAGGGGCGGGACAAATACAACACCGACCAACCGCCACATTCTGCTTGTACAACATGAAAACAAGCAGCATAATAACGGAACAAAATAATTTAAAACAAGAGCCAGAGCAAATACTTTACATTGTATCAGAATCAATACAGAAACAAACTATCTGTGAAATGAGATACTAGTAACACTTCCGTGGATGTTCCGTATCATAGCAAGCAAAGAGGCTCAACTGAAAAAAAACTGCCAAAACTCTCTCAAGCGCTCACAGCAAGGCGTTTTCAGCAGAGCGCCTAGCGTTTTCAGCTGGCTAAAAACGCTTTGGTGGACACTTGGCCTAAGTGTAAATAGTGTAAAAGACACACACTATTCCACGTCTGTAGTGGCGTAGGCTGTAAGGATTATGGCACGTCAAAGTAGCTTTTGAACGCGATCGACCCAAGTTCGAATCCGCCTTTTGCCAAACTCGCTCTTCTCCCTTTTCCCATCACATATCAGATCAGAAAATTAAGAAAATATTTAAAAAGTGGAAATAAAGTGCCTAACGAGCGTTTAAAAAAATAAAGTATTTATTGGGTAGGGTTAGGGGTAGGAATAGGGAGGGCATATTGCCCCAATAAGGCATCATTCATTTAATAATTGTAATAAATATAATAATTTACACACTATGTTATTATTGCATCCTGTTAATGTACAACAATACTGAGGTGCAAATAGTATCTGCCACTATTTATAAGTATATATAGCATCTAACAACTATTTGCACTTTTATACAGAGTAAATAGAATATATCACTATTTTCACTTAGTGTAAATAGCTGCTGCCTTATATTAATATATTTTTATTTGAAATAGTGACTATTTAAAGGACTAAAATATATAATTTACCTTATAAATTCATATATATTTCAATTTCTGCAGTTTTAATGTTGCTTAAAAAATCATGGGAACGTTATGCCTCAACTACCCATATTCACATTTGTGTATGTATGAGAATGTGTTATACATTTACTACTAAAACAACAAAATCTAATGGTTTCGAAACTTTTATATTGCAGTATTAAAGTTAGAGATGAAATAATGATGTTTTTATAAGTGTTTTCTGTCGTTTGAGATGTGCACAGTAGACCTGGATCAGTCATTGTCCTGCTGCTCTGTGGTCAGCTACCATAAATCACACAGTTCAGCATGTACTCTTTAAATGACATATCCCTGCCAGGCTGTTTCTCTAAATTACACATCCCTCCCCCAGCACTGTATGTCACTGTCAAACAACGCTACAATATGTTAGCCAAAGCCTGCCATGCTTTGAGAGTAAGAGAGACTTTCAAACTTTTTAATGGCATCAGACTCTCAATGTTTTTATGTATTGTATGTGGTTGGATGTGTAGTACAACTGCAAAAACAGCAATAAAAGTGTGCCGTGTGTTTCCAGCTGTGTACACACGGCTGTCAATCATCAGATGAGCAGCAGGCCCTGCACATTAATAATGCTTGAATTTACGTGCTCCCACTCTGTTGAATGTTTAGACTTGGATGAATTGCCCACCTACTGTACCTCTAAATGTAGTGAGGCTGGCCTGAAATGTGCTGAGAGAGATTGGAGAGACTGTACTTTTCTTGGACAATGACTTTTAAAGTATTTTGTTTTGGTGGCTTCAGTCCAATGAGTCTGCATGACTCTTATAAGTGACTGGCACCTATGAGCCCCGGTGGCCTTGTCAAGCCTCTCAGTTTTCATTTAACATATTTCTGCCTCCTGCCTCTGTTTAATGTCCACTGACCTTGAAAAAGAAGGTCTTTTCATGTTGTAAAACACAGGTGACATTCTTGGTTCTGTGAAGAAATATGTCCCACAGAGCACAGCTGACACACTAAAGCACAGCAAAAAGACTGATTGGAAAAAGAGAGCCATACCAAAAATTTTCTTTTTTCTTTGGCAAATTTTTTCCGGGCTTTTTTTTTTTTTTCATTACTGATCACACACATATAAAGAATGTCTTTTTTTTATATTTCTGGGCATTGGAGGAGAAAAAAAATGAGTGAGATAACATCCGGAGTCATTTCACCACCATTGCGTTGTCTCCTATAGCCAGAGCTTTGCCTGGTCCACGCTCGTTTTTTCTGGACAAAAACCCCATACTTGTATAGGAAGGAAGCATCTGACTGACATGTAAATCAGTCAATCACTTTTTTATGTGATGTTTTTAGGGGTTTAGGGGACATTTGACGTTACATACCTTTCTGCTATATACAGTATTTATAGAAAGATATTTAGTTAAATTGCTCAAATACAACTCTAATCATCTCATTTAGAAGAAATCCTAATTAATATCCACAATACAACATACCATTAAAAAGTTTGGGGCCTGTATGATGTTTGAATGTTTTTGAAAGAAGTATCTTATGCTCACCAGGGCTTCATTTTTTGATCAAAAATACAGTAACATTTTAATATTGTGAAATATTATTACAATTTAAAATAACTGTTTTCTATTTTAACATTTTAAAATGTAATTTATTTCTGTGATGGCATTACTCCAGTCTTCAGTGTCACATGATCCTTCAGAAATCATTCTAATTGAATTTGGTGCACAAGAAACATTTCTCATTATTATCAATGCTAAAACCGCTTAATATTTTTGTGGAAACCATGGTACATTTTTTTCAGGATTCTTTGATGAACAGAAAGTTTGAAAGAACAGCATTTATTCAATTTAATGTATCCTTACTGAATAAAAGTATTATTTTCTTAAAAAACTATTTTAATGACTCCAAACTTTTGAACAATGTAATAGGCATTTCAAAAACCCTCAGTCAGATTTAAATATTGAAATATATATCACTTTCATCTCATTCATTTCAGTTCACTGAAGCATATCATAATATATACATAAACCCCTCAACTGACACATCAGTTACAATAATTGGATCACAAGGACCCTGTTGAAAGCAATATGAGGACAAATAACACATCGCTTTAGAGTAAACGGTGCAGCAGCCACTTTATGTCCCATGTGATGCTCTTTCTATGTGGTTTATGAGATTCCTGCACAACCAGCCCCTGATGCAACCTGTGAAAATACATCTAAAGCGCTAGACAACGTTCTGAGAAATATTTTCCTGCATGCTCTCACTTTACTGCGAGCTCTCATCCACTCTGAAAATGTGCGGCATATTGATCTATATCATACAGGACGGCCCTAAACCCAATACCACGCATGCAGGGAAAACACTGAGTGAGATTCCTGCCATTAAATATCCCATTAAAGTGCAATTTGACATAAAATCCCTGGCATGTACCCTGGAATTCTCTCGCTTCTTGTTTTCAATGAAACTCCCATCAGGGTTCCTGTTGCGCTTTATTTCGTATTTTTCTTACACAATGGCCTCTTTAGTTTTCCATCAGAGGGTTTGAGGCTTAGCTGGCCCGACGGCTCCTTTGCCACGTCTGATCTGTGAAACTTCAAGTGAGGAGTGATAGAAAGGAGGAGCGAGCTCCTTTAGATTCAGTTTGTTCCATTGAGCTACATTTAACCGGTGGATTCTGAGATGCTACTTTGGTTTAAAGACGTCTGAGCTAAAACATTAGCGTCTTGGCTAACACAGCGCAGAGACAGACAGACATCTGTTTTTAAAAAAAAAAAAGAAAACATTAGAGCGTAGATCTAAAATTTCAGCCTCATGCCATATTTGTCTGAAACTTGAGGAATGTTTGTATGAAGATATTCTGGAATGCAGAAAGAAAGAAAATGGAAGGAAAGCGAATAGCAGAGAATAAAAGAGAGAGAAACCTTAGGAGGAAATGATGCAAACCCCTTTTCTCCAGTAACAAGATTGAATGACAAATTCAATATCAATTTAATTCGGAGTTTATTGCTGTATTTTGTTCTGATTGATCCCTTATTCGCTGTTGCGCAATTGTTGCTGTGTGTGATTCTGTGCTTCTAAACCTTTCGTCTGGCATATACTCATGCAAAATGACAAACAGACCATCTACCTGACGAAGCCATCAGAGTCCTTAGCCAGGAAATGGTATTTACCATGAAAGCAGACATAAATATCCATTAAGAGTAAAACTGCATTTAGAATAAAGAACCGATTCAAGCTGAAATAAACAACAAAACACACTAAAGCTCTTTCTCTCTGTATCTCTCAGCAGGTGTCTACACAAGCAACCTCGACTTCACATAACGCACAGGGAGCTTAAACGTTGGTCCAAAAGGTAGTTAGCAACAGCTTTTGGGATTGAAGAAAATTCCAGCGTTTTGTTCCTCAGCTCCGAGATAATGCAAACCATGTTTGTCAGTAAGAAATGGCGAAATGAAATGAGAAACAAAGTAAAACAAAGACTGCACGGCGAGATCCCAGAGGCTTGATGTGAACAACAATATGTAAGCGAAGAAGTGAGGAGCAAACAATGTTATCAGTTATGAATCCTGTCAGGACAAAGACGCGGTGTTCTGACCTGAAGAAACCCAGGGTTCTTTCTCGAGGAGAGCAGAGCAAACACATGCGCTCGAAGACCTTAGTCGGCGACACAGTATCTCACATAAATTCCTACGAATGATCAATAGGGGCTGACATTCTTCCAGATGATGATGAACAGGGCTTAAATAATTGCCAGAACTCTCCTGAAACATATTTGTCATTTTGGACTGTCCAAAAGATTTGTGATAACATCACAAACACCTGGAGGACTTAAACAGCACATGGGAGCAAACACAGCCGACTGTGAGGACTGCAGACGCTCCCTGCCGTGATACTCCGAACCAACGTTGACCTTAAACAGACGAGTTAGAGAGTCCTAAACTTTGGCAGAGCTTGCCTTTTTTTGCTAAATGAGAAAGCCTGGGTTGGGTAAAAGCTCTAGAAAGCAAATAAAGCCATTATCAAGCAGCTGCAAAGAGGAAATTGACAGAAAATGGCTCAAAATGGCTATTTATTTATTTATTTACTTACTTATTATAAGCTGTTTGTTTTCCAAATACTCTCACTAAATAATACAAGTACACTACCGTTCAAAAAATTTGGGGTCGGTAAGATTGTTGAATGTTTTGGAAAGCAGTCTCTTATGCTCACCAGTGTATTTTATTTGATTAAAAATACAGTAAACATGGTTTAAAATAACGGTTTCTCTTTTAATAGTCTATATTTTAAAATGTAATTAATTCCTGGGATTGCAAAGCTGAATTTTCAGCATCATTACTCCAGTCATTCTAACATGCTGATTTGGACCTCAATAAACATTTCTTATTATCAATGTTGAAAAGAGTTGTGCTGCTTAATATTTTTGTGGAAACTGTGATACATTTTTTTCAGGATTCTTTAATGAATGGAAAGTTCAAAATAACAACATTTAAAATAATAAAAAAAAAAAAATTAAAATTAAAACTGTCACTTTTGATCAATTTAATGCGTTCTTGCTGAATAAATGTATTAGTTACTTAATATAAAAAGAAATATTTAAAAAAATCTTACTGACCCAAACTTTTGAATGGTAGTTTATATTCCAAAAACTTTGCATATCACCCACTTAATCTAATTTAAAATGAAAATATCAAATATAAAAATATAAATTTCTACTTTTATCAGTTGTTTTAAGAACCTCAGACATGTCCTACGTAATTTAAAAGCTGAAACCACTGAACAGACATTTCAACTTTCTTTAGTTACCTACACTATATAGCCAAAAGTATTGGGACACCCCTCCAAATCATTGAATTCCGGTGTTCCAATCACTTCCATGGCCACAGGTGTATAAAATCAAGCACCTAGGCATGCAGACTATGTCTACAAACATTTGTGAAAGAATGGGTCATTCTCAGGAGCTCAGTGAATTCAAGCATAGTATCGTGATAGGTTGCCACCTGTGCAATAATTCAATTTGTGAAATTTTCACACTACTAAATATTCCACGGTCAACTGTTAGTGGTATTATAACAAAGTGGAAGCAATTGGGAACAACAGCAACTCAGCCACGAAGTGGTAGGCCACGTAAAATCACAGAGCGGGGTCAGCGCATGCTGAGGCATACAGTGCGCAGAAGTCGACAACTACAGACCTCCAAACTTCGTGTGGCCTTCAGATTAGCTCAAGAACAGTGTGTAGAGAGCTTCATGGAATGGGTTTCCATGGCCAAGCAGCTGCATCTAAGCCTTACATCACCAAGTATAATGCAAAGCGTCGGATGCAGTGGTGTAAAGCACGCCGCCACTGGACTCAGGCTTCTCTGTCTGGCAATCCGATGGACGAGTCTGGGTTTGGCGGTTACCAGGAGAACGGTACTTGCCTGACTGCATTGTGCCAAGTGTAAAGTTTGGTGGAGGGGGGATTATGGTGTGGGGTTGTTTTTCAGGGGTTGGGCTTGGCCCCTTAGTTCCAGTAAAAGGAACTCTTAATGCTTTAGACAAGACATTTTGGACAATTTCATGCTCCCAACTTTGTGGGAACATTTTGAGGATGGCTCCTTCTTGTTCCAACATGACTGCGCACCAGTGCACAAAGCAAGGTCCATAAAGACATGGATGAGCAAGTTTGGTGTTGAGGAACTTGACTGGCCTGCACAGAGTCCTGACCTCAACCCGATAGAACACCTTTGGGATGAATTAGAGTGGAGACTGCGAGCCAGGCCTTCTCATCCAACATTAGTACCTGACCTCACAAATGCGCTTCTAGAAGAATGGTCAAAAATTCCCATAAACACACTCCTAAACCTTGTGGAAAGCCTTCTCAGAAGAGTTTAAGCTGTTATAGCTGCAAAGGGTGGGCCAACTCCAAATTAAACCCTACGGATTAAGAATGGGATGTTAAAGTTCATGTGCATGTAAAGGCAGGCGTCCCAAAACTTTTGGCAATATAGTGTATGATATGAAGCATTTTGTGTTTGAGATATGCAATGAGAAAGACCTCAGGAGGAAATTCTTCAGGTCAGAGTTTCTCACATCAGACAAGACAGACTCTCTAAGAGAGTTATGTTTCCACACACACACACACACACACGCGTGCGCGCACGCCTCAGACATTTCAGCACAGTACTGCTATACACCCTGTTATGCAAAGTTGATATACACTTCCACACTTGCAATAACAGACAAACATCTCTTTCCCTCATGAACGCTGTTTCATTTGCAGTTGGTGTTAAGACAAGAACTCAAAACTGTGTTGAATACTGTGTGTGTAATACTGAAAAAAAAAATAAGGAGATAAAGAGGGAATGAAAATGGAGGAGAGAGAATAATTGTCACAATGACTAAAGAAGTAATGATAGGTAATGGGCTGAAGACTAAACCGGTATGAACTATGTTTACTGTACAGTATGTTCTACTTCATTGCAAGTTCAAATCTGAACTTGCATGACCTAAAGCGTTTTATCAAAAGTAAAAGCACAAATTCTTTGAACTATTGAACTGCAATATTTTTAACATACTAGTATTTTCATACTATTAAAAACATATTTCATAATATTTACAAATGTCAAGTTTAAATGAAATGATTTATAGAACTATGAGTGTGTGAGAGAATAGAAAAACATATGACCCCTCTGTGACTCTACTTGTAGAAGCCAAAATCATACATGGCTGATACTGGGCTGATGAAACAGCTCTTCCTCACAAAGAGCAAGAGAGAGACACACAGAGAAGGAAAGAATGTAAGACTGGCAGCAGCTCACCAGTTCTGTAGATAAAGTTGGCTTCTGCCTCTGAAGAGGATGGTGACAGCAGGTCTTCATCATACTCGTTAGAGCTGAAAGAGCCTGAGTGGTTCCTCCTCCGCGCGTCCATTACGCCGTTGGCCACCATTACGTGACGGAGCGAGTCGTTAAGGTAACGGTGCAACAGGCTGCTCTTGTATTTGGGTGGCGACACATAGTCATCAGACAATGAGGCTTCCGCAGCTGCTCGAAGACCCGCCCCCACAGCACCACCTTCCTTCTTGATGACGCTCTGGTACATTGGCTTATTAAACTCCCCGACCTGGGCCCGTGCTGCTGGGTCACCATCTGGATGTGATGCAGGATACATGCAAATATGTCAATACAAATTTGGGAAGGTGGTTGCCAAAAAATAGAAAAAGAACTGAGCTATAAAACAATATTTTGTTTTATTGTGTCAATATTTTGATCTCCTGCCCTTTACACCTTCTCAGCAGGGAGAGACACGGTCACATTTTCATTTAATCACCCTTCTCTTCTGCATGACCCCTCAAGCACATTGAAAACGCTCGACTGCATTACACTCCTTGGTGCTGAGAGACTGATAACTGCTACAGAGAGTGAAGCAGAGAAGGTTTGGATCTTTGAGCCTTGAATGGCCTCATTTGAGAAAGTATCAAAATAAAAAAAATTTAATTAAATGTAATAAAAAGTTCAAGATCCTTTCCTAGATTTAGACCAATTTACAGAAGATAAACACAAAAATGTACGCAAAATATGAAATATAAATATTCAAAATATACATGTGATACACTAAAAGGTGCACAAAGAGTGCAAAAAAGGGTGAAAGTCCCCAAAAAACCAAAAGCAAACATTTCATTGCTTAAAAATATAAAAATATATTGGCCAAAAAAAAACAACAACAGCAGGTGGACAGGAATGGCACCTACACTACCGTTCAACATTTTGGTATAAGATAAAAAAATAAAAAAAAGGTTTTATTCCGCAAAGTGACAGTAAAGATAAATAACTTTGGTAGAACTGCGAGTGATAAATCGTCTAGTTTCATTCTGCTTTTTTGGTAACAATCTAATAAAAGTATTAAATTTCTCATCAACAGCGGAAAAAAACCCTTGGACATTCCAATGTCATATCTCAGCCTCGGAGAGAGTGTGTTCAGTTGATCTTTCCGTTCTGTTGATCATTCTTTAAAAAACACCCAGTCATTCATCTCATATTATTTGCTCAGCCACCTGTGGTCCCATCAGTGATTCATTAAAGAACATAAATAAGAGACACTGACATGTTTTATTACTGAATGATACATGAGACACATGCCTTTGATTTTTTAATTTTAGAAAACTATTAGGGACATTAATGCTGAATGTAATACAACAGCAGTTGGACGGTCCAAAATGTTTTCTCTCAGTTGACATTGTCACTCATGTAACTATTACAAAGAAGTTAATACTTTTGTTGCCAAAAGAATCAGACCATTTATCACTTGCAGTTCCACCATTTTTATTTATCTCTTGACTTGTCCTTGTGGTTTTCAGCACACCTTAAAGGGATAGTTCACCCAAAAATGAAAAATATGTAAGTCTTCAGTAAAATCGATATACCGGTAATCATGAACTCTCAAATTCCTTTGAATTAGCAATTTCATCTTTAACTATGTGTGTGGATTCTTTTTTGGTTTTGATTTACTAGGTCCATGGGCCAAATTACAATCGTTTTTTCAGCATATCAGAGCCACATCGCTCACTCCACATTCACTACAAAGATTGTTTTAGTGCACCCTTATTGTATACTGCCTTGACAACCATTCCATAATGCAGGAATCGAAGGTAAACACACTGGAGTTCGCACAAACGCAATATTTCCTAGGATACGGGGTTAGGATTGCGTGAGTGAATGCCTCCTAAGTGAGCTAGGATTTCACTGCAAGGCTCTATCTTGACTCAAATGTGTGAAGAGTGTGTCTGATGCTTAGATCTTCTGTGTAGCACATAATTACTGAGCTCAGACACGGGAACGACAGACCTGATGAAACGTCTGTGCAACAAAACTTTCCCTCTAAACAACTGAGACATTTCATATGCATAGTAAACAACTTGTATGATGTTACATGGTGTGCTTATCACAGCTCATAATATTTGGGTGAATCTCACATCTCCCTGAATTCTTTACTTTTGACTTTTTGTACTTTTGTTGACTTTGACGTTTTATGTTTTGGTAATTCTCGTTATTCTCAATGGTGTATCTTACTAAAATAGACATTTTGTACTGTCTGAAATAATTGTGTATATATATATATATATATATATACTTCATTGTCACTGAAAATTTCACCTTTTTTAAATTTTTTAATATGAATTAACATTGCTTTTACATACTTCATCATGACAATATAATCATTCTGTGCTTTTCTCTATGTGTTGTGACTAAGAGATAATTCAAATATGTAGAGCAAGACATATTTTTTTCCCCTAGAAACATTTCAATAGCCAAGATTCCATCCAAGGAGTTTTTTGAGAAATAAGATTTAGCGCATCAAACTGTTTACCGAAATACCTGATGGAAATGCTAATTATCGATAAAAAATTCTGCAAGTGTCAACACAATCATTTTCTGTTTGAGTTAAGCACATAAATTCTATGGCAAGTTTAGATTCGACCAGAATGTGAGGGAATTAGAGGTCAAAGGTTAAGCCAGGCTGCTGACACAGATTGTGTGCTATTCTACAGTGTAAGAAAAGCGGGAAGTTATTTGTAGGATGAGACAGATGTGAGAGGCAAACACTGGGCATTCCTCTTCTAACCACAGAGTGTGTGTCCTTCTCTAAGACATCTAATCAAGGCACCAAATACAGAGTGTGTGTGTTTGGAGGTCACTGTTAAGCACAGGGGGATGATAAGTGTTCTGACTGAATGTCTGAATGACTGAATTGTGTGCGGATGCTTATGTTAAGCACTGCGGCCAACAAACATGCAGAGAGCCATCAACATCCCTGCATTTTTAACGCCTTAGCGTGTGAATTAGAAAGAAAAAGAGAAGGAAAAAAGAGAGAACTTTAGATAGTAAGCTAGGATGTTTTTGTGTTTATGCATGTAAGTGCAAGATTGTGTGTGAGTGTTTGTGGTTGAGTCCTGACGCCCCATTGTGGTGTGTTAATCACAGTGTGCATGACTGTCTGTAAGCCTACGCGTCTGTCCGGTTAACTTAAACACAGAGGAGGATGCACACACGAACACTGCGCTCGACATACCCCGACCCTGATTTATGGCTCGGCTGCTATACGATGCTATAAAAATGTTTGGAGTGTTGCACTGACTGTATTGTAATAAAACATCTGCGTTTAAGCATCCTGTCTGATCTGTTTCAGCTACATGCTGAATGTAGTTTCTTATAAATACCACAACACTTCATACTAATCAAATTTAGCACCAGGATAGGTGAATTTGTTTGTGCTTGTTTGTTTTAAAGAGCTGTTTTACTTGCACAGTGTGTGTGTGTGTGTGTGTGTGTGTGTGTGTGTGTGTGTGTGTGTGTGTGTGTGTGTGTGTGTGTGTATTCTCAAGCAGTGATTAACAGTGTTTACTGCAATATCTGTGCAACACATGTTGTATATGTATGACTAAATATGCACCTTCTTAAAGGGACAGTTCATCCAAAAACAAAAATCCTGTCATCATTTACTTACCCTCACTGACTTGAGAAAGAAGATATTTTGAAGAATGTTGCAATGTTTTTTTAATTGTTTTTGTCCATACAATTAAAAACAGTGGGGTCCAAATTAAACAATATTAACCTTTTTATTATTTTTGAAAAGATCTTCTTTTGTGTTTGACAGAAGAAAGGTAGGTTTGGAACAACATGAGGTTAAGTAAATAATGACAGGATTTTAATTTTTGGTTGAACTGTGTGTATGATTTTATGGAAGCTTGTTTCCGCCACAGAATAAAAAATAAAAAAGGTAATTGAGACTTTTTATCTCACAATTCTGACTTTTTCTTGCAATTGCGAGTTTACATCTCGCAATTCTGTTTTTTTTTTTTACTTTTTAATTGCGTGATATAAAGTCGCAGTTGTGAGTTATAAAGTCCAATTCTGAGGGAAAAAAAGATTGACTTTTTCGCAATTGCAACTTGGTAACACTTTACAATAAGGTTTCATTAGTTAACATTAAGTAATGTATTAACTAACATGAACTAACCATGAGCAATACATTTGTTACTGTATTTGTTCATCTTTGTTAACGTTAGTTAATAAAAATAAGCTGTTCATGGTTTGTTCATGTTAGTTCACAGTGCATTAACTAATGTTAACAAGATTTTAATAATGTATTAGTAAATGTTGAAATTAACATTTAACAAATATTAATAAATGCTTTATAAGTGCAGTTCATTATTAGTTCATGTTAACTAATGTAGTTAACTAATGTTAACTAATGAACCTTATTGTAAAGTGTTACCTGCAACTTTTATATCTCTCAATTCTGACTTTATAATGCAATGCGAGGTATAAAGTCAGAATTGTGAGATATAAACTCACAATTCTGAGAAAAAAAATTTCCCCTAAGAATTGGACTCTATAACTCACAGTTGTGAGTTTTCTGACTTTATATCACGCAATTCTGACTTTATAACTCGTAATTGCAAGTTTATTACTCGTAAATGTGAGAAAAAATTCTGAATTGTGAGATAAAAAGTCGCAATTATTCTTTAAATTGTTTTATTCCGTGGCAGAAACAAGCTTCCATATGATTTATCAGACACTTTATCCACCACAAAAAATTTGGGGATGACATGTTCCCCCCAATTTTCTTTTTAGTGGTCAATTAATATCCATATTTCAATGCCTAATTGTTAAACTTTACATTCAGTAAAAAGGGACAGTTCACCCAAAAATTTTGAAGAATGTTGTCCATAAAATGAAAGACAGTGGGGTCAAAAACAACTGACTGAAGATTGACTTTTATTGTATTGACAAAATTTTTTTTTTATCTTCTTTTGTCTTCAACAGAAGAAAGAAAATCACACAGGTCTGAAACAACATGCGGGTGAGTAAATCATAACAGCATTTTCAATATTTGAACATTTGGTTTCACATTAAACACAAATGAACTGGGAGACATTTTACAACTACTCATGAACTGTTTGAAGCCATTAACATTGAGTGTAACAGCACTGACTCTTCCTGTAAAAAGCTGTCTGCAAGTTGGGGAAGGCAGTATTTGTGCAACTTGCTAATTTCTTGCTGACCAGTGATTTGTAATTAAAGACCATTAAAAGACCAATAAATGTTTTTCCATTTTTGGCTTATTGATCTTTATATTTGGTCCCCCACACTGTTTAATATTAAATATGCTTGGTCGAACGTGTGTGTGTGTGTGTGTGTGTGTGTTTGGTAACTCTCCATAAATACACTGTAAGAATATTTAGGCTCAGTTGTTTTACGTGTGATTGTTGTGTCGTACCATCAGAGCAGGAGTCATCACTGCTGACGCTCAGTCTTTCTGCGTTGCCTTGGACGTATTTGTTGTAGAGTTTGATCCTAAGGGCCCAACTCAAATCAGGCTGCCTAACTGTGTTCTTCAGCCGCCGTCGAGCATTTGCAAACCAGTTAGACACCTGAGAAAAGAGGGAGGGTGTTGAAATGGTATTCAGGAAAGTTTGACCAATAAATAAAAAGAATAATGAATGCTCGAAAAAGACAAAACTTTTTCTTTCTGTCTCTTTTATTGATTCAGTTTTTCTTTCCTCTGTATGCCTATAAGTATCTCACACACAGACATGTGTGTTTGGACCAAAAGACCCAGAAGCTGCATTGTTTATTGGGACACTATGAAAACCATTAAAAACAGTAGGCTGATGCCACACGCAAATATCCCAGGAACACTGTGAACGTAACATTACTAATGTTACGTTGATGAAGACCTGGGTGCTTATTCTGGCTTCTGCCACTCTCGCCTAATAATATTCCTTTTCCTCTGCCCGACGTCTGTCTTTTTGCAATAAAAACAATATTCGCCCCGGCCTTCTCCATTTCACAGAGACCAGAGACCAGAGACCATTAGATGTTATACTAGGAAAACTTTTCATGCCCGATACACTTCAAGCCACTTATGACAGGCATTGTGCTGGGGCACTTCTTTAAAAATGTTATTCAAGCCCTGAGTTTCCTGACCTCTGCTTTATATAAAGTTCTCAAAGGCCAACAGTCATATTTTTCCTTTTAAACAGGTCAATGGAGGCCAGTAGTTTTTGGAGAAAGCATTAAGGTTTCATACGATCGGTGCCGATGCCAAAGGGGGTAGGCATTCACGGGACGAGTTACTGTGCCCCCCTTCGCTCCCCGCTGAACGCGAAAGAGAATTAGAAAACGATTACAAATGCATGAAATGCATGCATGCATCTGGTAGCAGAAATACACTAGAAGTGAGAAAAGTTCAGGTGTATCTTTGGTCCTAAAGTCTGGAGATGTTCAAGATTTGTTTAGTCACAAAAGTATAAAATTATTTATTCCTTGAAATTGAGCATCGGTTTTGTGTTTGTAAGTCTTTTTTACATATTGTAGTGCAGTCTGCATTTTTTAACAAATGGCTTTTCATGATTATTAGAACCAGATAAAATTTTTAGGGTCATCCAGAATAGCATCTACAGGCTGAGCCAATTCTTAACAAATTTAGAGAACATGTTTGTCTTCATGTTGAGACAAAGACTGAGGCAGATATGTACACAGAAACCGACTGGAAAACACATATGTGAAGAGTTAAACACAAGCCATGTGTCTCTGAATTTATATATTGTCTAAACAATAAAAAAGGAAATCTTTACTAGAGTAAACCTGAATTTTCTTGCAGCTTGTGTTTAGAATGAACACCTGTGCCTTCATCTTAATGTAAAAAGAAAACTGTCATTTTAATAATCCGTCTGTCAAGAACCAGTAGCTCTTGGTAGCACGCTTATGGAAAGGTTGTGGAAAATGAACTTGCTCACCTGCACAAGTGTCATTTGTGAGCCAAGCGCGAGAAGGATTTTCTCTGTTTTAGTGGGGTAAGGATTGTCCCGGTGTTTGTAGAGCCACTGTTTCAAAGGCCGGGCCATGTCCTGCAGAGCTTGCCGTTTATGCCGTACCTTTCCTGGGTTCTGACGAGACCTGTGGAGAAAAACAAGCCAACACAGGCTACATAAATCTCATGACAATTATACAAGACTTAAAAATGGGCACTCATGTGGAGAAATTCCATAGGATTGATTTATTACATATTTTCCACAGTGAGATTGGTATTTTTGTTCTTACTGCCTTCTGTTTTATTGCCAGGGAATGACAGGAAAGGAATCTATAAAGCAATATAAAAATAGTAACAAAAAATTAACTGAATAAATTAAATCCTTATTTTTATTATTATTATTATTATTTTGATTATCAGTATGAAATTACAACCATCTATATCTAAAGGTAACATGCCAGCATGCAGTGAGCAGACGAAAGAGCTCAAGTTTTACAACTTTTTTTATGTTACAGGTTATGCAAACGGTAATATTGAAAATATGCATACAAATGTGTTCAATTTTCAGAGATATTGTAAGGGTTAAATATTCTTACACGACGGCCTAATTAACGGTCATGCTCTGTGAAATGAGTATCATTCTATAATTAACTCTCCCAGTGAGTGATTTTCATTCAGAATCAGTTTACAGTCTGGCTGCAAAACACAGACAGTGCACTTAAATAATTGCATGTAATCCAACATCCACATTATGACACGTGCTCCGATAGTGACTGTAATAGTTTGAAAAAGAGAAATCTGTAAACTTTATAGGTACTGAGAGGCAAGATGGTTTGCAGAAACAAAATGTGTAAAAATCTCGACAGTCACTTTTATTCTCAATTATCGTTCAATATCACAAACTTTCTTTAATGGTTCTGTGCAAAAAGAGGTTCAGCTAAAGTCATCTTTTCAAAAACCATATTGCTGTAAAGAAAAGTTTTTGACATTACAATACAGGTTCAGTATGTTGGTGTCCTGGGACAGGGTTCTTGTAAGCACTGGTGCATATGCGTTTCCTCAAAGAATCATAAAATGTTCTTTGTGGAACTTTAAAATGTTCTCCTGTAGCTTCAGGCTGTTAGTGTGTTTTTCCTCTGATTGGAACCTTTCTTTTCAAGCGTGAACAGAAGCTGGTTATTTAAACCTGTAGATGTCAGTATGGCGCTGTTATATCACCTTGTTATCTTCTAAAAACCTGACTGCACATTTAACATATTTTCCCCCAACGCTCCGAGGTTCATGTTCAGCAAATATTTTCCTTGTAACCCAGATCTGTATTAACAACCTAAAGAAGGTTTTTTTTCCCTCCCTGTTCTCGATATCGGCGACACACACCTCTGTATTTATATTAATAATTTTCATTAGCAGTGATATTCCCCTTGAGGCGAGCAGAGCGGCTGTAGTGTTATCCTATTGGCTCCGCTTACTCGCGCAAACGGTCCTTCAATAAGCGCGAGCCAGACGCACCCGCAGCGGAGGATGTTTGCACAACTTTTTCACAAGACATCACATTTAGCTTCGGTGTTGCTGTGTATCGCAGTCGTATAATGAAGCACTGTGTTGTCTGCAAATAAAAAACAGGTTGGGGTAAACAGCTCGGGGCGGTGAGGCTGAACGCGCTGAGTTCGGAGGGCAAATAAGGGATGACATGGTTTCTCCTTGCGCCCTCACTACACAAATATTCGTGATTGACTGGACCACACATACAGTTGAAGGAAATGTTTATTTATTAGAAACAGACCTGGACGTGTTTTAAATTTGCTACCGAACACGAATGACCTCATGTACCCGAACGACAAGCCCCTGCTAATTCAGCACCATCGACAGCGACTTAATTGAATTGTGAATATTAATTTCCTGCAATTCTCTTTTTAAAACCTCAACGTATCCGAGATAAGAAGAAGGCGTACAGGCTGTGAATTCAAACCAGATGCTCTCTAACCACAACTGAGCGCAAGATCTATGGAAAGAAAACAAAAAAGACTATGAAAAGTCAAACAGTTGGACGTGCCACTGCTTTTCACCGCTTGCCCTTAAAATTGAACAACTTGATATTTATCTTTAAAAGGGTTCTCTGTGCTGTCACGCGGTTGAAAGCATTAACAGCGTTAAAATGACCACAGATGACTTAAACAGGCTATCATTTATGATTTCGTTTTTTCCTACTAAGTATCTTACCATAATAATTAGGCTGATTATTCAGTCATGAAGAATAAATGATGTGCAAAGCAGTTATAATGCAAAAAACCAACCTACTAAATTTGAAAACGTTTTAAAAGTTAAATCAAAGCGGTGCTAATGTGACAACCTGTCGTGATAAGTTCCTTCTATTTTTAGACCATTTCGAATGACTTAAGATGGAAACAAAGGTGTTACCCTACTTAATTAATGAAACATGATAAAACTGATTTACAGTGTATCTGTGAAATCATTCATTTGGAGTATTATAAGAAGACACTGAAGTTTCTGACATACCCGGGTCTCCTGTGCCGGATAGCTGAGCTGTCTTTGATGACTGGGCTGCTGGAGAGCAGGTCCGGATGCTGTCCATCTATCACCTCTAAATAATTTCGACTGCTTCGTTCCACCTCATTCGCCTTCTCCTCGAATAAAACCTGGCTACTTAACTTATTAAACACAATTGTGTTCATCTTTGGTATATTAGTCCTTCTTTCCCCGTGTCAGTCCGCTGAAAGCGCCTTGGCCGCCGTGGGGATGTCCTACTCAACGGAGCCGCTGCGCCTTGTCAAAATCCTGTGAAACAGAATAAAATGACACTTTTGTTCACTACCATCAGGGAGCTGACCCAAACATACATTTGGAAACATCATTTTCGGTAGGTAAAGGCTATATTAAATTGAATGTAAAATATGCTACATAAAGATTCCCTCAGCCAAAAACAAAACAAAGCGCGTGAGTCTGAGACATATCTCGAGTGAGGAATATTGACGGAGGAACTGATGACTGATAGCCTATGTTTGAAACTTCTGTACAGTTTATTTATGCAAACTTGCATTACGTTGAAAGTGTTCAGAATGAATGATGCGTATTTGACACTGAGGTGTCTATAATGCTGCGTTGACCGGTCATTAGCCTATTTCTTAGACTAAAAATAAATAACAAATTGTGTCAGTAGATTTTACATGTAGCTAAAAAATGTTACTTTTTATCATTGATGTGATAAAAGCTTTGTTAACGCACTTGTACATTTATTTATGCTACACATACATCCCTATGGAAAGAGGAACACATATGTAGGAGAAAAAATGTCAACACTTGCAATCCATAGAGAGCGATGGAAATGAACCAAACTTCACCCTGTCACATAAGTTATAGGCTAAAGATTGTGACGCGACAGTGAAAACATTTACAAGTCATAACTGAAAACAGTTGTAAAATGTAGGCTGAATGAACGTACCTGAACGTTCCCCCTTCTGCGTCTTTCTGTAAAGTGTAATCCAGTTTCCAGTTTCCCATTCCCCTCTCACATGTTCTCCGCTCTAAGATCCTGTGCGCAAACCACACGAACCGCTTTCGCCTCTGTGCTTTATTCAAGCGCGCCCGGGAACATGAATACAGGACTCATCTCGTGTTTCCCAGCTAAGCGGCTCAGACGGCGAACATACAGTGATTGTTTTATGCCGGTTTCGCCGCTCTGCAGGGGGAGGCTACCGGGAGACAGCCAGTGCAACAGTGTATTCCCTTGTGTGGGTTCACGTCTGGAACGCGTCCATCACCGACTGCATGACAGTTGTATGGAGTTACTAATATCAGCCAGAGCTGGTGTGATTGGATAGAGTTTATCAGAAGCAGCTTCACCTGAGTATGATGTGCAAAACAGATGAATGGATATATATTACTAGTTACTATTGTATAGTCAAGTGGAGAAATAAGTTAATTAGACGTAGGCTTGGGGAGAGGGCAGATCAGCACAATAGCCTACCATGAATTTATTAGGCCTATAGGTGAAATTGCCTGTAGGCCTAATATTGCATCCATCCTTCAGGCTAAATAGTTTATTTAGCAGCAAGTGAAAATAGGAATACATTTTCTGACTTACGATAAATGTTTAGCTATTGGAACGCTCGAAAACTTATAGCCTATATTAATGTTCTATTTCATATCATACATCATATAACATCACATGATATCGTTTGATAGCCTATTTGGTTATATTCCCTGTAATAACGAAAAACCTTGCGGAAGTCTGGGTTCCTCTCGTTCACCAAAAACGCTTACCGCTCTAGGACAGAAAATCCCTCGAGACCTCATTTTATTGTCTTAACATTTTGAGAGCGGAATCACTTCATTGAACAACCTAATTCTTTTCCAAACATGGTTACCGAGGTCTACAATTACTTCTATTCCAGTTCGCTTAAGAACCTCTATAAACCAATATATAAACAAATTAATTATATCAACGCCATGTGCGATGCTTAATCGGGAGACTTAGCGTGCTGAGGAAACGCTGCTCGCGTGAGTTCCCTCGCGAGCATCGATGTGATTCTGGTACCCTCTCATTTTCCCAAATTACACGACTTACACGTCGCATTGAATGCCATTGACTGTGTCTTTCGGGTTTATCCAGGGTAGTGTTTGGAGGTGAAGTGACTAAACTCGGAGGCACATATGCGCTCCTTACGCCCCGTATAATTGGCGTGTTCCTTTTATTTGGGTGTATTTTTACCTATTTAATGAACAAACTCTCCCGGACATCAGCCTAGTGACTCACTCCCCTCGTGAATGCAATTCATTGAGAGAAAAAGACAGTGCAGATCGACCACTAACGGCCACTGAAATGATGTCCTTTCTCTTACTGTCTCTTGTCTATCAGGGGCTTACCACATGTGGGTGCCCACATGTTTACTCTAACAGTGGCATCTCCAGGGTTACCACATGCCCTTGGGCAGGTAGTCCCATCACTTTGTGGTGTACTTCACTTCGTGGGATGCCCACTGCTTAAAGGTGTGGTCAGAGGGAGAGATAATATACTCTGTGAAGCCTTGCTAAAAAGTGTAATGACCCTTAAGTGCACTTCACCAGTAAACTGCCCTGGTGCTTTGGGTGTCTGCCAGACCAAGTGTCTTATTTAAGATCTAGGTTTATTTGTACAGTGTTTCAACCAATGGATGTTGTTGCTAAACAGCTTGACACATCTACATTTTCAGTGGGTTTTAGGGTTGTACTAACATTTAAATGAATCATTTGATATAATGCGCTTAATGTGTACATTTTTACACTGTACTTATATTTAAAAAATACCTGCATGTATTTACAGCTGTAATTAAGTTCTGTAATTCCATCTATAATTACACTGTTGACCCTTCCCTTACACCCAGGGCCGTTCCAAGCATGGGGCGGAAAGATTGAAGGAGACGGTAGTTGGAAGTGGTCCGTTCTTGGGGAGTTGTGGTTGGTTGGTTGGATTGCTTCCCCCATTTGGCCCCCTAAAGCGCGGAGACCTACGGGCAGCCCTGCTTACATTTTAATCCACTCTTAAACCTAACTATACCACCAAACCTGTTCCTAAACTTAAACCCGTATCCCACCTGAATAGAGGCAAAAAGTTTTGCAACACAGCATGAACGCAATAAGTTCATTGTACTTAACTTTTTTTCGTGCAATATATAAAGTGGGACCAGTTATTTAGTTTATTTGGTGTGAATATACTGACAGTAAGATGCAGGTTGGCTTGCAAACAATAAATCTGACAGAAAACCTTTTACTAAACCCATGTGCAAAGCAAGTGTTCTTCATTACTATTTTATTTCCTTTTCTGCTGGAGCAACATACTTGTGTTTTATTTGCAGAGTTGCCGCAACAGCATCTGCATAAAACAATTAAGTGTTTATGAAGAGCTAATCCAAACTCCATTTACAGGATAGACAGAAGTTTGATGACAAACTAAGATGTTTTATTCAACTTAATGGTGAAATTCCACACCGCTGAAGCTTTCAGCATGTGACCTTGTGGTAATGCCATGCAAACAAGATGCATCCAAGTTTCTCACTGTTTCCAACATGGCAAATTTCAGAGCAATGGAACTGCTTTAAAGTAAACGCAGGTAGTTCTTTCGCCGTAGTTGTAATTTCCTGACATTAGCTCTGTGTCAACATGTCTTCTCATTAGAATCTCAAAATCCCTTTTCTGGTATCATTAATACAGTCTGTCCCTCATTTAAACCAACATTTTCACACCGGCCACAAGCCTTAAATAGGAGTTGAGCAGCCACTGAATGTTGTGCTGTTGGGGCCACTTAAAGAAAGCCACAGACAAGATTTGTTAAAATCATTGGACCTTGTGGAAAATATAAACTGTTGAACAATTACACCCATTAGAGATTGTTAAAAGTGATTCAATCAGTGTTTTTCAAATTACCTGAGCACAAGTCACCAGCAGCTTTTCCACACATACTTAAGGCCATTACTGTGTCCAATTTGAATGGCATTAGTGTCTTTCATGCTGGCAAACACAGTCTTGAAGAATAATTGTGTGTTGAGCTGTTGGTTCATTTTTTCCCACCTTTCCTTTCTTTCTCAGTGTTTTTCATTTAAAGACGGTTTCCTAAAATACATCAATGCCTGTGAAGTATGCGTGTCGTGTTTTGTTTAGTAATCTACTGGGTCGTCTGGCTCTGTGTTTTGGCACGCTGTTATCTTTTCAGGTTGCACTGTTTTCAGAGGTAATACTGTTCCTTTTTTGAAGTGGCTGCTTATTCGTGTGGTTGGTGTATTGAGGTTGGACGCTTCGTGACCTTATATTAAGAAGCTTGTGTGCATGCTGACAGCGCAGGGTTTATTTTAGATTTCAGGAGAACAAAGGAACTTCAACATAACATTACATAGAGCACATTTAGACATGCTGCCATTATGTGATTTACCGATAGCATTATGAGCAACTAGCAGCAGTACATCAAATATGTAAAAACCATAAAAGATTGTGGCACATAAGGATGATTGGCAGCAGTTTGATATATCTGGTCCGATCAGTTACCACCACCTTCTCCTGCTGTGTAAAAATCCAAAGCAAAAAGCTCCCATTACACTGTCTCGAACACACTATATGAGCAGAAAAAAATCTGATAATCATCAGCAGTTGGCCTGCTGCTGCACTCCCTCTGTCTGTCTTTTTCCGTCTCGGTCTCGACCTCCTCTCTCTTTCTCTCACCCATGTTGGGTGCTGAGAGCTTGATGAACACATCCTGATGAAAAGTCAAGGATAATATCATTCTTGGTCCAGAGCCACAAGCCTCCCAGGTAGGTTTAGAACCCAGAAAGGAGAAGGTCTGTGCTGCTCTAGATCTTATACATACACTCACCTAAAGGATTATTAGGAACACCATACTAATACTGTGTTTGACCCCCTTTCGCCTTCAGAACTGCCTTAATTCTACGTGGCATTGATTCAACAAGGTGCTGAAAGCATTCTTTAGAAATGTTGGCCCATATTGATAGGATAGCATCTTGCAGTTGATGGAGATTTGTGGGATGCACATCCAGGGCACGAAGCTCCCGTTCCACCACATCCCAAAGATGCTCTATTGGGTTGAGATCTGGTGACTGTGGGGGCCATTTTAGTACAGTGAACTCATTGTCATGTTCAAGAAACCAATTTGAAATGATTCGAGCTTTGTGACATGGTGCATTATCCTGCTGGAAGTAGCCATCAGAGGATGGGTACATGGTGGTCATAAAGGGATGGACATGGTCAGAAACAATGCTCAGGTAGGCCGTGGCATTTAAACGATGCCCAATTGGCACTAAGGGGCCTAAAGTGTGCCAAGAAAACATCCCCCACACCATTACACCACCACCACCACCAGCCTGCACAGTGGTAACAAGGCATGATGGATCCATGTTCTCATTCTGTTTACGCCAAATTCTGACTCTACCATCTGAATGTCTCAACAGAAATCTCAACAACCATGCCACGCTCAAAATTGCTTAAATCACCTTTCTTTCCCATTCTGACATTCAGTTTGGAGTTCAGGAGATTGTCTTGACCAGGACCACACCCCTAAATGCATTGAAGCAACTGCCATGTGATTGGTTGATTAGATAATTGCATTAATGAGAAATTGAACAGGTGTTCCTAATAATCCTTTAGGTGAGTGTATATGTCCAAGTGCTTAATGTGTGTGTGGGAGGTAGGTAAGGTAGCATATACATTTATAGTTGATTGCCATCATATACCAGACATATATTGGCATAATTTTTTCTATAATATAATATTCCAGAGATAACAGGTGAAAGACAAAGACTGAAGACACTCGCTTGATTTGTGGTTTATTGATCCGGTGAGGACCATATATTGCCCAGATTAATGCGAGAAACATTTACATTTAATCATTTAGCAGACGCTTTTATTCAAGCGGCAATTGGCAACCAGTGGAAACTGATGAAGAGAGGTGTGATGTGCGCTCTTTTCGGCTTGTTAAAAGCTACTCTTGCTGCAGCATTCTGGATCAGTTGCAGAGGTTTGACAGTGCATGCTGGAAGGCCTGCTGGAAGGCCTGCCAAGAGAGTATAACAATAGTCCAGTCTGGATAGAACAAGAGCTTGAACAAGGAGTTGTGAAGGGCCTGATCTTCCTAAAGTTGTATAAGGCAAATCTGCAGGATCGGGCAGTTCTAGCAATGTGGTCTGGGAAATTTAACTGATCATCAATCACAACTCCAAGGTTCCTGGCTGTCTTGGATGAGAAGTTGAATGGAGAAGTTGTGATGAAGTGTTGGGTTGGCTGAGACCACAAGCAGTTCTGTCTTTGCAATGTTGAGTTGAAGGTGGTGGTCCTTCATCCAGTAAGAAATGTCTGTCAGACAGGCTGAAATGCGAGCAGCTACCGTCGGATCATCTGGCTGGAATGAGAGGTAGAGTTGTGTGTCATCAGCATAGTGATAGTAAAAACCATATTTCTGAACGACGGATCAAAGTGATGACATGTAGATGGAGAAGTGGTCCAAGCACTGAGCCCTGAGGCACCCCAGTCGCTAGATGTTGTGACTTAGACACCTAACCCCTCCGTGACACCCTAAAAGGACCTACCTGAGAGGTAAGACCTGAACCATTGGAGTGCGGTTCCTGAAATGCCCTTTGTCATGAGGGTTGACAGGAGGATCTGGTGGTTAACTGTGTCAAAAGCAGCAGACAGGCTATGAGGGAGGAGTCTTTGGCCCGTCTTCAGAGAATGCGCACAGAAGAGTGAAGGGGCCAGTTTGTTGTTTCTAAGGCCACCACATACTCCAGCAACATTTCAGGCCTGCTACGGGGTGGGTTGTGAATAACAGGTGTGTGTGTGTGTGTGTGTGTGTGTGGGCCTACAGCATTTAATATTTGTTTCTATATTGAATATTCAGAGTGACATTTTGATGTTATTTTGTCAATTCATGCAAAGGGGTATTTGATAGAGACCAATTCTGTAATTTAGTCACCCGACGTATTGCTTTATTGGTGTGATATTGTGTCACTTTGTGATTTAAAGCCAATGTGATTGTGCGATTATCTCAATGCAATGTAGCAAAAAGATGACAAATTTTTTGACTATTATAAATTAATGCTGCTAAGCAGATGAAAACATTTATTTTGGTAAGATTTAATGAGATTTGAATCTTCTGATTATTGGTAATGTTGACCACGCACACAAAAATGTCACTTTTTAGTTCCAATTCTTAAAAATCTATGATAAAAAAATGCTTGAATAATGATGTTACTTAAATGTTAAGTTGTTTTGCTTTCAGTTAACAATACCACACATTCTTAAAAACTGTCTTATTGTGAAGGGCATAATTCCTATGCCCATGGTGGTTGATATCATAATACAGGTGATTTTTCCTATTATAATAAATCTGTGTACTCCATAAAGTATGTTACCATAAGCATAGCCTGTCAGTACCAATGCAGTCTTTATTAAAGTAATTGAGCTCTTTATAGGGGACAGGTCTGAAAGCCGACCCAGACACTGTGGTATTTGCGCACTCATTTTTCTGTTTATTTATTGTTAGGCCAGCTAGTTATTTACACTTTATGGATGGGAATGTCAGAATTCATTTGAGGCCGTTAAACCATTTAAGAGAAAAAGAGACAGAGGGAGGGAACTGGAGCAATAAGGAGAGAGTGAGTGAGCAAACCAAAACCATCTAGTTATGCAAAGGCATTACAAGACATATTTAACCTTTGAGAGCGTATTACATTTTGAGGGTTTGTGACCACAAAACAACAGAAACTTAACACTTTGTTGCAACATACTGAGCGAACTAGTGCATGTATGTGTGTAAAACCAAAAAAATCTCTAAAAAGCTAGTCCAGATCTTTGGTCTGTGTGCTAAGTGAGCACGCACTTCAAGTGTATTTTCACAGCCGTGATGCTCTGCTCCCCATTTGGCTTTATATTAAAACACAGCCTTCTTGTCCTCTTGAAGGGAAAACAAAGCCACTTCTGATATTTGGAAGCAATTTTTACTAGTCATTAGTTTCTTTATGAAATATTCTAACCCACTGCCTAGGGAGCTGCGGGAACCTTCCACTTCAAACAGGCGCGTTTCATTTTCACAAAAAATAGCACATGCGCATGCACTTGCATTACATCGCTCCATCCCAGCACGACCTTAAGTAAACACACTGAATTATGATTTTATACAAATGAGACTGTATTCAATGTAATTCAATCAAAATCTAATAAGGAAAAGGTTCCTGGTTGTTTTGATGAGGTCATATTTCTCGGTGAGGGCAGGGATGGAGGTTTAGGTGAAGCATGACCGCAACATTTCTCAGCATATTTCCCTCCCCACTGATTTTCAAATATTAAGGGCTCAACTAGTAATTGTGTGTGTGGTGACACAACCTCTTATTAGCTTTGAATAATTTCCTTGATCAAATAACAGATCCACAAGGAGTTAGCACAAGTAAAGCGCTTTCAGGGTACTTTGAGAAAAATGTTTTTTTTCCTCTCGCTCAAAGGGACAAAAATACTTAAGATCTCAGGTAGCTATTAGCATTTTTAAAAACAAAAGTATGGCTGGATAAGAAGTGAACTGAGGTTTGAACATGCTTAGGCCAGTGCGGTTGAGAACGGTCTGCACTTTTGAGCTGACAGGGCAGGAAGACAGACGCTAGAGCACTAATTCTCATCCCAATGACTTAAACATGTCCTCTGTCCTCAACTCACCATCCCATAAATTCCTGTCCTTCAGTCAAACACGCAACATTTGTTTAATGATGTTAGTTAGGCATGCCCTACTAGTCATCAACCTCAGAGAGAGAAACAGAGAGAGAGAGATAGATGAAGGGGGAAGTAAAAAAGAAGGGTAGTGGTTCTAACATCTGCACTGCTTGGGTAAAATAAGGCCTTATTTATTTTTGGTGATCAGAGTCGTATACTCAGAAGACAATGATTCTCATTTAGAGTCTCTTAGTTTATAGTCTGTTGAAGTAAACTGCACTTAGCCATACATGATAGACTCAACACAGGAGAATCAAGCATGACAAATGCGGAGCCACAGGAAATCAGTTGTAATCAAGCTTGATATCGATTCCAAAATTCAAATATTCAGTTCCGTTTGTCTCCTACTTTATGTCTTTAAATGACATTTACTGTAGAAAGACTGCAAATGTGATTTCTTGGTAGTTGGTTATCACAAATATGGGTCTGATTTCACTTTGACGTCACGTGACGGTTGTGGCCAATGACTTTACGAGTCTTCTGATGTAGATGTCTGCACAAGATGAATTTTTTAGTCCCGCTTCTGCAAGATGCCGTCCTGCTCCCTCCCGCAAAAATATGGGTAAGATGACAATAAGGTCCCATTAGATAACAATGAATTAACTAACATTAACCGACAATGAGCAATACATTTGATACAGTATTCATTAAACTTTGTATTATTTAAACTGTTCATTGTTAGGTCATGTTAGCTCAGGTCCATTAATATTATAGGAGTTAACCGATAAAACTTTGTTTTTAAATAATGTATTAGTAAATATTGAAATTAATATTAACAGATTAATAAATGGATTGTTAGATCGTGTGTGTGTTGTTCCTGTTTGCCTTTATCTCCATTGTTTCCCCTATTAGTTACCATGACGACTAATCACCTTCACCTGTTCCTTGTTAGCCTCGTTACCTAGTGTATTTATACTCCTGTGTTTCAGTCCTTGCTTTTCAATACTCAATTTGATGCTTCCTCGTTTCCTCGCTCCTACGTCCTCAAACCAGTGACATGGAAACGGATCAAACTCGGCCATCTTGATGGTCATTTCAATTCTCTAATTGCACCGCGAGGAATGAGGAACGAGAAAGCGTCATGAGCGAGGATACACAGGTGTATCCTTCCCTCGCATCCTAAGGGGGTGGAGCTGAGTAGGGATGTAACGATTCACTCAACTCCGATGCGATACGATTCACGATACTAATTTCACAATACGATTTTCTCACGATTTTTTTTTAACAAAATGGGATTTAAGACAAATTATAAAATGAAAGTGTTCTTTTATTTCTTAGACAATTCTGCATATTTCTTTGTAAAATTTAAATATATATTTTATGTCAAATAATAACTCCATTGAAATTTTAAAACAAATCCTCAAAAAGTCCCTTCAAGGAGATCTTCCAATGGTGTTTTCTTGGGAGGAGGTTGTTTCAGCTTCTTCACCCTCATCCTGCACTGAGGAATAGCAGAAATAAAAAGACTAGGTAAAATTTAAGTACAACAGTGACAGGGGTTTCACATTGTTATAAAGGCAAGATTTTAATTATAATTTGTATCATTACACTTGCAAGAGTTAGAAAAACAGAACACATTTAGATAAATATGCCATAATAATCAACAAATTACTGAAAAAAAAAATCCATGTACACATTTAGAGAAAGAGATAGTAAAACAAATACAACACCTGGTTCTGCAACAGCACAGCGTTCTCCTTCAGTATGTGGAATACATCCTCGCGCTGGTCTATTTCTTGATGAGGAAGAGCCTGGAATCCATTTACAACGGCAGAAAACAGCCTGGTATCTTTCGCTGTGAAAACACTGACGCACCTTGTGATCTCCGTGGCAATCGTCCTCAATGCCACGAGTGGGGCTGCAAATCCGCCGGTCAGTGATTTGGCCTATTATCTTTTTACATGCAGACGGAGGTGACTGGAGCCTCTCACTGTGGTGATTATTAGTCTTCGGAAAGTCAAAATGCCGCCACACCTCCGATTTGAATGAGTCAACGTAAACTACGCGCTTGCCGTCACCATGCTTCTGTTTGACGGTGCGCTCGCGCTCAACTTCCATATGAATGAACCGAAAACATTCGCTAATTTCACTCTTCTTCGGGCCAATGTGCACGCACAATCCGTAACGCTAGCTACAACTTGCTCGTTGCTATCGTGCATGGGCGTCGGAACCATTGTATGTGGGTGGGACAAGACCCACCCACTTTTTACGACCAATGCTATTGGACACACTCACTTTTATCGTCTCTAATTCAGCACGTCTGTTTACCTACCCCTAACCGATAAACACTTATTATTAAACACATGTTAGACGCTTTATTTCCACTTTTCTAATATTTTCTTTTTTTTTATTTATTGAAAATAAATGCCTTTCCGATCTGATATGTGATGGGGGAAAAGGAGTAGAGCGAGTTCGGCAAAAGGTGGATTCGAACCTCCGGTCGATTTGCGTCAAAACACTCTGCCATGCGTCTGACCCCGTAAAGAATTCAGAGTTTTCCGTAATTCTGTCTGTCCCAACTAGACGTTAAGTAAACAAGGCGATATATTTGTACTTAACTCTTTCCCCGCAACTTTTTAAAAAAAAAAAAAAGTTGCCAGCTACCGCCAGGGTTTTTGATCATTTTCACAGAAATGTAATGGCCCATAGAATATTTTGTTGTATGAATATCTGAGCATGCAATATATCAAAAAAAAGAACAGACCCTCTGCTTTAAAAAACAAACAAAAAAAAAACGTTTTATTCTTGCTTCATGCATTCCTTTTTTATCAACACTTAAATATGGGTAAGTTTCATAAAAAAAGCAACATTTTTAACAAAAAGCTGAGAAAAATCACATTTTTG
Source organism: Coreius guichenoti (assembly GCA_039654105.1). Lineage (NCBI taxonomy): Eukaryota > Metazoa > Chordata > Actinopteri > Cypriniformes > Gobionidae > Coreius > Coreius guichenoti. The sequence continues at coordinate 20,081,664 of CM077187.1, forward strand.
TCAAAGACTACATCCAGATCGGATTCAGAACGATGATTAAACACCGATGGAGTAGATCGATGGGTCGACATTTCATTCACTAACATAACATTAGTTTTGATTTATATGCTGTTTAATGTTGATGATCACGTTATTTTACATATGCATCTGCTTACATACGATCGCTTGTTTCGTTGCGTCTTCTTCGCCTGTGTTTTGATCAGGAGATTCTGTACTCATTCAGAAGATGCGTGATAGCGCCCCTAGCTTATAACAGTGAAAACAAGAAAAACCCGGAAAATTCCATGTTTGGCGGGGAAAGAGTTAATGTAAATGGCATCTACTCCAGTCAAATTTTTCTGGGAGAGGACCCACCCACATTTTTTTTGCTTCCGACGCCCATGCTATCGTGCCTGTAAAGCGAGCTCACAGTATATGGTTTCAGCGTCCCTGCTGTTTAAAACATGTATCGCGGTTCGTTTAACATCTCAACCGACTTGAATGGTCACACATTTGTATCGATTTTCAACCGGCTCCGAATGAATCGTTACTTCCCTAGCTGAGACGCGAGGAAAAGAAGCAAGGGAAGAAAACGAGGATGCACAAATAAGAAATGAGAAACACCCCTTGTTTATCGGTCATTGTCTTTACACCTCAATGTAAAGCTGTTGCGTCTCCTGTTTCCCCTATGTCTTCATGTTTGGATTAGTGCCATCGGCTTCCTGTTTGGATTATCTTTGTGTGTCTATGGAATAAAGACATAATATTATTATTGATTTGACTGCACTGACACTGTTGAATGAGAACTGAACTGAGCTGGATGATGACATCACTGTTTTCTGAGAACTGAACTGAATCAACACTGAACTGACTGTCACTATATTGTCATTTTTAGAGCCTCTTTTATGGCAGAATTGGATTGTGTTTGAAACAATATGTATTGTACAAAGCACTATATAAATAAAAGTGACATGACTTGATTTTATTTTAGTAAAAAATATTAATATCTACATCCTAATCTACAGCAGGTTACACCAACTAAAGTCAAGAATCAGGTTCAGATCAGGTAAAAACTTTTTACAGTGTAGCACTGACATTTGAGTCAAATATAATGTTATATGACAGATTTCCACCGTTTGTTCCATTAGTTTGCGTAATTGTATCTTTGCTTGTTTTGTTGTTTTGACTTCATTATATCTGGTAGAGAAACTACTGGACATTGGATTCATTCCGATAATATAAAACATGATTATTTTTAAGGATTACATTTTATGGGGCTGTCTGAGCAAAAGGCACGCTGCTGCTGTACTGTTGAGGTGGTCTCATTTTCCTCATACACGCTCCTACTTTTAACAGGCAAAATTAATGAGGACATTGAGAGGAGCCATCACCATATTTTTTCAATAACAAATAATAACGCAAAATACTCCATCTCATCAGGGAACTGCTGCACGTCAATTATGCACAAAATCATATTTACTCAGAAGGGACCTGCTACTGCACTGTTCCAAGTTCTCCAAGCATTGTGCCCATTCATGTCACCGTTGATTGAATTTATGAGCAATCTTTCACATTAATGGGACTGTCTTTGTCTGCTTGAAACTATCACCAAATCATGTGTGTAAGTGTGTTTTGTTGGTTTTATTTTCTCTAAATGTTTGTGTATGCAGCCTTCATAACTATTGTGTTTGTGAGCATGTGAGAGAGAGAGAGAGAAGAAAGAGAGAGGAAGAAAATATGCTGAGTGCTTCTGCTTTAATCAGTAAGCAGTCTTCAATTACAGGGTTGCATGAACTTTTTAAACAAAAGTCACATCACCAGATGTGCCTTTTATTCAGACATGTGGACATCAGTACCTGCTGCATTTGTGAATGTGTTGTATTCATGCTCTAAACCATTTCAGAGAATGCAAACTGTGGAACATTTGGTGTGTACACACATAGAAGAAGAAAGCATTTATTGTTATTGTTAAAATTAGATCCTGTGATGAGGAAATTGAGGGAAAAAGCTGAGACAAGGGTTAGCCAGCTTTATGTGGACTCCAAAGAATTAATTAATGTCATGTTTAGCTTTGCCTAAATGCTTCCTGTTATTACAGAGCTGAAGTAAAATATAAATAAACACACATTGGTCATCACAGCTGATCCATTTATACACATTGAGTGGATACCAGGGGGTAAAAAGTAACAAATTTGTTGCCCTCTTCGGTTGAGATTGGGAGGAAGATTATATCTGTGTTGCTTGCGGTTACCCATATTTAGCCTTGTCATTGGCCAGTGCCAGGCGTCGAATGTTGGCCACACAGCTGGCTGCCGCCTCCTGTAGCATCTCGTCTGTGGATCCGATCATGATGAGCAGGAGCTGTGACGGAGAGAGAAACATGTCAGAAACAGCCATCATAACAATCCAATAATGAAAACGCTGGCCAACATTCTCCTTTCATTAGACAGAAAGAAAACCGCATAGCTACAATAACAGTCATTCACGAAGGCCTCTTACAAGCAGTTCTTTCCTGGGGCTTGAAGGAGACATCTAATCTGTTATTAAGCTATAAATGCAACTGTTTGCACACTGCAGACTTTTGCCAGAGGAGTTTACAGCTCCTGCGGCTGCCAAGGCTCGCTGCCTACTGGATGGCAGAGCACTGCGCCGGCTCATTAACTCACATATCAGTGTGTTTGTGTGTTTAGTTATGTTGAGAGGTAGAAAGTGAGAATATGGCACAGATCTTTTGTGTGAGTCAGTATATTAGCGGAATTGTGTTTGTTACAGTAATGAATAGGTTTAGTAGTTGTTTATAAACTCTCCTCTGAACATTTGGCCATGTACTAAACCACACAGTCTGGCCAAACCCTCCCTCAGATCAAAGGTCATATCAGATCCCTCCACTTCAGCCTTGTGTAACCCGCCTCTTTTGATCCATGTTTTCAAAAACGGGTTCCCTGACTCTAAAAAAGACCACTTTCCAGAACATTCATTGTACAACAGAAGGAAACATTTTAATATATAGCCAGAGAGTTACTTATTATACTGTCACACAAAGTGAACCTAAGGGGTAGAGTTTGTGCCAATGCCACACTGTGGTTAAGTTAAACAACATGGTATACTGCAGTTGTCTTTCTGTTAAGGGAGGGAGAGAAACAGACAGACAGACAGACAGAAAGAAAGAAAGAAAGATTAGTAGTGAGTTGTGTTCATAAATCTAAATAAACAAACTGTGGGCAAACACACTGGCACAAAAAGTATTCTAAATCTGTTTGGTATATGTGTGTCCCTCACTGCAGTACCAGTAGGAGGTCATTCATTGAGTCTCATCCAGTACGTCCCAGCACATTTAGGCCAGATGTTTTACTTTACCAAGCAGGCCTTGTTCAAATCAGACTCCCAAGACTCTTAAGAACCCCCTGTCTTTTTTATTTGTAATGCTTAAAAGCAGGATATTAATATGTTGTCATGAATATATTGGCAATAAATAATTTAACAATTATATTAAACAGTCAACAACAATTCAGAATTTCAAAATTCTGGCTAATAGCAATACTGTGAGTCAATGATTATTTTCATGTTATGGCTGATAAGCAATAAATGGCCAATATTAAAATGTAATACTATACTAGAATAAAAATAAAACCAAAAAACCTAAATCAGTCAATTTAAGTGCATTTTAAGTGACTTTAGAAATCACATCATTATAATGCACAGTATAAAAATGGATATTTATTTTGAGATTTTCTAAAAACTATTTAACAGTGTTGTTAAATTATTAGGCCTGGTTTACCAGGATTAGGCCTTAGTTCAATTAGGACATTTAAGTAGCTTTTATAAACGTGGCTTAGAAAAAAACATTACTGATGTGCATCTTGAGACAAAACAATGGCACTGACATATTTTAAGATATGTCAGTGCAAGTTGCTTTCAGTTAAAACAGCTCAAACATGTATTTAGTCTGGGACTAGACTTAAGCCTCGTCTGTGAAACCGGGGGATAGTGTTTTAACTTTAAGTGAGCATTAAAGGACAGAAAAAGTAATGTAAGTGTAAAAATGGGGGATATGAACATGAACTATTAAATATCCAATATCAACTGAAATAAAAACAAAAACTTGGTAGCATGTTATTTAAATTTTTCGCATGTACATACTATGTACTTAATACAGTAATTACAATAACTGGGTAATAACTATGTACTAACCTTGAACCTACCCCTAAACCTAACCTTAACCCATGTAGTTACCTTATATTACACACTACTTTCTTTTGTAAGTATGCTGTAAGTACACGCAAGTGCATGTACTGTGAAATAAAGGGCAGTAAAAAAAACTCTAATACTGACCAATAACCAACATGACACCAATATAAAGTACAGTACATCCCTAAAATTCTGTCTAAAACAGTATCAGTGCTTGTGGATTTGGCAGTCAATATCAGCATAAAGTGTGTTAGAGCAAAGTTTGATCTCTTTTCATGTTATACACACACACACCAAGTTTATATTGACAACACTAAGCCAAGGCACAGGCAAGCAAGACATTCTCAGAATTCCCTGCTAAAAGTTTAAAGTTTAAGAATAAACAGATGGAAAGACTATTCTATCTGTGAGTGCCACCAGATTCCTGAACTGAACTGACATACACAAAAAACTGGGAAAACAACAGCTTTGATAGCGTCTCTCCTCCGGTAGTCTTTATTTGTTAAAACCGCTTTCAAGTTCTTCTCATAATTTCAGCAGTCTGAATGTATCAGTTATCATGTTCAGCTGGATTTGCCGTTTTTAAAATAGGTCCCAAAACACCTCGAAGAGGCGAACGGATGCAAGCACGAGGCCGCAGCAACATGCCAGCACGTTCAGACAAGCTGCTTTTGTGAGCAGTCAGAGGATGCCTGCGACAGGGTCAGCCACCGTTTGCCAGAACTCATAGAGTGTTATTCAGCCGTGGCCAGACAGGGGCTCCTAGGGCCTGGAGCGGAGCCTCAGATAAGCACTGCTCTCTGTCTACCCCTGCCCCTCTCTGCTCTCCCAGCTGGTTTCTGAACAGACTATAATAGCCCACTTGTTAAATACTCCCAAACCTCAGTAACATGATAACTTGCCTCATGTTTGAAAAATGAATGAGAGCCTCTAAGACTTTCTTCTGTCTTATACGCCGCAAGAACGGGACGATCCTGACCTCCAGGAAGGTAGAGGGAAAACATGTTTTCCCAGGCTTCTCTTTCAGCACAAGCACATGTACATAAGTTCTCGCACATGTACGCATGCTTGCACACACATGCTGTCACGCATGTAGGTGTTGCGGTGTTAAGTGCAGCAGCGGTAAGCTGCCGTTTCCTGAAGAGAAAAGCCCCCCGTTCACCCACCTCTCCTTGTTCTCGTCCTTTACCCTCACTCTTTACTACATATTGCACTTTCCTTCTTCATTCACACCATTGATGGACTATAGGACCCAGTTTATTAATGGCTTGTGTCCTAAATGGCCTGTGGAATTGTGAAATCTGCACACAAAATAATCATACAACAGATTTAGTTTTTCATTTAATATTTATATTTTATTTAAGCTCATTTAATTTAAAGTACTGAAATTTGTATGATTAGTTTTAGGTAACAACAAATAACAACACTGGCCTAAACTGTATTATTTACGCATTAGAAGAGATATCATTTCTTCTAAGCAAAATGGACATTACAACTGAAATATAGTGAAATGAATTGAAATCTAATCAAAATGAATCCAAATTGGAATTGAAATGAAACGAGTTTTGTGACTCAAAATTAAATGATTTGGGACATCTGTATCAATACCAAGCCCTACTATATATAAGAGGAAATTTACTGATGTAAATAAGCATTCATTTATTTTTATTCAATCGACTCTTTTGGGTTGCATTTCTCCTTAGTCTATTCACTTAACCTTTGTATCATTCTTTTCCAGGCTGCCCTTTCTTTTTTTTTTAAATTCTTATGACTTGCTTTTATCCCCGGGTGGTTTCACACTTGTAATTTAGAAGTGGGGTTAGCACCCTGGGTTTGGAAACCTGCTACAGAGCAGTTGTTGAAACTTGTAGAGTGTGAAACAATACAGTATTAGAATGTTACGGCTAGATGCTTAGCAACAGACAGCCAATCACGTTCCTCATATTCACGTGTCTTTACAGTCAAACAAACACAGCATGCTGAACAGTGACAGAAAATGTGACTATTGGAGTGAAGAAGAGATCGTTTAATTTAAACTTGAATTTAATGCAAATAAGAACATTAACCCCAGGGTTTAGGAATATAAGCGTGAAACGGTAGCTTATAAATACCCAGGGTTTAGAATGACCCAGGGTTAACTATTTCAAGTGTGAAAAGCCCTAGTCTTTTGAGGCTGTTCATGTCATCTAAACACATCTCCTAAAACTTTTTCTACTCTCACACCTGAAGTACCCTGCATTCCTCACCTCAGACGAAACAGAGGGTCGAGTCATGCTGTTTCAGACCCAAACTTCAGACACATGCTACAGTAGCCAGATCAGAGCACTCAGCGAGAAAGAGAGAGTAAAGGGAGACTGAATAGCCTGAGTGTGTATAAGGACATCATCTGCTTGCCATATCCACAACAGCTTTAACCTGCTACACACAGACCATGACTAAAAGGAAACGTATGGAATATTTTTACAGGTCGAGGCTGAATCATGCTCTTTTTACATCTCTCCTTCATATTTTGCACATTTATGCTCATTTGCATGCACACTGTTCAAACACATAAACAGGAGGGAAAACATCAGAGGACTTTCACACATGGCAAGCACAAGTTTTGCAGTCCACAAAAAATACAATCTAAGCCTCACAAAACATACCAGGATCTGGCAACTCGCACCAGTTGGAATCCTCTCTGATGAAAATGACTGATAATTACCGTTCGTATTTGTAATTTGTCTCGCAAAGGTATTTTTGCCTATGAAAGGGGTTCTTTAATAGAAAAATCTAGCTAAAGCTGTCTACGAGGATTTATGGTTTCAACAAACAATCTGCAAAGCTGTGGCGGTGTGCTGGAGGGAAAGAGAGACCGGATGAAAAGAGTTTTCTGAGCATCAGCCACAACGAGGCACATCCGAATGAAAGCTGTGAGATACTGAGCGTACATGTCAAATCAAACGGAGCATTTAATTGACACATGCTACAGGGCGCTCATACACACAACATGTTGAACGGTGTCTTTCAGAGATCAGCAACCCTAGCCCAAGTGGGCTGAACTTCCATACGTCTGTTTTTTGAGGTGTAACACACTTGTAAAATCACAAAAGGCTTTTGTTTCAGAACCAATTTAAAATGTTCTTTCATATTTCTTTATGAAAATGTTCTTTCATATTAAAAGTTTTTTTTTTTTTTTTTTTTTGTTTAAATAATTTGTGTAAAAATTGTAAAGGCAGAATTTGGAGAGGCTGGAGGGTGCTGAGACCATCTCTAATGTATTTTCCAGTGTGCAGTATTTTCTTCTCAATGCTTAATTTCCTCTGCTAAAGCTTAGGGGACTGAGTTCTACACCATTAAGAATGTCAAGCAGCAAAGTTACAGACAGAACATAAGTCTGAGAGGGCACAGCATGCAAAGTGAGAAAGAGTGAGAAAGGGAGAGAAAGCGAAGGAAATCATTACAGCTCTAAGCTGTTGGGTGTACAGAGCTTCTGACTCTGAAATACGATTGCAATAATAGCAAGAGGCAGACTTGAGTTTTACACCCCTTCATAAATTAGACTGCAGTGCAGACATCGTTCCCCGATAAACTCTCTTTCGAAACCCATTTACAATGGTAGGACATATTGTTTTAACACGTCTTCTGTCACATTAGCCTATATATCATATTTTAAATGTACGGTTGTGCTCAGCTGGAAGCAGAAAATGTGTCAGTCAGAACAAGTGAGGGCACAATTGAAGGCTGGTTGGTTTAACACATGCAGACACATGCATTCACGCAGACACAAACACACTGTCCTGTCCAGTTTTTGTCATTGCTTGAACTGGGCAAAAAAACATTCGCCTTAACGACTTTTGCAAATTGGACATTACTCTTTTGGAACACCCAAAGTTCAGTCCAGCCTCCAATTATGGGCTGAGCTGAACCACATTCACGGCACCAGCACATCAGACTACAGCACACCATTAAAGGAACATGGGAAAAAATATTTGGCTGCAACACGACAACCACTCTCATAATTTATATCCAGTTGTTATTGGGGGTGTGGGGGAGGCTTTTAACTGTATGTACGAGCTCTCAAACAGTTTTCTCATGTGAAAATCTCATTGGGAAAGCAAAATGTGGTTAAATTTGAATATTGGCAAAACATGTTTTTTTTTTCTCCCAAACTGAATTACAGTGTACATGGCAAAAATAAAATGCCATACATCTTTTATTGAAGAATACGTAGTTCACTAGTGTTAACTGCAAGCACATTTGTCAGATAGAGAGTATCTTGGGTAAATGTAGGTTATTGGTTTAGGCTATAAAAGACCTCTTAGACTTGCACTGTCAGAAAAAAAAAGTTAAAAAAAATAGTACCTCTAAAGGTACAGCAGCTTGTCACTGGGGCAGTACCCTTAAAGAGACAACTTAGTACCTTATCTACCCCTAAAAGATGCATAGTTGTACCTTAGAGTAGTAATTTTAACAAAAATTCAGCGCCAGCATTTTTAATCATTTGCACAAAACTTCATGGCCCCCAGATTATTTTGTTGTTTGAATATCTAAACATGATATACACCGATCAGACATAACATTATGTGTTGTGTTGTGTTGGTCCCCCTTTTGCTGCCAAAACAGCCCTGACCTGTTGAGACATGGACTCCACTAGACCCCTGAAGGTGTGCTGTAGTATCTGGCACCAAGATGTTAGCAGCAGATCCTTTAAGTCCTGTAAGTTGCGAGGTGGGATCGGACTTGTTTGTTCAGCACATCCCACAGATGCTCGATTAGATTGAGATCTGGGGAATTTGGAGGCCAAGTCAACACCTCAAACTCGTTGTTGTGCTCCTCAAACCATTCCTGAACCAATTTTGCTTTGTGGCAGGGAGCATTATCCTGCTGAAAGAGGCCACAGTCACCAGGGAATACCGTTTCCATGAAAGGGTGTACATGGTCATCAACAATGCTTAGGTAGGTGGCACGTGTCAAAGTAACATCCACATGGATGGCAGAACCCAAGGTTTCCCAGCAGAACATTGCCCAAAGCATCACGTTGCCTCCGCCGGCTTGCCTTCTTCCCATAGTGCGTCCTGGTGCCATGTGTTCCCCAGGTAAGCGACGCACACACACCCTGCCATCCATGTGATGTAAAAGAAAACGTGATTCCTCAGACCAGGCCACCTTCTTCCATTGCTCCGTGGTCCAGTTCTGATGCTCACTGTTGGCGCTTTTCGGCGGTGGACAGAGTTTAGCATGGGCACCCCGACTGGTCTGTGGCTATGCAGCCCCATACGCAACAAACTGCGATGCACTTTGTATTCTGACACCTTTCTATCAGAACCAGCATTAACTTCTTGAGCAATGTGAGCTACAGTAGCTCGTCTGTTTGTTCGGAACACACCGGCCAGCCTTCACTGGCTAATCAGTGTTATTCACTGTTATGCCTGATCGGTGTATATCAAAAGAAACAACAGAGCCTCTGCTTTTTAAAAAAAAAAAACTAGCTTCATGCATTCTTTTTATATCAACACTTGAATATATGGGTAATATGGGTAAGTTTCATAAAAAATGCAACATATTGAACAAAAAGCTGAGAAAATCAAGTTTTTGTCAAAGACTACATTCGGATCGGATTCAGAACGATGATCAAAACAGATGTAGTAGATTGCTTTCATCAACATCTCCAAAGCTTCACAGTCCTATACCTCTTCCTCGGTTGACATTTTATTCGGTAACGTTAGGCAGTTTTGATTTATATGCTGTTTAATGTTTGATGATTGTGTTATTTTACATGTGCATAAGAAATGCTTCTATTGCTTCTATTTCTGCTGCTTCTTCGCCTGTGTTTTGATCTGGAGATTCTGTATATTCAGAATATGCGCTATAGCGCCCCCTACTGTATAACAGTGAAAAGATGGATTGGCAGAAAATTCCATCAATGGCTGGGAAGCGTTGTATCATAAATTACAGAAAATTCCGTAACACTTGTTTGATGATTCATCCCCGCCTTTCCGAGAGCTACTCTGCTCTGATTGGTCAAATGGCCCAGTCTGTTGTGATTGGTCGACTGCTTACAGCGCGTGTCATAAACGAAATGCCCATTACCAACTGAATTTCAGCTACGGAGGCTTCCTTAAGCTCCGCAATGGTATACACCATACACCATAATGATGGCAATGATTTTACCATATAAATTCGAGCACAAGTCCGATGATGAAACATTGGAAGGAATAGTTATTCAACCTGAACATCCATCGCAAGGACGACTTGAGCAGGATGTTTCTCAGTGGTAAGTTTTTACTCAGATTGTCGTACATTATGAGATGTTGCAACTGTAATTCCTCTGCATCAGCATTAACAAGTGTACGTCCATCAACAATCCGATGTGTATAAGATTGGAATTATTGACGACTTGTTTTGGCAGAATCGGTTCTTTCTTTTGGGAGACAATAACTTTATTTGTTGTGCACTTTGATCTTTAAAACTTTGCAAAAGGGGCACTTTAACTAATGATAACAAAGATTAATACCGTAACAAATGTATTGCTCATTGTTAGTTAATGCATTAATTGTAAAGTGTTACTAATGCATTAGGTTAAGCTGTTGCAGTCTAGACCTGTCACTCTAACAGCCACATCTTGAAATGCTTGATTTTTGGCATTAGCGGAGAGCATTTTTCCCTAAATAACCCTGTAAGTACTACAATAAAACATACATCACACCTAACACATAAATCCGTTTAGTTACTTGTAAATTGAGCAATTATTACGGAAAGTTTTAAAGACCATGTAAGGCATTGTTGTCTAACATAGTGTGTATCTTTTGATTTGAGTGCCATATTGAGTTGATTCCAGAAACTGCCACTCAGAAAGTATCCCAGCAGTGTTCTGTCACTCCCGACCAGCCTGCCCTGGCCAAAGTCATGCCACAGTCACATTCTGCTCCTTCTTCCCAGCAGCTTGCTGAGCAACCGTTCCCCGCGCAACAGCCTTTCAATGCTCAGCAGCCCTGGCATGCTAGAGCACAGGGGATAACTGGGGGGTGGCGGAGCGAAGCTCAGTATACACACTGCTGTTTGCTCTACTGAATTCCCATGACGGTTAGAAAACACTCTTATTTCCGCCACCCTTCCCCCCCACAACCCATCACCCCAGTCCCACTTCGAAAAATAAGAAAACATGCCTTGTTCTCCAGCCCTCATTGCTTGAAAATAGTTTGAAATACATCCTTTAAAAGCTTATTAGTGATGTTTTCACATGTCACAAGCTGCGGTTTGCCAACTCTGCTTGCACTATGGAGAGAGCTCTCAACCGAGAGGTTTTAGCAGCTAGCAATGCAATAAAGAAGATGTATAAGCAGGTTATTGGTATGCAAACATATAAAACTAACATTAAGTATGATCATTCAGTACCTTGACCACTCCGTTTTCGTGCATGGTGATGCAGTTGTTAGGGTCTTTAGACAGCTCAAACAGAGCCCGGGCTGTCGCTTGGTGCACTGATGGGTCATTTGAGCGAAGGTAGCCTACCAGTGGACCTACAGCTCCAGCCTGCCCAAACGACACACAATTACTTCCCCACATACAGCAGCAGGCGATGGCTTCCGCTAGGTACCGCCGTAACTTATCGTCCCCCTGTCCATCCACACAAAGAGAGAGAGAGAGAGAGACAGAGAAAACATAATTAAATAAAGTGAGAATGAGTGACAGTTACTCATTTTCAATATGGTTACAATAGTAAAAAATTTATTTTCAGTAACAAAAAAAGATTTCACAAGGTGTCTATACAAGTTCTCTAGTGGCTTTTGTTAGAATAACCAAAATGCCTCTAAGACACCTAAGGGACACAACTTCATAAGGGTCTTATAGGACAATTCCAGAGAATTGAATTTGTCAGTGTGAAACATGGCTGGAACAGCACTCACAGTGTTGGTGAGATTGGCCAACATGGGAACCACACCATGGTCTGTAATAACGGCAAGGTTCTCCACATCTTTGGCAATTTTGGCAATGGCTGCGCACACGCTCGCCAGCACATCTTTATTCTGTGATTTTAGCAAGTTAACAATGAGCTCCAAACCACCCACAAAGGAACGCACCATTTCCCCAGCATCCTGAAACACAGAGAAAACAAGAAACTGTCATTAATTTTGATTGCACACAAAAAATGGCTGATTGAGAAGGCTATTGTTGTGCTTTATCATGTGAAATCATTCACTGAACTATTGAGAATAGCTACATTTTTCTTATTATATTTGGAGACACTCCAGCATGCTTTGGGATGTGACACAGACTAAGAGAAAGTCTGTACTCATTCTGTCACACAGGAAACCTGTACAGGTCAAACTCAATCAGTCCACACTACCTAGAGAATATACTCACCTAAGAATGGAAATATGGCTGACAAAAGGTGCATTTGTTATTTTTATAGAGGGCACATTTTCTCCCAAAGGCCTTAGGTCACATGGAGGCTCATGCCAAAGTCATGACAGGCAGCAGAGGGCCAACCACAGTAGAAGAGTGGGCATTAAAAATACACATGCCGCACAGAAATGGCAACTTTAGCTACTCTTTTAGTCCCAGTTCAGTCATTTAAATGGTGCCAGAGGGTATGTATCATGCCAGCATGGCACCAGGCTGTTTAGAATGATTAAAAAATAGTACACTGATATCTTTATTGATGGTACAGAGGCATATCATTATGGTTTTGAAATCAGATGGAGCCAAGCATTCAGTAAGCAAGCCATTCTTATATTGTGGAATGATTATGAAGTATGGAGATTATGCTGCTTCTGTTCATTCATGTACAACAAGATACAACCATGACTTGAGTTCACCTCCGTGTAAATTGGATCCTCCTAACCTAGAGAACAAAGTCTAAAGTCCCTGATCCTATTGTAAGTGCAGTCCTCTGAGGTTCTCTTGAGAACAATAAAATCTGTCCCTCTATAACCCTGTATTCCACAACACAGCTTAACCCTAATAAACCCTTGTACACAGCACAGTAAAAAGCAGCCTTCCACCCTGCAGACCCAGAAAGAGAAGCAGAGACCCAGCACAGGTCAAGCGTGCAGAGTGCAGTGAAGATGGCAGCATCAGAGAGGAGCCTCTAAAGTCATGCCAAAGGATGAGCTCTGTGTTTAGTGTGTCTGGGCAAAGATCAGGGAAGAGAGGGGAGAAATCTGCAGCGTGTCTCACACAGGAAATGGCAGTACAGGAATACTGATGAACACTGAGAAATAGAGAGAGAGAAAAGCGGGAGCAGAAGAGGAAGTATGGCAGAGCCACCAGCTGCGGAGGGTCACTGAGGAACCCTTTCAACCCAGGGCCCAAAAAAACATCCCCAACTAAGTTCCACATCAGCAAACACAGCACGAAGTCAGACATGCAGAGAGGGAGGAAGAGTGAGGGAGAAAAAGAGAGAACGGATGAAACACAAACAGTGTACAAAAACCAATGTAAGCCAAGCTGAAAAAGGCAGAGGAAAAGGCCTGAGGGAGAAAAAGGGAAGAACAAGATGCTGAGAGTGTGAATATGAGAGATAAAATTGAGGGAACTGCACTCAATAAATATTATAGCATTAAGGGGAGTGAGTGAGAGGTATAACATTTTAAATATATGATATATGCATATATGCATATAATATATGCATTTGGAAGATGTTTTTATCCAAAGCAACACCGTAAAATGCTTGAACACCGTGAAATACTACAGTCAATGGCCAATTCTCACGTATGTTCTGCACCTGCTTGAGAGGAAATAACTCTCCATACCAGCAGGTGGCAGTAGTCTGTATTCTGTATTCGTCATTCAAAGAGAGAAACTGGAAGAGCTAAGACTGCAGATATGAAAACGGTAAACATAGGATCATTTGATAAATTTTCACTGACAAAATACAGTCATATCAATAGGAATCCACAGGATCTGGAATTTTGTGCAAGCGTGAAAGGTTCCCCACACAGATTTCACAATGGGCTCAAGGATTTGCCGTTGAAAGGATTTTGCTTTGAAAGTAATTTCTTTGTGAGCTGTGCTTTAATACCCCACTACACTATTGACAATAAATAATAAATCAACTTTTTGCCTGCAAAATTTCACAAAAATTGCTAATGTGACCACACTTTGATTCTTTGGGCTAGTTAAGCACAGTCCTCATTAAAGCAGACAGCACTACATGCTACATGCTGAACATCCTCTACCAGTAAAGGAACAAAGCACAATCATACAGTAGCTCATAATCACTAGAGGATTCATAGTAAGTACCAGCTGTGAGCGCTGGTAGGGATTTTGAAGCCCCCAGATGTGGTTCCTCAAGCATGATTCTCATAAATCTGGCCCTGCAGCTGCTAACTCAATCCACATGGGGCTTTATCTAAATAACTGCTGCTGTGAGGCTGATCAGGTTCCCAGCGTGGATGGGTACATAATTTCATATAGTCCTTGCCACCAACCCTTACAAATCCTCTCTCCAAATGTGCATGCTAAGGGCTGCTGAACCATTGCAATACATGAAATGAACCTGCATTGTTTTAGCCACAGGGGGCTACACAGAGAAAGAAAAAATAAGAAATTCTTCCAGAGAGAAGCAGAAAACTGTTTGTTTAGACAAAAAAAAAAAAAAAATTAACATTCATTATATAAACAATGTTCTTTTATTTATAACTGTGCTGATAATCTACAGGAACAATGATGCATTTGTGTTAATGCGTTACACAAGAGGCTCAGGAAAGCAGACTTGCTCTGTGCCAGCTATGAGATTTAATCTATATACAGTGGGGAGAACAAGTATTTGATACACTGCCGATTTTGCAGGTTTTCCCACTTACAAAGCATGTAGAGGTCTGTAATTTTTATCATAGGTACACTTCAACTGTGAAAGACGGAATCTAAAACAAAAATCCAGAAAATCACATTGTATGATTTTTAAATAATTATTTTGCATTTTATTGCATGACATAAGTATTTGATCACCTACCAACCAGTAAGAATTCCGGCTCTCACAGACCTGTTAGTTTTTCTTTAAGAAGCCCTCCTGTTCTTCAATCATTACCTGTATTAACTGCACCTGTTTGAACTCGTTACCTGTGTAAAAGACACCTGTCCACACACTCAATCAAACAGACTCCAACCTCTCCACAATGGCCAAGACCAGAGAGCTGTGTAAGGACATCAGGGATAAAATTGTAGACCTGCACAAGGCTGGGATGGGCTACAGGACAATAGGCAAGCAGCTTGGTGAGAAGGCAACGACTGTTGGCGCAATTATTAGAAAATGGAAGAAGTTCAAGATGACGGTCAATCTCCCTCGATCTGGGGCACCATGCAAGATCTCACCTCGTGGGGCATCAATGATCATGGGGAAGGTGAGGGATCAGCCCAGAACTACATGGCAGGACCTGGTCAATGACCTGAAGAGAGCTGGGACCACAGTCTCAAAGAAAACCATTATTAACACACTACACCGTCATGGATTAAAATCCTGCAGCGCACGCAAGGTCCCCCTGCTCAAGCCAGCGCATGTCCAGGCCCGTCTGAAGTTTGCCAATGACCATCTGGATGATCCAGAGAAGGAATGGGAGAAGGTCATGTGGTCTGAGGAGACAAAAATAGAGTTTTCTGGTCTAAACTCCACTCGCTGTGTTTGGAGGAAGAAGAAGGATGAGTACAACTCCAAGAACACCATCCCAACCGTGAAGCATGGAGGTGGAAACATCATTCTTTGGGGATGCTTTTCTGCAAAGGGGACAGGACGCCTGCACCGTATTGAGGGGAGGATGGATGGGGCCATGTATTGCGAGATCTTGGCCAACAACCTCCTTCCCTCAGTAAGAGCATTGAAGATGGGTCGTGGCTGGGTCTTCCAGCATGACAACGACCCGAAACACACAGCCAGGGCAACTAAGGAGTGGCTCCATAAGAAGCATCTCAAGGTCCTGGAGTGGCCAGGTCTCCAGACCTGAACCCAATAGAAAATCTTTGGAGGGAGCTGAAAGTCCGTATTGCCCAGCGACAGCCCCGAAACCTGAAGGATCTGGAGAAGGTCTGTATGGAGGAGTGGGCCAAAATCCCTGCTGCAGTGTGTGCAAACCTGGTCAAGAACTACAGGAAACGTATGATCTCTGTAATTGCAAACAAAGGTTTCTGTACCAAGCATTAAGTTCTGCTTTTCTGATGTATCAAATACTTATGTCATGCAATAAAATGCAAATTAATTACTTAAAAATCATACAATGTGATTTTCTGGATTTTTGTTTTAGATTCCGTCTCTCACAGTTGAAGTGTACCTATGATAAAAATTACAGACTTCTACATGCTTTGTAAGTGGGCAAACCTGCAAAATCGGCAGTGTATCAAATACTTGTTCTCCCCACTGTATAGATGAGACCGACTACTTTGTTAGCATCTCGTTCTTCGTATTCTTTAAGTATTGATACCACAATGGCATTAAATGTTGCACTGCCATCTATCGACATTGTCGCTAAGTTTTATGTAAATTACACTGCTTCCAGTGAGTTTTAGAGAGAGGTCTGCACAAAAAATGAATTCCCTTAACTGTCCAATAGAAAAAGAAGCAACTTGGGCATCGCTACTCAGGATTTTCTTGGTCATCAAATCTTTTCACCTTGTGTATGCCATAGAGATGTTTTTGTCTTTCTGTCTTCTGGTTTCCAAACTTTTCTGCCTTTTCGAACATACAGGTACTGATTCCTCCATTACCTCCGCTGGTATAGCACAATACTAAGTGTGTTCTGTTGTTTAATTTTCACACTTGGCATCACCAAACAACACTACGCTATTAGATTATCAACAACAGCAGCAGATAATAACATGAGGATTCTCTCCTACAGTATGTTTAGTGAAACACTGCAGGTGGAGATGAACGGGGGAAAATAAACCTGTTTTGAAACTGGGCATAAATAAATGTACCTTTGCATTTTCAATGCAGGGGCAGATGGCCCAGGCAGCACTGGCCTGAACTTCTGGATTGGAGTTCTTCAGCAAAGACCAAAGAAGACGTACACCATCAAGACGATCGATGATCCTGAGAGAGAAGAATAACAACTTGTCACATCTGGATACTGCGAGAGATGTCACACCAAGCATACAACAAACTGATTTCTCACCCGTAATTACATAGTTTACAACGCAGTGTACAGTGTAAGCGCATACATTTATTCCCCAACATGTTTATATGTCTGTTTTTCCCAGGGTTTAGTTTGGCTCTTGCAGCGGACTATCCCTCCTGTTGTGACGATGAAAACATTATGATGATGAAACAGTAGCAGATCAGAAAGCTGCTCAGCATGGTTTTCCCATCACATCCCATCTGCACAGTTCCTCACGCTGGTACCCCCTGCTCACCTTCCAAACCTTCTAACAACTCCATTCAAACATGTTCACATCAGCCTGGCCGAAAGCTGACCCGTACAATGCTTTTAGGAGGTCAGTGCGGATATTTATAGAGAACCGTGGACGAACACACACATTCACACACACTCGCACAGAGCACGACGTTTAACTCTGTTCCTGTTGGCGACTCGGAGGAAGAAAAAACCCGGAGGAAGAAAAAACCCAGAGAAAGTCAGTTTTCCAAGTCAAACATTCTCAGAGACAAGTCTTTCTATATTTCACTGCTTCTGAGTGAGGTTTACTTAAGAACAGGCTGTATTTCATGCTGCGGATATGATTCTACTAAAGGATCTAGTCAGGCTCTGGGAAGCACGGGAAAATGACTCTTCAGTGCGGTCCGTTTGTCAGGTATAAATAACATGTAACCTGTTTCCCATGTGTGCATCCAGCGACAAGGCCGACATTCAATGCTGTCATAATTGCTAAACCACGCCGCAAAGGGAGGCGCCAGTGAACGAAGGTTGGGCCAAGCACTGGTCAGATCTATCTCAACACCAAGCGTACCCCCCGACCCCATCCTCATAATAAATCAGTTTGAGAGGCATGATAACAGGGAGAGCCCCACGCTGTCCTAAGAGGCCACTAAATCCTTCAGGAGCAGGACATAATCCTGCACTTGAACAGGTAAGATGCACTCAACACTACAGCAGTAGGATGTACTTAGAAATCAGTCCCTATGCTGGTGAAGCAGTGGAAGTTCATAGTTTGGGATCTGTGCACCAAATCCATGTGTCTGACAACAATGACAAATTCAGTTGTAATTAATAAAGATGAAATATTTCAATAAATCATTTTGAAAAGGTAATTAGTGTGTTTTCAAACTGACCAATAATTTTGAGATTTCCAGATAACATGTGGAGGGCAGATCATCATGTATTCTTTGTACTGGTCTTAATTTCAGAAACAGGCCTGAACATGCTGTTCTACAAAAAAAACAGTTATCCAATACGAGCTATGCTAATTGCTTTGCAGACTACTGTGTTTAATTCTCAAAATAAACCATCAACATGGAACACAAAGGAATTAAAGCACATTCAAAAAAGACTGTTTAAAACTACAAGGAAATGGGAACAAAAAGACAAATCCTAAATATAGATTCCATGAGAAAACATGTTCTTCAAGAGCTGTTACATAGATCTTCAGCACTAAAGTTCTTGGTCACTTAAATAGTTAAATGAAATGAATGACCTTATTTCTTCAAAAACAAGCTTTGTGGACTTTTACTACACCATTGTGGTTGCTCACATCCATAAACGTATTAATCTTTCAGACAAAGGCTGTGTGAGCTTGGGTGCAGAAGAGAAGGGGAACAAAACGCACTTCATTTGTGTCCAGCCTTAATTAAGAAGGGGACTGCAGTCTATAACAATCTTGTAAAAGCAATGAGAATCAGATGTGCTAAATATACAAAAAGGCCAATACTCAAATCTCTGTGAATGTGTGAATTACATGGCAGTTTCGTGCTTTGCATATGTTTAAGACAATGATGCTTGTTTTTCTGTTTGTTAACCATATGCCACCTCTAGGGCTGAGTGTTGATACAGATTTCCTTATGCGATTTATTTTCCAGTTCGATCGATTTGATTAAATTGGATTTGATTAAATACTGATTAAATTCTGGTTTAATTTAATTCAGATTCCTTTGGGTGCATTTCATTTATAGTGTCAATTTTGCTTATATATGAAAGAAATTCTCTCTCTACTAATGTTGTAAATTATACAAGGAAGTGTTTCAGACTGGTTCAAACCAGTGATGAGTAATTTTTTTTTTCAGACTATACATACTGTACTATACATACACTGACCTGTATGTTTTTGATTCACAAAAAAGTTGGTTCATAACACTTATTTGTTAGCCAATTGGACTACATTGGTTGCATTTGTTTTTGTTGGATGCAGCCTGAGAGAGAAACTCAATATAAAGATGTTTTTTGCTATTATTTCACAGTACACAGTCTTTTTATTGCATGACACTCAATACAATGCAGTCAAGTGCACAGAGTGAAAGTTAAAAAAGACATTCTGTATACTCATCTGTGCTTATGCTCTCCTGCCTGTTTCTGTTTAGCAAGTCCAAATGGCCGTTGTCAAAAGTGCTTTTCAGCTTATACAAACTGACCGCATTGAGACAATAAAAGGCCTCCACCCCGGCCACAGCTATGAGTCTCACAGCAGGTAGAGTAAACACAGATCTTTGGGCTCTGTAATTACGGCACCAGGGCTAAGGGCTCTCGCCCTGCATGTGTGGAGCGTGGAGCCCGTTCAAACTGCACAACCCTGGGCCTGTTGGATTCGCTGCAGAAGCGGTGAACATGGAATCTTTTACAGAGAACAAGAACAATGCCTTGTCATTCTAAACCAAGCCAATGGCAACAGTGAGAGGGATTACAGGGCCAGTGTTGGACACTGTGAGGATTGTCAGCTGTTGGATTGTTTTTGGACAACTGTTTTGGATCCAGGTTAATTAGGTAATACAAAAATCTGTGAAAACAGTCTGATATGGGCAAAGGGGAAATCTGTTATAGTTATACAGTACAGAGCGTTATTATTTGACTTGCAAAGGACATATTTTAGAGTGTTGTAAAGTTAAAATCAATCAATCTAAGGTAAGACTTACGCCATGTTCTCAGGGTCAGTAGCACAGGCTCCCACGGCCCTTGTGACGTTGACTAGAAGGGCCTGGTTTGTACCAGTGAGTAAGTTGACCAAAGGCTTGATACCACCACTCTTGCGGATGATGGCAAGATTCTCAGATATTTGGGCACATTCTCCCAGAGCCCCCACTACATTAACGAGTACCTCTTCAGGTTGGTCTGTGAGCAGACGTACCAGAATCTCCAGTGCCTTATACTCCTGAAACCTGGGAGAAAGAAAAAAAAAAAAGATTACTCATATGCAAGCCCAGGAAAATGGTGCATACATCATTTCCAGAGTGTTTCCAATCAAAAACAAATACAAGGACTCAAGGCATCATATACAAAGGCATCAATTGGTTATCTGCAAAAAGAATAGCATTTTCTGTTGGTTCCACAAAATAAGCATTTCTGGTGCAGAAATGCAAGCACTTGCTTGTAAACTAAAATCTTAAAATTGCAGCTGTTGAATAAAGTTTTGTAATGAATAGTGAGTTTTACCCCTTTGTTTTTAAATTATTGAGTTTAAAATGTAGCATCTGATAATGGGATAATGGTAAATCCAAGTTGTGTCAATATTGCTCTCAAGGACCTTTCTTCATTGGACATGAAATCTGGTTTGTTTATAATTAGATGAAGCATTTTTTTCCATCATGCAATGGATTGTAAAAACATGAAGACTCAGAACCCTAAATAGCAACAGGAAGTATTCGTAAGGGTTGTGAATATCTGGGAGGAGAATAAATCCGGTGATGTTATATTGCCGCAACATTTCCCACGCTGCTCGCAATATGCATTTATGCGCAATGACCACATTTTCTGGTTTGGAGCAAGACAACAAGAGCTTTTGGTGCGATTCTTGCCTTGTTTGCCAAGTAGTGGTAAACTACAATAAACATTTAAAAGGCATATAATGTGGTCACAGGGAGCCTCAACTAATCTCTGATGTACGGTTAAGCTATATGGCTTTTTTTATTCACAGTTACGGTTTCTGGCTAAGCAACCCTGATGGCCATTGGAAAGAGTGTCCAAGGTCACTTGGCTCTGGTCAAAGTCAACCAACATTTTTTTGTGAGTGAAATTTAAAGAATAGCTGCCAAAATTTGCTCAGCTTTAAAAAAAAAAAAATTTAAATTTTTTTTTTAAAAAGTCATAAATAAGGCCAGGCCTATGCTTAAACATAGCATGTAAAAAAGAGATGCCATCAGAGAAATGTTATCAGTATGCTACATTAAAGTTGTGGAGTAATTACGTTACCTCTGATAAATGGACTGTGGGTGTTGTCTATTTTTGTAAAGCCAACACCAACCTGCCAAATAACCATGCCAAGAGAAACAACATGAAACAGCACCGGTCAGTCGCTACCACAAAACAAAGGTTAAAGAGTGAGCATGCACTCTTTTAGAGCTCCTAAAGGCATCTCAAATGCTCACATTGACTCTTTGATTAACAGTATAAAACTGTTAAGCACATTGTTATAGTTGCAAGAAAAAGAAATTCACAGACAAAGGATATTTAATGTGGCTGGCTGAGGAAAGACTGGACAGAAGAATTTTAGAACTGTAAGTGAACAGTAAAACCCAAAACAATTGACCCTTTACTAAGCCCTACCTTAAAAACATTCCTGCATTAGCAACTGTTGCCATCTTCCATTTTCTCAGACAAGCATTTATTATTTTCTAATGTACATTTATGTAGATAAACTGTTTAGATATATTTTAATTGCAATTTTGTACTGTTATCAGTTCTAATCCCTCTCAAATGAGGCTTTTCTCTTTTCAGTTTACTTTGAGAAGTGTTTGTCAACATTTTTTTTCAGTATCTACAGTTTTTAACCACATTACTGCATGATTTAAGAATTTCTTTAAAGAAAAACATCAGGTAAAAATGCTTTGCAATGTCACAACTCTAGCCCATGTAAGAATAATTTCCAAACAATTTTTTACCACATTTTACATAAAACTGCACGGTTCATGGAAATCTCCAGTTCATGCCTATGAGATGTTCGGTAAAGCTTGTCGAAGTTAGCATCAGCAACCAATGCGGGTAAAGCTATGTGAAGGGTCAATATTTTCAAAATGAAGCTACTGAAGAACACTTCAATGGCACTAGCAAAGTGGGAAGATAAGGGAAATTAGTAGTGATTAGTAGTGATGCACCAAACAGAATTTATTCATGAAACGTCAAAACTGAAACCAAAAAAAAAAAACAATTAAACTGGTTGCTGAACTTAAATTCATTTTAGATCATAAATTATCGTAGTGAAGTTCTTTAGCAATGAGCCGCCTCTCGATGTTTCAGCCGAACAAATTTTATTCATTGCTCTCTTGCATCATTTTTAGTAACAGTTAAGTGTGTGCACACTTGTGACCTGTCATAGGTTATCTATGTTGTGTGCACAAAATACATTCTAACATGGTCAACGCACACCATGGGATAGCACTAATTAAATGTCACCGTTTCGGTCAATGATTTCGGCCCTCTTTTTTTGCCATTTTGATGAATATTCATCACTAGAATTTACTGCATAACTAAGCCTTTAGTGCATTCTTAGCTGAAAGATAATAGATTACTGTGATCTTGCAATAAAAGCTCTATGAATAAAAACTCAGAACAGTGAATATCACCCTTTGTGTATAATTATATTAAGGTTATGATTATAATCATTATAATATTTTTCTTGTTATACTGTAATATAACCATTTAAATTTTATGCATCATTAATCAGCTAAATGGTTAACATATGCCTTTCCCAGCATATTTGTGGAGGTCTCACATTCTCTTTAGGCACGGCCACCTTCTAAAAGCCCCTTCAACCCAGCCCTGAACCCCTCTCTCTGCTGGACTCGCATGGCCAGTCCTCTCATCAGCCACACAAAGACATGCTGTCTGCTGCTGGCAGCACCAGGACTCTCAGCTTGTGTGCTATCAATGGAGAAAAATAAGACACTTCAAAATTATGACCACTGTAAAATACATTCTAAAATGATTTTTGCATTAAAACGCCAGGCTGGGATTTTTTCTGAAATGGCACACTGCGCTTACACCAAGACCAGATGGATCGAGAAAACTTTCCCTGGTAAATGCTCACTGCTCCTCTACTTCGACAGATTTAATTTTCATAAATGGTTGGTTGTTTTATTCCAAATGCTGTTTGACCTTGATGTTTTATATGTTGTAAAAAAAAAAAAAAAATAGTAATAAAGTAATAAAACCAGTTCTTTCTTCATGTCCAAGTATTCATTAAATATTCTGCCAGAAACACAATGGTTTTCTATACAGCTGACATCTAAAACTTTCAAACAGCCACCTGTGCAAGAGAACACAGCACAATCCAGACTATAATACATAGCCTTAATTCGCAGGTGGGACAAGTCCCTACCACTTTTCGCCAAAGTTGATTTCCTCACTACAGGAAGGTTTACAAAGCAAAGAAAAAGCCCCTCCAATCCATTGTTCTTCATAACTGGATTCAAACATGTAAAACACATATATTTGTGCCAACCAGACAGACCTGATACACTATATTGCCAAAAGTTTTGGGACGCCTGCCTTTACATGCACATGAACTTTAATGACATCCCATTCTTAATCCGAAGGGTTTAATATAGAGTTGGCCCACCCTCTGCAGCTATAACAGCTTCAACTCTTCTGGAAAGGCTTTCCACAAGGTTTAGGAGTGTGTTTATGGGAATTTTTGACCATTCTTCTAGAAGCGCATTTGTGAGGTCAGGCACTGATGTTGGACAAGAAGGCCTGGCTCGCAGTCTCCGCTCTAATTCATCCCTGCTTTATGTCAAGCAATTCAAGTCAAGTTGTAGGTTGGGTCAAGCAAGTCACTGACAAGTCATACAAATGTTTGATTATTTAACTGAATTTATATATTAAAATAAGTTAAAACTACAGTAGTTATGGACTATGGGAGTTTTATTTGCAACAAACAAATTGCAGTATGTATTTCTACTCAAAAGGTGTCCACATACAGCTGAGTTGTTAATACAATAAAAATCTAAATATAAAAAATAAATAATTAAAACTACATAGCCTAAAATGTAAATGTAACTGAAATTAGGCCAATATATTGGGTGAGATACGTTCTCTTTGTATTATTTGAATTTTCTCTCTCCTGCTTGTCCTGTACAGCGTGACCAGGTGATTGTTATATGACTAATTAACTTATGAGAACTCAGATTGTGTTTGTTGCTCACACCCTGACGAAGGCTCATTAGCCGCAACGCTTAGGTGTGCAGTACTTGTCACCTGTTTTTAAAATATTAAAGCCATGATAAAATAAAGGCTTTTTAAAATATTTTTTCAATAATATTCGAGTGCCTTGGATTATTGATTTTTAGCAACTCTTAACACGTCCAAACAGGGGCGTAGCCATCATTTCAAAAGTGAGGGGGACAGAATGTCAAGTGTTATACCAGTTTTTTTCTGACGGTTTTATTTTTAATCTTATATCTTTTTTGCTTAATTGGCTTAATATGCTATTTATGTAAACTATCTGGGTCTTTTTGACCCCAAATGACGTTTGCTGAAATAAAAAATAAATAAAAATAATAATCTAAAATGGCATGAGACTTGATGTGGTGGTTGACATTTGCTAGCTCTACAAACAAAAAAAATTAATTGGAATGATACTGGTTGTATGTTAGTGTGAGAAAAAGTCTGTAACATAGTAATGTAATTTTTTTAAACAAATGTAATATTACTCACTTTAATAATGTTTTACTAAAATGTTTTACATTTGTGCAGTGTTGGGGGGGATTTAAGCATTTTTTTTTAATTTATATAAATTGAATCAATGGGAGACTATAAAAATTACTTTTTGTTACATAATTTGTCAACAATCAGCTCCAATGCAGAACACACGAAATGATGGAGTGACTTTTAACCCAGCCGTCCAATCACAGTGGAGGACAATGTCATTGTCAACAGATGACAACAAGAAGCATAAAAACGAACAAAATGATTGAAAACAAGAGCCATAGCAAATACTTTACATTGTGTCGACATTTTTATTTAGAAACAATACAGAAACAAACTATCTGTGAACTGAGATAGTAACACTTCCGCGGCTATTCCGTATATCTCTCTCACACACACACACACACACACACACACACACACACACACACAAAACACTCCGCTGCCGAAACGCTCACAGCTAGGCGTCTTCAGCAAAACTGGCTAATTATTCAACGAGAAATAGGCAGAGTAATTCATCATTGTGCATCACAATTCGGATACCACATGTCAACTTACAGTGCTTGACGTTTTCGTAGTGAAGAGGTTTTTTTTGCTATTTTGAACTCATCGTGACCTCTTTGTATGAAAATGATGGATACAGCGCGGGTGCGAGCATGGGCGTGCAGTGACCCGTGAGTGACCGATTACCATGGAAACTTGAAATTCACATAATCCTGGTAATCGAACTTAATTATTCTTGGCATAGCGCCTTCCATGTTCAGTCACGACTGTCAATGCTCTTAGTTAACTCTCTGCTTGTCTGCTGCGTCACGTGGTTAGGTTTCGGTGCATTCAAAAACAGATATTTATTAAACAAAAGACAAGTTATTTCGAGTCATTTAACTCAAGTCGGAGTCAAGTCTCGAGTCATGAATATCAAGTCAAAGTCAAGTCAAGTCTTTTATTAATATTTGCCAAGCAAG
Organism: Coreius guichenoti; assembly: GCA_039654105.1. Lineage (NCBI taxonomy): Eukaryota > Metazoa > Chordata > Actinopteri > Cypriniformes > Gobionidae > Coreius > Coreius guichenoti. Next base: position 20,107,513 of record CM077187.1, read on the forward strand.
TCTCAAGTCCTAAAATTTGCGACTTAAGTCTGACTCGAGTCAAGTCATGTGACTCGAGTCTCCCACCTCTGTAGGCAAGTACCGTTCTCCTGGCAACCGCCAAACCCAGACTCGTCCATCGGATTGCCAGACAGAGAAGCGTGATTCATCACTCCAGAGAACACGTCTTCACTGCTCTAGAGTCCAGTGGCGGCATGCTTTACATTCGACGCTTTGCATTGCACTTGGTGATGTAAGGCTTGGATGCAGCTGCTCGGCCATTCCATAAAGCTCTCTACGCACTGTTCTTGAGCTAATCTGAAGGCCACACAAAGTTTGAAGGTCTGTAGCTATTGACTCTGCAGAAAGTTGGCGACTTCTGCGCACTGTATGCCTCAGCATGCGCTGACCCCGATTTTACGTGGCCTACCACTTTGCAGCTGAGTTGCTGTTGTTCCCAATTGCTTCCACTTTGTTATAATACCACTAACAGTTGACCGTGGAATATTTAGTAGTGAGGAAATTTCACAAATGGACTTATTGCACAGGTGGCAACCTATCATGGTACTACGCTTGAATTCACTGAGCTCCTGAGAGTGACCCATTCTTTCACAAATGTTTGTAGAAGCAGTCTGCATGCCTAGGTGCTTGATTTTATACACCTTTGGCCATGAAAGTCATTGGAACACCTGAATTCAATGATTTGGAGGGGTGTCCCAATACTTTTGGGCAATATAGTGTATTTATACCTTGTCACACACATTTGTGATTTATAAACAATAAACAGTGCAAGTACAGTGGGGAGAACAAGTATTTGATACACTGCCGATTTTGCAGGTTTTCCTACTTACAAAGCATGTAGAGGTCTGTAATTTTTATCATAGGTACACTTCAACTGTGAGAGACGGAATCTAAAACAAAAATCCAGAAAATCACATTGTATGATTTTTAAATAATTAATTTGCATTTTATTGCATGACATAAGTATTTGATCACCTACCAACCAGTAAGAATTCTGGCTCTCACAGACCTGTTAGTTTTTCTTTAAGAAGCCCTCCTGTTCTCCACTCATTACTAACCTGTATTAACTGCACCTGTTTAAACTCGTTACCTGTATAAAAGACACCTGTCCACACATTCAATCAAACAGACTCCAACCTCTCCACAATGGCCAAGACCAGAGAGCTGTGTAAGGACATCAGGGATAAAATGGTAGACCTGCACAAGGCTGGGATGGGCTACAGGACAATAGGCAAGCAGCTTGGTGAGAAGGCAACAACTGCTGGCGCAATTATTAGAAAATGGAAGAAGTTCAAGATGACGGTTAATCTCCCTCGGTCTGGGGCACCATGCAAGATCTCACCTCGTGGGGCATCAATGATCATGAGGAAGGTGAGGGATCAGCCCAGAACTACACGGCAGGACCTGGTCAATGACCTGAAGAGAGCTGGGACCACAGTCTCAAAGAAAACCATTAGTAACACACTACGCCGTCATGGATTAAAATCCTGCAGCGCATGCAAGGTCCCCCTGCTCAAGCCAGCGCATGTCCAGGCCCGTCTGAAGTTTGCCAATGACCATCTGGATGATCCAGAGGAGGAATGGGAGAAGGTCATGTGTTCTGATGAGAAAAAAATAGAGCTTTTCGGTCTAAACTCCACTCGCCGTGTTTGGAGGAAGAAGAAGGATGAGTACAACCCCAAGAACACCATCCCAACCGTGAAGCATGGAGGTGGAAACATCATTCTTTGGGGATGCTTTTCTGCAAAGGGGACAGGACGACTGCACCATATTGAGGGGAGGATGGGGCCATGTAACACGAGATCTTGGCCAACAACCTCCTTCCCTCAGTAAGAGCATTGAAGATGGGTCGTGGCTGGGTCTTCCAGCATGACAACAACCTGAAACACACAGCCAGGGCAACTAAGGAGTGGCTCCGTAAGAAGCATCTCAAGGTCCTGGAGTGACCTAGTCAGTCTCCAGACCTGAACCCAATAGAAAATCTTTGGAGGGAGCTGAAAGACCGTATTGCCCAGCGACAGCCCTGAAACCTGAAGGATCTGGAGAAGGTCTGTATGGAGGAGTGGGCCAAAATCCCTGCTGCAGTGTGTGCAAACCTGGTCAAGAACTACAGGAAATGTATGATCTCTGTAATTGCAAACAAAGGTTTCTGTACCAAATATTAAGTTCTGCTTTTCTGATGTATCAAATACTTATGTCATGCAATAAAATGCAAATTAATTACTTAAAAATCATACAATGTGATTTTCTGGATTTTTGTTTTAGATTCAGTCACTCACAGTTGAAGAGTACCTATGATAAAAATTACAGACTTCTACATGCTTTTTAAATGGGCAAACCTGCAAAATCGGCAGTATATCAAATACTTGTTTTCCCCACTGTATGTGCGCAGCACCGCTCAAGGTCCCCACCACTTTTTAGGACAAAATAATACCAATGCTATAATATGAAAATAACTGTCGAAAAGGAATGGTGTAACTATTTAGTTTGGCACATGCAGCACAAAATAAATCTTTATTATGTTCTGGATAAAGAAAAAGAGTTGATATGATAACTAAGGGCATTTCCACACCTATAGATTGTTTGTTTTGTTTTGAAACAGGGACTTAAATTGTTACAATGTTGCATTTTCTTCTTGGTTCGGTTCGCTTTCACAAGGCAACATTTCAAAGCGTACCAAAACGTGTTCACGCAACTCACATGCGAGTACAACTGTCCACTTATCGGTCAGAGTTTCCTCTGCGTCATCCATCAAGATGATTGACAAGTTCGCTCCATGAGCTTATTGTGGCTTTATTTGTAACTGTCGAGACACACTATACGAATGTAGCTGTCATTCTCACTGTTAAATTATATACTACATTCATATTAATACTGCAGCAAATTCAAACGCGCTCTCTCTGGATCTCCCAGCACTGTCTAGAGGTTAACTGCGTCAAGACACTATACGAATGTTATAATGCAGCTAGAGCAGGAATCAAGAGTTCATCGGGACAGCATTGTCACACGGAGAAACGCAATTACACAACATTTTAAGATGAAGAGGTGCTTTTGGTTTTTTAACTGTGATAATTAATGTGCTCACTCACAGAATAAGACACTACTGCTATTTATATAGCACACTCCAGTGATTCCAACAATATTGTTCCTTTCTGTTGTTATTTTTATAGCTGTGGCATAAACTCCACTATTCTCTAGAACAATTTTTAAAATCTTTATGGTTATAGTTTTTGGTGTGTGAACTTTATACATCAGTAGTGTTCACAAACTTTGTTTACTGGCTTGTTTAATCTCTCTTTTAAGCATTCGTTTCAATGAGGCTTCTTCAGAGGTATTACTGTGGCCCCAATCTTAACAACTAAATGTTTTCTCAGAGCATTACTTTTCTTAGAGGACACTTATTTGGCTAATGGGACATTAAGCGAATTGAATGTGGCATGGGGCACCTGCCTCTAGTTTCAGCAAACTAAGCTTGATGTAAACGCAGGATGAGCTTTTGTCAGTTTTGACTTATGAGGTGGAGAGAGAGTGGCCTTTCTGCTACTGGGCCATTTCAAACATAAGCCTCCCTCTGAATTCCTCTTTCAATACTATTCTATTTGCGACTGGTGTGGGGCCAGACAGTAGATCCTTCTACAGATCCTAGTCTATAACAATCCCATAAAATAAAAAAAGCTCTTATCATAAACTAAAAATGTAAATTTATCAGCTCCTTGGCCTCAAACTTGTGAAAATAACACCTGATAATTTATAGACAGGTAATGGTGGAGTTAAATAATGCATTTTTGAGTCCCCAAACACATACTGCAAAGCAAAGTAATATGTGTAAATCACTTTTATATGAGAGTGCTTGTGTGACAGAACGGGTAAGCCAGATGAAGATTCCAAGGTTTTTCGTATTTATGGGGGAAAATGACTGGCTTAAAAGACATCAGCCGGCAGAAAAATTACACCAGGAAAGCCTCCAGGATGGTCATCATCTTCGCTGAGCTAAGTGACGTTGGAATAAAGGCCAGCGTGCTTTACATGACAAACGATTTAAGAGTCTTTCAGCTTACACTCCTGATTATTACAGCACGACTGTTTCAGAGACACATTCCACATCTTCCACAGCCCACTTGCCGCACTAATGGAGCAACGGCCTCGACTAACACATCACGGGCGTCTATAAAATCAACACTTTACTTCATCTTTTGTTAGCGGTATGGGTGAAAGAACAATTCACATTCCTTCAGCAAAAAGTCATCATAAAAGATCAGAGCTCATTGACAGAGTTTATAAAAACTTTTGCTCTCTCTTCAAATAATCACTTCTGTAGCCGCACTCAGCGCAGACTCGGATGGACAATGGTTGACAGCTCTGAGCCATGGAAGTGTTAGAAGTGAACAAATGAGACATCTCATAAAAATGAAGGCTGTATTTGATTGCACATCCCCTGTCCTTCTCCCTACCAGACCCGATTTGACCAAATCTGAAGCCAATTACGCATCTCACATTGACTTGACTCCTCCTAGTCTAAAGATTCCTTCGCCACATTGAGATCAGGAGGTCTATTTGACCACGCAACGAAATTTTGATTTTTAGGAATTGAATATTTTAAAATGAACAAAATCTTTTTTTCAAAACATCCTATCTTTAAATCTGCAAGATAAAACTCAAACCTTATAAAACTAATGAGAAATGCTAAACAAAAAAATGTATGTGTGTCTGCGTAAAATATTTATTCCATTCATAATGCGTAATTATGGTTGTTCTGAGAGGAAAACTGTCATAATTTCTCAGAAAAATTAAAGAAATGTTTTTTCAGAAGCTCTGTAGTTGCATGCACATACTTAGCTACATTTTCCATGCTGATGGAACATTTCCAGATGGCTCCAGTTGTGGCGGCTAGTAACTGCTTGTTTTCAGCTTGGTTGAGCAACATGACCAGTGGCTTCAGTCCGCCGTACTGCCGCACTAGATCACGGGTATGTTTATCTTCTGCACACTAAAACAGGAATGAAGCCACACACACATAGAAAGATTTAAGCAGTATTGAGATGTGCACTGTATTGTGAGTCAATGCCAGGACTAAATTAGTATGCCATTTAACCTCAACCTCACCCGTTTTATACATTGCCAAAGAAAAGTGTAGTTGAGTGTGTACGGCCGTACCTTAAAGATAGCGCTGGCACAGTGCATTTGGAGCTCCTGGTTGTCACAGCTGAGGTTCTTCACCAGATCCTCAATCATGCCCTCAGACTGTATAGCAATTCTATAGCTTTTCTGCCAACACAAACATGCAGAATGACTTTCTATGCTGAACACCTACTGTAAAAACCACTCTGCCTTGCCAAACAACACTGCGTGCAGCAACATAGCGCTTATTTCATCCTAGGGTTTCTTGCTTCTGGCATCATACAGTCATTCACATCTTCAAACTGGTCCTTTAATAGAAACAATCTGCCAGTCAAAAGTAAAGTTTCATGAACAGCATGATATTTTCAGCCATACTTTGCACTACGTGTCCTTTTATAGAGTGGCTTTACATTTACATTATGTTTCACAAATACTTCTGTATATGTAAATATACTTTATTGTATTTAGTAGTATTTACAGCGCCATGGAATATAAATAATTATTATAAATTTGAAATTAAAATTACACTACCATTCAAAGGTTTAGGGTTGTTGTTTTTTGATAGGGCTGCATTTATTTGATAAAAAAAAATACACTAAAACAGTAATATCGCGTTAGTAATATTGTGTAAAATTATTACAATTTAAAATGACTTTTCTATTTTAAAATGTAATTTATTTCTGTGATGGCAAAGCTGAATTTTCAGTCTTCAGTGTCACATGAGCCTTCGGAAATCAATCGAATATTCTGATTTGGTAATCATTTCTTATTATTATTATTATTATTATTATTATTAATTTCTTATTATCAATGTTGAAAACAGTTGTGTTGCTTAATATTTTTTTCAGGATTCTTTGATGAATAGAAAGTTCAAAATAGCCACATTTATTTGACACAGATTTTTTTTGTAACATTATAAATGTTTTTTGAATATTTTGTATTCCCAAAAACTTTTCTTAAGATTGTTCTTAAGACATAATTTAAGAAGTATTAATTTTTCTGAAAAGAATGTTCTTAAACACTGTAAAAAAAACTTCTTAAAGTTAGGATAACCTCCAACCTGTCTTAAATCCCCAAAAGTAAGATGTTTAATGAAATTATTGGGTTGTTTCAAATATTAAACATTACAACATAACACTAACAACATATAATACATATTAGCGAGGCAGCACACACAGATACAGGACATATTCACTCTAAAGAGAGCACAAGAACGATGAATGGGAAAGACTGTTGCATCTTGAGACAGGCTCTTTTAAAATAACTATTTCAACTTGACATGGTGCATTAAAAACATGACGCTGAGTGATATATATGGTAATCTGCAGGCAGTGCAAAAAGACAGGCTTTGTTGTAATTTTTCATTTTTTTGAACTTCTTTCTTGAGAAGACTTTCATGAATCCGACCCCTGGTTATGGTGCAGCACACAAACTAGTACTGTTTGTTTGTAATAGGGTATTCAAAATATGTCTAAACTCATATTCTAAAATTGGCTAATTTTAATAGTTTGAGCAAACCTCAGATGCGCACTCCTGCAATGTCCCCACCACAGGGATGAGCATGTTCTTCTGCGGTGATTTGAGCAGCCGAGCGAGCAGAGGGATTCCCCCGGCCCGAAGGATGGCTTCCTTATTCCAGGTGCTCTTGCTGCAGCTCCAGAGAGCTAGAGCCCCACAGCACGCCACCTCCACGTCCCTCTCCTGCTCCTTACTCAGAGACACACCATCAGGCACGCAGTCCAACAACTCCACCTGCCAGAAACAACTTCAGTTTGTTGCCTCATTTCCTGTGCTTGTACTTTGAAACAATGCAATAGATTTGTCACTCTGCCTCACATAATATCATGATAACATTACATTTCTATTCCTTATGATGCTTTATATTGTTTTCATTTTACTCCGCATTAAGGTAGAAGAGTCGTGGCATGTGAAAACGAGTATGAATGTGTTATTAGTGGGTCATGGTGTACTTTATGACATCTTCTGTGCAGGATGTGGAATACAATATCCTGCCCTGAAGCTGCCAACATTCATCTAAACATTCATCATCTTACTTAAGAGGGCTTGAAAATTCAGACTGTGTCACACCAAAATCTACAAATGACCACATCCTTCAAAGAGTAAATTTCATGTTTCCCTGCTGTCAAGTCAGAAAGGCCACTCTAACACAGCATTACACGCGCGTGCTGTTCAGAGGTGGTCTGGGACTTTAAATGTAACTAATCTATGATAGCTACATTGAGAACGTCCGAGTCTGGCCCCGAGTAAATATACAGAGCAGAGTAACACGCAAGCCCTAATCATACCGAGCGTCACTCTGTCAATAAACACACATGCCAGGATGAGGGGGAGAACGACATTCAATCTGTTTTTACCTGCAATGTGCTCCCTTTGATGCTGGCATTGAAAATGATTGGGAGAAACAGACTGAGAGAGAGAGAGTGGAGAAAGAGAGGCTGGTATACGTATGTTCTATTGCTTGTCCCTCAACATTCTCCATCCTTTTGTCTCTTTTCCTTTTGCAAGTTTTCAACCAAGGGCAACCTGTTTTGACAAACACACAAGCGCAGAGTTCATGTTTCTCACCAGTCTCTTGATGCCACCATGCTGTCGGACTGTCCTGCGGGCCCGTCTGAACTTGGCCACGTTGGCGATGGTCTCTGCAGCAAGGCACTTCAGCTCTTTGTCAGGAGAGTCCAGAATAGACACCATGGTCTGCAAACCGCCCAAATCAGCAATGGTCCGCCGAATCTGGGAGTTACAACTGATCTCCTTCAAGATCTTCAGAGAACCAATCTAACAGCAAGGGAGAGTAAAGTATCCATACCTAATTCTGCATCATGTAGAAATTATTTGAGTATTGAGTTTATATTGAGTTTACAACTCAAAAAAATGACAGTGGCCTCAACACATTTCTTCTAATCTATTCATTTAACACTTAATTATTTTGTTAAAAGAGTTGTCATTTTGTAATTATGGTAATTCCAACACATTATAAATGTCAAAATAATCCGCACTGTCTCAGTATATTGTATTATCATGTGTGCATATTAGGAAGTGGCAGGGAACAGCAACTATTCATTGTGATACTAATATTAATGCTCAAGTATAAAAGTAAAAGAAAAATAATATGTAAATACACCATCGTTCAAAACTTTGAGGTTAGAATTTTTTTTTTTTAAAGAAATTATACTTTTATTCAGCAAGGATACATTAAATTGATTATAAGTGACAGTAAAGACATTAATAACACTACAAAAGATTTCTATTTCAAATAAATGCTGCTCTTTTGAACTTTCTATTCATCAAAGGCAGAACAACTAAGAAATGTTACAGGATCAACAAATCAACCGGATCCACACATTATTATGGTTTCTAAAGAATCATGTGACACTGAAGACTGAAGAAATGGGAACTGAAAATTCAGCTTTGCTATCACAAATGCATTGTGTTACCTTCTGGAGCATCAGTGAATGTTTAAACCTTTTGTAATAAAGAGTCCCTTGCATATGAGTCCCTCAGTTGTCTTCAGTGTGAAATAATGAAATCATACAGTCACTGCTGGAAAGGGTTCAAATATGCAAACAATGCTGGAAAACCAAAGAATTTGCGGGACCTGGAAGATTTTTCTGAAGAATATTGTGAAGTTTAACTGCTCAGGACAAACAAGGGACTCATGAGCAACCATCACAAAAACAAAAAAACAGCCGTGGATCATCCAGGTAACGACACGCGGTATTAAGAATCAAGTGTATGTAAACTTCTGAACAAGGTCATTTTTATAAATTCAACTTTTATTTTGTCTTGTGGACTATATGCAAACATATTTTATGTAAATATCTTATTCAGGACAGTACTAAATAAAAAAATAACATGCATTTTGTATGATCCCTCATATTTTTTTTTAAATAATTAACATTTTGCAGATTCTGCAAGGTGTATGCAAAACGTTTGACCACGACTATATAAAATGGAAAACAGTAATATTACTGTACAATATTACAATTTTACTATATTTTTGATCAAATAAATATAGCCTTGGTGAGCATACAAGACTGCTAATAAAATCATTTAAAAAAAATCTTATTATCCCCACACGGTATTGTATATACAGTATGTAAAAATAAATGAAATAAATGATAAATAAATAAACATTTCTCAGTCAAATGGTGATTCTGACCTAATTAACTGAGTCTGGATGCACTTACTTTACATCTGATCTCCTCTGTGTCAAGCAGGTTGATGAGAACCTCCAGCCCCCCCACATCTCTGATAGCCAGCTGACACATCTCCTGGACCAGGTTAAAGTCTCTCAAAGAGCACAATACAATCACTGTGGCTGTCTGATTAGCCCCCTGTTCACACACACAAACACATGTGCAGCAATCACATTAGGTGCTCAATCATAACCCACAGACAGATGGACAGATGATCAGAAAGAGTTCTTTTATACATTTCATTAATCTAAAACATGTACAACAGACTCTCTGACTGACATTAGACAGAAGATGCCTGTGTTATTTGTCTGGATATGTATCAGTATGAAGGCTGTTGTGCACGCTTTTGCATCATATAATTCTTGTATTTTTTGCATCAATAGCTTAATTTCTCCATGAACCCCTTTTTTCGACCCATTTCACCCACACCCCAAAATCATCATCTCTTCAAGTCTTATTTTGTTGAGCACATGTTGTGTATAAGTGTCTGGTATTGTGACTATAAACAGGGGTGGGGAGAGATCCTTTGATAAAGACTACTGCTGTGCTGCGGCCTGAAACCATAGACAATGACCTAAGTTAGCAATTAAAAGAAAACAAGCTCTGAAATGTTGGAGATGATAACGGATTGGCCTTAAAAAAAGTTCTGTTTTGACAGTTGCTATATACACACAGTGTTTTAGGCTGGTCGTTCCTCAGAAGTTGCCTACGCAGTGAGTACAACAAACTAAACATGTGGCATTTGTTGGGACAGGCTCTTTAACAGATACATCTTGCGGAGACGACTGTGGTTTTGATATCATTCACGGCATGTCCTTTATCGCTGGAATGAAATAACAGAAGGGCGAGTGACAGATAAATAAAGCAGGAGATCCAGCAAAAATACTACACTATTAATCATCTTTAATCAACAAATTATGGCTTTTTTAGTGATTGCTGTTTGTTTAGGTCAAAACCACAGATCTAAGATCAGCTTTCCCCTAGAGAAAACACCAGAAACTCTACTTCCACGTGTGTTTTTAATGTGATGCCTCGTTTTTCTCCTCCTTTTTTTGGAGCAGCTCTTATGAATGCAAACAAAGAGAGGCTTTTCTCTCCATGGCTGGCCTTGTGCTCAATGCAGTAGGTCCCAAAGAGGTATGTAAGCTGCTGTAATGCTGCTCGTGCAACAGACTTCTGAAATGTGACACAATTTCAATACTTCTTGACAAAATGTGTTTGTCAAGTCCAGTCTCCTGGAAATTGAACAAACACTTCAGTTTCTTTTTCATAAAATGAGCAACAGAAAAGATGCAGTGATTAGGTCAGCCTAGCACCCTTGTTTACTAGACACTAGGTGCGTCCCAATTTGCATATCTATTCTATGCCATTTTGCAGTATAAAGCCCTATTCGGACGGAATTCGTTTAACATGTCAGTAAAGATTACGGCGACTTTTACCTTCTGTAAAAAGGTCCGGAAAAATTACCTCAGCTAATACTAATCCCGTGCGAATAGACCCGCTGTAAACATGTACGTAAATATTCCGTCATTTCCTGTATAAAAAAAAGTTTTCCGCGGTTTTTCAAGTATGGAGGCACTTGAAAAAGCATTCAGATGCGTTCTAGGCGGTGGGACAAGTCTGTGGCAAACCTCAGTGTTTTCTGTTAACCATTCAGATAAAAAAAAAAAAAAAAAAGGTTGAAAGCACTTGTCAGAGGCACGAAACTTCTTTTAGCTTAAGGTAAGTGCCTATTACCAACAGAATCCAATCAGAATTTAATTAATTTAATTAATAAATCTTTCGACCGGACCTAACTGTTATATATAGTTTATATATAGATTATATGTGTTTGTGCACATGATATCAGGAAGCAAGTTAATACGTACATGATGACAGGGAATTTACTGCGGTGCATAAATCGAGTTACCCCTCCCACTTCTGCTAGTATTACTGAGATTTCTTATCCCGTGCGAATTGGCCATTAATATTACAGACATCCTGTGGTAAATTTACATTACTCCATCTACCCTTGTAAAACGAATCCCGTCCGAATAGGGCTTAAGTAGCTCGAATAGTCCCTTGTGAAAAAGCATAACTTTAAAAAGAGTACTTATTATGAAAATAATATACTTTACAAGAATATACTTAAGTGCAAACTGAACGCAATGTTTTCAGACACTTAATTGCCTGCTATTTATATTAAATGCAATTAACTTAAAAGTCATTTTTTACCCACTTAAGTAGGACGACTTTATATGCAATTTATATTCATAATAATTACTTCTAGTGTCTTTACAATTTGGTTAAGATGTACTGCTGAATGTACGGACAAGAATTTTTGGCTAATAAGACTAATAATGAGAAATGAAGGTAGACTTGAAAGAAAGAAGTGAAGAGATATGAAGAATCTAAGAGACAAAGAGAGTGATAAGAAGTGAGAAAAATAGTCATAGAGAGGCAGAGACAGGAAGAGAGAAGAAGAAAGAGGTGAGAGTGAAAGAGGCACATGTGTTGTCCATAATAAGTGGCTGGACTAAATGTGAACTAAAACTAGCAGAGAATCCACTGCACTCTCTGTCTTGCCACTCTCGCTGTCTTCAAAGCATTCAATGGGTTAGCACTGAACCTTGTAAAAACACAAAGGTATATTTAGTACTGATACCAGGGAAAAAGAAACCCAATGTTCATATGCTTTCATTTTCTAGCAGCTTTGGTCTCAACGTGCTGTAGACATTCTTTAAAAATCAGAAAACATCTGAAGGTTTTTTATTATGCCTCTGTCTCGATTCTAACAGGCCCTCACTCTCGGTCTGTGATGTGAAGAGAGATGTTCAGGACAGATGCACACACATAGATAAAAGCTGTGAACATGAATGACTGACAGGTTTATTATTTGATATCACTATACACCTTACTGACATTAATGTAAAAGTATGTGCCATCTTACGTCTCATATGCAAACTTACCAAGTGTTTCTATACTTACTATATAGCAAATCATTGCTCCAAGACTGTTGGTATTATCACAAGATGTAAACTATATTACTGCACAGCTCTATATATAAAGTTGGATACAGATACACTATCGGTCAAAGATTTTTTTTTAAATATTTTTGAAACAATGATTTCAGAAGGATCGTGCGACATTAAAGACTGGAGTAATGGCTGCTGAAAATTAAGCCTTGCCATCATAGGAATAAATTACATTTTAAAATATATTAAAATAGAAAAGAGTTATTTTAGATTGTAATAATGATTCATAATATTACAGTTTTTACTGTATTTTTGATAAAATAAATGCAGCCTGGGTGAGAATAAGAGACTACTTTCAACATACATTAAGTATATTCACATAAAGTGATTTATACTGTACACTGTGTTCCAAATTATTATGCAAGTGACATATCAGTAGGATTCCAATACAATAAAGTCATATTTTAGTTTCTCAAAGAAAGTGTTTGTTTTATTTCTCATATCTTTCTAGGTAACTGGTATCAATCTCAGGCAGGTTTGCTAAATTGTTTGCCAGGTCTTCTTAGGTAAATGGAAAACACAAGCGAAAGGGAGCTCATTTCGTTACTCGCACACTGTGTGGAAAGTTTTGTGTGCGCAAGCATCTGAAGCGAGTGCCCTGAAAGTCAAGTTTCAGACAGCATGCAAATACTAAACTGAGCTCTCTTTCACGTTTTCTTGCACTTGAGCAGACAAATTCACACAAAATGATGTTAAAAAAAATAGCGAGTATCCTAGTAAACAGTCGTTTAGTGAACGTAAACAGTTGAGAAAATAAACGCATGTATCAGTATGCTGTCACATTTGAAGAGCGAATGCACGGATCTAATATACTGAACATTAGATCCGTGCATTCGGTCTTAAAGTGACAGCAGCCTAATATTCCTGCTGTGTTTTTAATGCTAATCAAACAAAGGACAAAGAAAAAAAAACACTCACTGCTCTTGACTGAAAAACTTTTGTAAAAGATTAATTAATAAGGATGTTTAATTTATACAGTGAAGACTATGCAGTGTTATTTTACATTTGCTTTATTAAATTTCTGTACCTGAAAACTACTTTCAGACCTACCTGAAAAGCAGTTTATTTCATTTTTATCTTTGTTATATTGCATTTATTTTTGCTTCTCCTTGTAATTTGATTATTTGTTTTATTTTGCTGACTGTTCACTTGTCTTATTAATGTTTTCAATTTATATTAGTATATAAAAGTGATCAGTTAACAAATTAAAAAAGTGAGGAAACCTGCTGCCTTAAAATTATTAAGTAATAAACTTCATGCGGAATTGAAAAAATGACATTATGTGAACCTGACAATTCCACATAACTTAATTTTTTCAATTACGCATGAAGTTTATTCCTTAATTTTACGGGTTTCCTCCCTTTTTTTAAAAAATTAAGTCAACTGATCACTTTTTACAGTTTAAATTTACAGAGTCAATATTCACTGGTATCTAAAATTGTCATTACTGCCTGTTTTTGCAAAAATAGTTGCATGGCTGGTAAAACGTATTTATGGCCGGTACATTTTCTGAAGTCACAGGCAATTGGCAGGTGTGGCAAAAAGTTAGTTTTAGGCCCTGCTTACTATTATATAGATCTATTAAAAAAAACCACCTTGCTACGTGTACTGTGCTAGACTAACTGGGACTAGTCGCAGCACTTACTGTACATATGTTGTTGCCCTGTTGTTGGTTTGGTTGCTTCTATTGTTCTCCTCATTTGTAAGTCACTTTGGACAAAAGCGTCTGCTAAATTATTAAATGTAAATGTATTTCTGTGACTTAAAAATATTTTTTTCACTAACCACACATAAACGTCATTTTCTCAAAAATACACACTTTTACATACATGGTACTCATATTATTGTGAGTCCTCCTGGGAAGTTCATATTTACGAGGTAGGAAGTTTGCGTTCAAGTCACTTTTGTCAGAGTAAGATGGCAGTGTACTTTCTCTTAATTAATTACACAAAAATACAGCAAGGTTCTTAAACTCTACTTCTGGAAAATGAAGAACAAGGAATGTGCATCAGGTGTTTTGCTTTTTTATGTTTTTTAATTAATTTATGAAACCACTGTAAGGTAAGATCTGGCACGACTTTACCAGTTCACAAGGTGCATGGAAGCAGACAATATAAAAAGTACAGAAGGGAATCCAGCAACACTTGTCGTAACTTTAATACTAATAAAAACATCACCAGGACCCAGAAAACACCTCAGAGGGTTAAAACGTTTTCAGACAAAAATTGGAGAGAAAGCCTGAAATTCATCTGTGATCAAGGCTAAAAAGCTTGTTGCATTGCATTCCACTTGTTGAAAACATTTGCCTTCAACAAATAGTCACGTCTAGTGGCATCTGAAATAATTTAACTGTCATGAAAATACCGAAAGAGCTGATTGTAGATTGTAGTTCTGTTTCAGAGCAGGAAAGCAGGTCCCACTGACAGAACAAGCTGTGTGTCACCATAAAAACCTATCCTGAGGAAATAATACTTAAAATATTCAGCACAAAACAGTGTAGAATGAGCCAGCAGTCATAAATCCTGCCCATTGCAGATGGAGCTCAAAAAATTAACAAATTCTCCTGAAGAGCAAAACACAGAAGCACAGTGACACAGAGAATGAAAGCAGAAAGGAAAAAGGAGGAAAAGAAAAAACAGAGAGAATGGATATATAAATAAAACTTAAGAAGAAAACAAAGTTGTACTGATGCTCTGGAGAAAACTGAGATGGTAGAAAGAAAAAAGAAAGAAAGTGTCAGAGTGAATGAGAACAAAGAGGTATTAGGAAAAGAGAATGTGAATGTTCATTCTGGCACGGGTGTTGTGTATGATATACACATTAGAGTTAATTTATAGAGAAGCTGACTGAGGTCTGATCACTATCATTTATCCTCAATTAAGCAGCCAGCTCTCCAGAGCAAGATAAAGATAGCTGTATAAATGATTTACACAGAGAGAAGCCATAGAGCCACAGAGCAGAGCCGCCTCGTCTAGATTTAAGAGCAAAGAGATATCAGATTTAATGGACAGTATTAACTTGACACAAAACAGCATATCCACAGCGTATTTACGAGCACCTTCACTTGCATGCACACACACACACACACTCAAACCATTTGTGTGAAAGCAGATGGAATGGGTGTGTCTGCTGAAGATATTGATATGCCATCCTTTATGTAAATTTTAATTGCTGACTTTTACGGTTAATGATACCACTTTATTGACAAACTGATGCACTCGTCACACTACTGTTTCAAAGTCTGGGGTCAGAAATATTTTTGAAAGTATATGGATGCATTAATTTGCTCAAAAGTGAAAGTCATTTAAGCCATTCACAAAAATGTCAAACTTTTAAACATTCAATTAAATCAAAGAATCCTGAAAGGAAATGTATCAAAGTTTCAATAAAAATATTAAGCAGCACAACTGTTTTCAACATTGATAATAATAAGAAATATTTTTTGAGCACCAAATCAGCATGTTAGAATGATTTCTAAAGGATCATGTGACACTGAAGACTGGCGTAATGATGCTGAAAATTCAGCTTTACTATCACACGAATAAATTACATTTTAAAATATATTAAAATTGAAAACCGTTATTTTAAATTGTAATAGTAGTTCACAATATTACTGTTTTTAATGTATTTTTGATCAAATACAGTGGGGAGAACAAGTATTTGATACACTGCCGATTTTGCAGGTTTTCCTACTTACAAAGCATGTAGAGGTCTGTAATTTTTATCATAGGTACACTTCAACTGTGAGAGACGGAATCTAAAACAAAAATCCAGAAAATCACATTGTATGATTTTTAAATAATTAATTTGCATTTCATTGCATGACATAAGTATTTGATCACCTACCAACCAGTAAGAATTCCGGCTCTCACAGACCTGTTAGTTTTTCTTTAAGAAGCCCCCCTGTTCTCCACTCATTACCTGTATTAACTGCACCTGTTTGAACTCGTTACCTGTATAAAAGACACCTGTCCACACACTCAATCAAACAGACTCCAACCTCTCCACAATGGCCAAGACCAGAGAGCTGTGTAAGGACATCAGGGATAAAATTGTAGACCTGCACAAGGCTGGGATGGACTACAGGACAATAGGCAAGCAGCTTGGTGAGAAGGCAACAACTGTTAGCGCAATTATTAGAAAACGGAAGAAGTTCAAGATGACGGTCAATCTCCCTCGGTCTGGGGCACCATGCAAGATCTCACCTCGTGGGGCATCAATGATCATGAGGAAGGTGAGGGATCAGCTCAGAACTACATGGCAGGACCTGGTCAATGACCTGAAGAGAGCTGGGACCACAGTCTCAAAGAAAACCATTAGTAACACACTACGCCGTCATGGATTAAAATCCTGCAGTGCACGCAAGTTCCCCCTGCTCAAGCCAGCGCATGTCCAGGTCCGTCTGAAGTTTGCCAATGACCATCTGGATGATCCAGAGGAGGAATGGGAGAAGGTCATGTGGTCTGATGAGACAAAAATAGAGCTTTTTGGTCTAAACTCCACTCGCCGTGTTTGGAGGAAGAAGAAGGATGAATACAACCCCAAGAACACCATCCCAACTGTGAAGCATGGAGGTGGAAACATCATTCTTTGGGGATGCTTTTCTGCAAAGGGGACAGGACGACTGCACCGTATTGAGGGGAGGATGGATGGGGCCATGTAACACGAGATCTTGGCCAACAACCTCCTTCCCTCAGTAAGAGCATTGAAGATGGGTCGTGGCTGGGTCTTCCAGCATGACAACGACCCGAAACACACAGCCAGGGCAACTAAGGAGTGGCTCCGTAAGAAGCATCTCAAGGTCCTGGAGTGGCCTAGCCAGTCTCGAGACCTGAACGCAATATAAAATCTTTGGAGGGAGCTGAAAGTCCGTATTGCCCAGCGACAGCCCCAAAACCTGAAGGATCTGGAGAAGGTCTGTATGGAGGAGTGGGCCAAAATCCCTGCTGCAGTGTGTGCAAACCTGGTCAAGAACTACAGGAAACGTATGATCTCTGTAATTGCAAACAAAGGTTTCTGTACCAAATATTAAGTTCTGCTTTTCTGATGTATCAAATACTTATGTCATGCAATTAAATGCAAATTAATTACTTAAAAATCATACAATGTGATTTTCTGGATTTTTGTTTTAGATTCCGTCTCTCACAGTTGAAGAGTACCTATGATAAAAATTACAGACTTCTACATGCTTTGTAAGTGGGCAAACCTGCAAAATCGGCAGTGTATCAAATACTTGTTCTCCCCACTGTAAATGCAGCCTTGGTAAGCATAAGAAACTTATTTCAAAAACATCCTTATCAACTTTAAGCTTTTGACCGGTAGTGTATGTTAAATTGGCCGAAATATAGGGATCATGTAATCTCATAAAGAGATCATGTAATCTCATTATGCTCACCCTCATGAGCCGAACCATTCTATGAAAAATGAAAGCATTTATTAAAATACTGATATTACTATCGTCAGTGTGCATCTTTTTAAACATTTTTCAAAAGTAATATTAATTTCAGCACGGCTAAAGAAATTCAGAAAAGCAATCTGTTTGGCTTCACTGTATCATACTGGACAGAGATGAGGTATTCCAGCAGCTTGATCTGACACACATTTAATTTAGTACTCACTTTGTCCAGTAGATGGAGCAAGACCTCATAATGGCCATGTGAGATAACAAGATGTGGACATTACTCCGGTTACAAATAACAACTGTTCTACTCTGACAGGAATTTCAACTTCTGCCACTATGTAAATGAAAAACTGTAGCGGTTTAAATGTATTCCATGCTGAAGATCATTTTAAAACATCTAAAGTCTTTTATTTGTGCACATTATTATTCTGAAAAATTATTTCTCAGTCTTGTATTCTGTGAGAAACACTATGTAAGTGAGGCATGAGCTGCTGCAGTGAGAGAGATCCAGATTTAGGCTTCATTTCCTGAGCAGACACAAACACTCTGCAACCTTTAAGTCAAAATGACCCAGTCATAAAAAATTTAGCTAAATTTCTAACTTTTTCAATGTATAAGAGCACTAGCAATTCACTCACGAGGAGCAGAATGGGGTAATTGGAAGAAGGGAGAGTGTGAGAGAATGTTTCTATGCAACTTTGTTTGGCTGCCATGTTTCTCTAATTCAAGCTAATGAGGCAGTTGGGTGAGACAAACAGCCTGTGGCTACCACCTCTACACACTGACGCAGTTACAAAGTGCATCTGTGAATGTGTGAACGTGCAATTATACTCAGCGCTCGTTCTTTGACCCATCCAGGCAACAACTGAATGGAGTTTGGTGTGTGTAATATGTTTTGCGGTCTAAAGACATGCACGATTTATTAATATAACACTAACACATCATGAAAGGATGTAGTCACTGGTGCAAACTGCCCTCCGTACATGTGTACAGAAAGGCAAACATGAAGACATGTAAATGTACAGTTCAGGTAATGTAGACTGCAAAAATATCCTTAGATAAACAGCCATTAAACACAAGTCCGATCATTCATGCATCACCTTATAGAAGCGTAATCTCCCAGAAATACAAACGCATGTCTATACCCTGGAAAAGAGCAGAAGAAAAGACAGAGGGGAGGAGAAAAACTGAACCTTCACTCCAAAAATAAAACAGATATTTAGTTTGGCACGGACTGTGTTTCAGCTTCTGATGGTAATGACATTATAAGAGCGCTACTGGACAAACCCTCATAAATAAGAACTGTGGTTTCCAGACAGATAGAATGCTGGGAAGGGCACGTTTCAAACACATCCTGTCTAGAGTTGAAAACAACACTGTAACAAACGCATCCCCAAACACCTCACACAAATCAGAAAAAAATCCTAACTTTTCAAATCCATTTTCCAAACTCTTTCCAAATTCAAACAGGATTTTGCTTTTTTCTGAAGCTTGGTAGAGGATGAGCACCTCCCGTTGGGAAAATCACATTCATTATCCTGTGTTTTACTGGGCTAAAAATATCTACCTGCGGCTGAACTTTTCTTGGATGTTTTTCTTAACATGATTTATTTCTCACTACACTTAAGATCTTTTTAAAAATGTGTACACTGTGTCCTCTGGTGTTTAACATAAGTGCCCTTTTAATCTACAGTAGGCCTATGGCTTCTATAATAATATTTACTATAGGCTATTGTAAAAGTAGATATGTCTTTTGATTACTTTATTTTATTCTCACATTAATGTGAGAGATCCATTTTGCAAATTTAGTTCTTTGTAAACCCCCTTTTAATGTATTGACTAGGGATGTCGCAATATACTATATGTATTGACGATAACAGCGATATTTAAAAAAATGAAATATTGAAATCATGTTAATACTACACATATGATAATATTGTAAATAATCCAGCACCAGTAACCGGCTGACACTCCAACACAGTAGGTGGCGGTATTGCACCTAGACGCTGGTTGCCACCTGTCATAAAATGGAAAAAGATGATGACAACACAATGGCTGGGTCCGAAATCACATACTCTCTTGAGTCGGTACTTATTTTGAATAAGTAATTACTTCACGACTGCTAAAAAAGTATGTTCTATATAGTATGAGTGTGTGTAGTATGAATGTAATCTGGACATACTACATGCGCCATGTTGTCATTATCATGTGACCTACCAGCGTCAGTTGCGTCGCGTCACCTCCATTCCTAAATCCTCTCCCATGGCCTCATGGGATAGTAAAGTGTCCATCGTATGCACACTTCAGAATCTCGCCGGAAGAAGTAGGTCATCCGGGTACTTTTCTCCTACTCTTCTATAAGTACTGTGAATTCGGACATACTTCTTTTGTCACATACTGTTTTTCACCTACAATATAGTAGGAAAGTATGAGATTTCGGATGCAGCCAGAGGTTGTTTCTCAATATGCATTCTTAAGCGATCTTGCATCCTCATCTTCTCGTACTATCATCAACCGTCGAAGTTCAATTCCAATACTCAAGAATGCAAGTACAGAGGACGCATGAAAGTACCCGGATGTGTTCTTGATATCGAGGATGCATCGAATGCAGACTTCAGAGAATCGAACCATTAGAAATCCCACTATTAGCATTCACTATTCCCAACATTAGTCCACTAATATAGTTCACTTGAGGGCGTGAATGAAAACTTAGAAAAAGTACCCAGATGACCTACTACTTCCGCCATGATTTATTTGATCGTCCCTTTACTATCCCATGAAGCACCGGGAAAGTTGTGAATGGCAGTGAAGTGATGCAACTGACGCTGGTAGGTCATATGACAGTGACAACATGGCAGATTATATTCAGAACCATATTCATGCTATATAGTACATACTTTTTTAAGGGTCACAAAGTTAATTTCTAACCAAAATGTGCCTACTAGACAAACTCTTTCTCCGTCTCCCTACACTCATAGTTTTAGTGTGATTCATTTTTTTGTGAAAACACAAATTAAAGTTAAAGATGAATTTGACTGATATCTTTATTTTGTTTTTTTTAAATATTATGATAATGTTATATATTAAAATTTCCCTAGATATCGCAGTAGTATTTTTATAGTGAATTCTTTTGCCCATGATAATCATGTAGTGAAGATCTGAGATCATGACTGCCCTAGTATTGATGCATGTTGGTGTGTGCATTTATACAAGCAAATGTGTTTTTTACCTTTAAGTATTTGACTAGTTTCTGGATCTGCCAGTATTCTGAGGGCAGGTCGGTGGCAGCCTCGGCCCGTCTTTCGGGCTGTTCCTCATCTTCCTCATCGTCTGATGAACTCTCGCTGAAGTCATCAGCTCCTCCCGGGGTTTTACTGTGCACACACACACATATGCACCTATTAGACGTATTAATATTCAAGCTGGCCAACAATTTTATGTCTCTCAGACACACACTGTGAGAAGTACTCTCCCACAGAATTTTCTCAGGATAGAAACGAGAACTATCCATACATAACAGGACATTATAGAAAAAGCGCTTTCTCTAATAAATAGAGCTTAATACATCAAATCGGAGGAGAGTCGGAGCAGGTGCAAGCCAAACCACACAGCCCATTCTCTCAAAGCTCTGGTAAAATCTCTCTGAATCCAATGTGGAATGAATTATTGCTCTCTGAAAGGCCTCACGCTCAAACCCTTGGACAAAACGGCCATCAAACTCAGGGGTGTATTTGAAGTGTCATCTTAAGCCATGGCATCAAATTAAACGGCAGGGGATGGAGAGAACAGAGACAGAGCAACAGAGAGAGAGGAAGACTGGAGTGGTCATCAGTGCATTTCTGAACTCTTTCATCGCGAGCTTATACACGAATGCACAAACGCAGATGGCCGTTAAAGTGGATCAGGCTACTGAAATGAATGTATCGTGAAACGAGTCATGAAACTCGGTACACAAGGAGAAGAGGCCAGAGGGATTCAGATATGTTTTCCAGGGGATAACTGTATTGCCGGACAGCAGCGTACTCGTCTCTTTCGGTGCTAGTCACTTAATTGAAGTGTGGAATGTGTTTTGCAACGCGAACGATTGTAAGTGTGCTGGCTTAGTGTGATATACACTGCATTACTGATGTGTTTGTCTACCATGACCACATCCAAATGATCTTCAGAACGCTACACTGCTTTTTGTGTGCATCACTGATTTAAAACGGCAGGAAAAAGAGAAACTGCGGCTACACCCGTAGCTCCTTACAGGCAGGACTGTGTACTCTGGCAGCGGATCTTATGGGGACAGCTGGAGTTTTCGCTCACCATCGCCAAACAGACAGAGAGGAGTCAGGAGAAGGAACAGGGTTATCAGTGGCTCAGGCACAGGCCGGTTATTACAGACCGCTACTCCCAGTAGCACCAGAGGACCGTTCCTGTGTGCACACCAACCTGAACGGCTGCTTCATCCATGTCTTATTAAAGGCTATAAAATGAATACTTATCCACAGCTGAAATAATTTGCCCTGAAAGTGAGTCTTTATTTCCAATTCAGTGATTGGATAAGTTTTTTATGTTTGGCCAGGAGAATAAAGAGTTATTCAATTATGCATGTTCCTGGGAGAGGGTTTTTCAGATCCCATTGCAATGGTTAGGTTTTTGCCTCAGAGGAAATACCACGTGTACAATGAAAAAGCAATTTCTGTGGACTGAGATTGTGGCATACATTTTTTGAGAAGACTGGCAGCCTGGCAGAGATGATCCAGAAAAATTAGCTTTTTTTTTGTTCTCTGATGCGGGTGACTTTGTGCCGTATTCCAAGATCCTCTTGCTTTCTCTGCTCTTTCTGGCCTTCTCCTCTGCCTCACTGGAAAAGCAAAAACAACAACAATCAGACACTTATTAACACGTTTATACACTTTAAAACCATGAAATCAAAATTTTTATATTTTTATAGAATATTGCAGCGTTTATTAATTATTAATGATCCAATAAATCCAATCAATACGAGATGAACAAAATCAAGTCCCACCCTACATTCTTTTCTCGTTTGAGAAGTTGATATATGTGACATTAGGGAAAAAAATAATCACAAACTGTTTAATGTCGACATTGTTTGTTGTTGAGGCATGGAATTGCAAGTCCAAAAAAGTTCAGGTAACTTTTTTAATTTTAAATTCACATTATGAGATTGCATAATGTCTTGTATGCTTTGTATGTCTAGTCTGATATTTTATTTTTGCCACACAAGTATCACAGTAGGACTGTGGATGTTCCAAAAACAATGTCTTTAAAAATTAACTAGCATCTTTGTTGCATTTCGGCTGGCCCTTAATTATTTTTCTATATATGTCTAATATGTTTAAGTCTTCTGTAGCTCTCTAGTGGGTGTCAAGTACTGTGACAGCAAATGCAAATTTGGTAGTAATGCAAAAGGCAGAACACTGAAGTAAATGTTCACATCTGGGAAATTCTTATTTCTCCAAAACAAAAGATTATTGTTTTGGAAATCTTAGATGACTGTTCAGAGGAGGTTTACCAGTAACAAGTGTTGAAACAGCCAAAAAGACTGATTTGTCTGCTAGATCAGTGGTTCCCAACCTTTTTTCCAGGAGACCCATATTTTAACATTCAAAATCTTTTCCAGGAGACCCATATTTTAACATTCAAAATCTTTAACGACCTCCCTTAAGAAACAGGATTTGACAAAATCATCACAGGTATGTTATCAATTAATAATTCTAGATACCTTATTATCCTAGTTGTTTAGATTTTTAGAATGTACATTAGCTTATTTTGCATTAGCTCGTTAAAATTTACAAAAGCATACAAATTTGGTCCGAGTTTCACAAACAAAAACCGCAGACAGGCTGAATGAAAATGTAAATCCACCCTCTGTCAGTAGGTGGCGCTTATGGAACAGCAGAAATAGAGCTGTTTCCCCCAGTAATCTCAGTAAACAAAGCAGAGCTGCACTTATAAACACTACCGCTACGTCCGAAATCGAATACTTCCCAACTATATAGTATGTGTAAAACAGTACGCCAACAGAGTAGTATGTCCGAACTCATGGTATTCGAAAAACAGTAGGCGAAACGTACCCGGATGACCTACTACTTCCGGCAAGAATCTGAAGTGCGCATAACGAGGGACACTTTACTATCCCATGAGGCCACAGGAGAGGATTTATGAATGGAGGTGAAGGGACGCAACTGGCGCTGGTAGGTCACATGATAACGACAACATGGCGGCTGTAGTACGTCCGGATTACATTCATACTACACACATTCATACTATATAGAACATACTTTTTAACGGTCGCGAAGTAAGTTCAAATTCAAATAGTATGCGATTTCGGACGCAGCCCCTGTGTTACACGGAGGGAAGATGAAAACGGCATCAAAACTTTTCTTAAGGCAGCCAGTTCCCTTTCAGAGATACATTCATACTTTAATTCATATAATTTCCCTCAGAACTCAGTTGTAAAGGTTGTAAAACCTCTCACTTCTTTCCGCCATTTTTTCAAATAAAACGCTGCATGGTGTGTGTGTGTGTGCGTAAGACTGTTTCTTACTTTGCTTAATACTGGACAGTATTTACAGTGAGTTTTTCAAATTCTGGCAATCAAATATGATTTTAATGATGATTAAAATATTAAACTAATACTAACCGTCGGGAATCGCATCGTGTTTTATCATCAAACTGATAACTGTTTTATCCCTAAACCCCTAGAGTGAGCTTGGTGACCCCTCATAAATCTTTAGCAACCCCCTGGTTGGGACACACTGCTAGATCAATCCAAGGAGGAGAGTACAGTATATGTCTGTGTGATCAACGCTGGCTTTATCAGCTGACTGTCACTATGGATAGCTATCCCTATCACAGCTTGACTTCATGAATTAACACACAGGAGAAGAGCTACAAATATATAAGACATATAACCATCTCTTTAAGTCTGAATGACTACTGAACTTTGTATCTGTACTGTACTGTACTGTACTGTCAGTGACCTCTGATTTTCATGCTGTGATGGCTTTTTTGTTTCTCTTCAGAAGACATCCATTGGGGTTTGGAATTATCACTTACTCATATGGGGACGTCAGGCCAAGGTTCTTCCATTTCAAAGATGGTTCTAATTTCTTCTTCCTACCGCCCGGCTTGTTCCGCGCAAGCTGTTGTCTCGCCTTCCCAAGCACATTCTTTTCCTCATGGTCGTAAGACTTCAGGGTTTGGCCTGTTTCCTCTGCATCAACCGTTTCCACATGTAGGATCCTTTTAGTGGATGGCACATCTTGAATGGCAAAGTCCTGTAGAAGAGAATGAATAAAAATGAAACAAGATAGTAAGGAAAATGACCTCTGCACCAAAAATATACACTTGGGGAGTTAAAAGAGTTATTTATCTTAAGCATTTTTTGTTTAAGAAAGTTCTTCATGAACGCACTCTTAGCTTAGCAAAACATATTTTCCATTCTACATCTGACATATTTGTCTCTTTATTGGGGAGGCACATCACACAGTCATCTCCGAGCTAGTGCAGCCTTCTTATTCTAAGAAAGAGTCGTATAAAAAGTAAATCCCACTTATGAATTTGTATCCCTGAACATTTATATAATACAGCCTTTCTCCACAGTCCACTGCCAGAAAAACAATCCTGCCTTTGAGTTATGAGAATAAATGAAAAAATAGAAACATATTTCCAAAGTTTCTTATGTTAATTGCCTATACAATATGAGAAGTTTATTGTTTCTGTACATTCTTGAACTGCAGGCTGGCAGTTTGGCACACATTGAGTGAACTCTTTGTGGCAAAGTAACGCAACAATGGTTTTCTGAAATTGTGAAGGACTCTCTCTCCCACTTCTTTATTACTTCTGTGAGAAGCTCAACAGGAGACATATGAATGGTTAAGAGGCAGGAAATCCACAGGCACCTGCTATGCCCCACCATCAGCCCTTCATTGGATTCATCTTTTAGAGAGATGTACAGAGCAGGAGTGAGAAACAGAAATAGTGGGAGAAAAGGAGAAGAGTATGAGAGAGGAAGAGTTCAGAAAGAGTACACAAGGGAAAAAGCTTTTAATATGGCACAAGGGACTCGCTGTAGATCCAGCTGGGCTAAGCACACTTTGTGCCTTTCATGAGCTTGTTTGGCCAAAAGAAGGCCAAAGTTAAGAACAGCCAAAGTTATATCCATTTCCTCACACCACTCCACCCACCTTTAATATTATAATTGAAGTAATAAACCCCGTCCAAGAACAAGTAGGGAGAGTTAACGCTCCAGTATGGCATCCCAAACAGAAGGCTGAATATCAAGTAAGAGAAAACCTCAAAAAGTGCTCAGCAAACCTCAAACTAATGCAACATCCAAATATGAAGAAAGATGACAAGGAAAGTAATTTGCAAGACAAAAAAGGTCTATTTCAAAACTTAGTGTGCTGACTACTATTGATGGGACTCACAACTGATTTCAAGAAACATTTGATAAATTTAATGCATCTGTGCTGAATAAAATTATTAATTTAAAAAAAAAAAAAGACTTACTGATCACAAACTTTTGAACAACAGTGTATTTATATCAATATTCTTCACTATCAAATTATTCAAGGTATATTTCTAGCTGACATTTCTCTTGCTTTTTTCCACTCATCTTAGACACTTTTTGCCTTGCAGTACATTCTGAGATAATTTTTTTGAAACAACCTTTACACTAAGAGTGCATCTGTGAACTGCCTCATTATCTGAGGAATAGATTTTGGAACAGAGTGACAGTCTTCTTGTCCCAGTCTGACAATGCAACAAAGTATGATATCTTTTCCCTGATGAGTGTCACCTTCTGCTCAGCCTTGGCTGTGCATGTTTGATTAAAAGTGTCTGATCTAATTAAAATATGAAAATGCATCGGTTCCTCTTGCAGCTGATATGTTAGGAGATTAGGCCTGTTGAATTTGGCTAAGAGCTGGTGTGCGCTGAGGATTTCTGGGCTGAATAATCACGGTCCGGTGGTTGACTGATGGCTGGAGGACCAGAGCGTGTCTGAGACTTATTACAGCAAACTCAGGCCGCAATCCAGAACCTATTCTCTGCTGAACTTTTCACGCTACAAGAATCCCATAGTGCAGCTAAAAGCATTATCTGCTCTCAAATCAACATGCACCCTAACGTAACGGGTTCGTTTCAGGTGGATAAACATCTATTTGTAGAAGGTGATGAGAGTCTCGAGTAAAAAGGAGAACTCTCAAATGTAGCCTTGTAGAAATGTGATTGGAAGACATGAGAAAGACATGGACTCTCATCAGAGTTACAAATGATTTACTCTTATCATCCGATCGTGGTTGTATCTCTCTATCAGTGTTACTCGATCTTAGCGCTGCATTCGATACTATCGACCACAACATTCTTTTGAATAGACTCGAAAATTATGTTGGCATTAGTGGAATTGCATTGGCATGGTTTAAATCATACTTATCTGACCATTATCAGTTTGTAGCAGTAAATAAAGAGATGTCACACCGATCACAAGTTCAGTATGGAGTACCGCAAGGCTCAGTGCTAGGACCGTTGCTTTTCACCCTGTACATGCTACCACTGGGAGATATCATTAGAAAGCATGGTGTTAGTTTTCATTGTTATGCTGTCGATACTCAGCTCTATATTTCTTCACGCCCTGACGAAACTTACCAATTCATAAGATTAATGGAATGCATAGCTGATATAAAAAAATTGGATGACTAGTAATTTCCTGCAACTTAATTCAGAAAAAAATGAATTTTTAATTATTGGACAAAAAAACTCCACAAGTAGTAACCTAGAATACTGTCTAACACTTGATGGCTGCTCTGTTAAGTCCTCGCCGTCAGTTAAGAACCTGGGTGTGCTCTTTGATACCAATCTTTCATTGGAAAGCCACGTTTCTAGCATCTGTAAAACTGCATTCTACCATCTTAAAAATATATCTAAATTATGGCACATGCTTTCAATGCAAAATGCTGAACAGTTAGTTGAACTAACTAGTTCAACAGTTAGTTCATACATTTTAAAATCTTGCTTATTACTTACAAAGCACTAAATGGTTTAGCTCCCCAGTACTTGACCGAGCTCTTAACACATTATACTCCATCACGTCTATTGCGGTCTCAATTCTGGCCAGTTGATAATAGAATGACCTAGAATATCAAAATCAACTGCAGGCAGTCGATCCTTTTCCTATTTAGCACCTCTGGAACAGTCTTCCTAGCATTGTTCAGGAAGCAGACACACTCTGTCAGTTTAAATCTAGACTAAAAACACATCTCTTTACTATGGCATACACATAAAACATTTTTAATTTATACTATTCAAATCAGTTAAATGATTTTTAGGCTGCATTAACTAGGTCAGCCAGAACTGGGAACACTTCCCATAACACCTGATGTACTCGTCACATCATAAAAAGAATGGCATCTATGCTAATGTTAGTCTCTCTGTTTATCCCGAGGTTTACTGCAGTCAGCCGGATCCGGGCCGTATCCAGATCAGATGGTGGACCTGCGCCCAGACATGACCAACGCATCCCTGAAGTGTCTGCAGAGACCGTGTCAATTAGACTGAAATTGCCTTATCGACACGGCATCCTCAATAAACCCATCCCCGGCATGATGACTCCGATCTTTTCGAATATTCCTATCTAATAAATTGCCTTATCAACATGACATCCCAATATACCGTCTCCGGCGTAATGACTCCGATCTTTCGAATATTCCTATCTAATAATTGCCTCATCTAAACGACATCCTCAATAAACCCGTCTCTGGCGTGATGACTCCGATCTTTCGAATATTCCTATCTAATAATTGCCTCACCGAAACGGCATCCTCAATAAACCCGTCTCCGGCGTGATGACTCCGATCTTTCGAATATTCCTATCTAATAATTGCCTCACCGACACGGCATGATGGCCAGAGAACAACTGGCACCCCGACTGAGCCTGGTTTCTCCCAAGGTTTATTTTTCTCCATTATGCCACCTGATGGAGTTTTGGTTCCTTGCCACTGTCGCCTTTGGCTTGGCTTGCTCAGTTGGGGACACTAAAATTTTCAACTAAATATTCAAATAAATTTTCAACTAAATTACTGATCTGCCCGCATGGTCACTATATGATAATTGAAATGAGCTGGATAACATCAACGTTTTCTCCAGAACGGCTGTACAGCCGAATCAAATTCTGTTGCATTGTTTTCCTGTTAACACTGTGAAGCTGCTTTGAAACAATCAGCATTGTAAAAAGCGCTATATAAATAAAGGTGACTTGACTTGACATGGAAAGAAAGACAGAAATGCAAACTGATGAAATCTAGAAAACAAGGAACCAATGTAAAATATGGAGAACAAAGAGGGGTTTGATTTGTGTCTAAGCAGAGTACTTTTATGGCTCTCTCTTTACGGCCTCTGTCCATCACCCATCAGCTGCTAGCGCTCATGGTTGAGCTCCCGCCTGCTGGCATAATAAAACATGAAAGTCTGGTGGGCATTTTTACACACAAACGCTTGCACGCTGAACCGCCTAACTGGCATCATCGCTTCAAAGAATAATAAAGTCTTTCTCCTCACTGCCACCAATAATCGAACTCAACCTGCTAGCACATATCCAGCCTTGTTCAAAAACCAAACACTAAAACCGCACTGAGAATATCCACCTCATTCCTTTTCTTTAGTAATACATATTGTTTCAAAGCAGCTTTGCAGAAAATAGTGCCTTAATACCCCTACTGAACAAGCCAAAGGCAACATGGCAAGGAAAAATCATTGTAGAAAAATCACACCAGAAGTGCAACATCTGTTCAGTAGGTTAACCGTAGGCACTTTCAATCAGGTCTTAAATTTGAAGTGGCATTTCCTGTCTCGATAAGAATGGTATTATCCACAAAAAAAGTTGGCAACAATATTCTTACACTTTTCAGCAATATCAATTATGACTATAATGTACCAAATAAACAGCCTAACGTGATTTACACAAGTAGGACGTGTTCCTGTATCAACATCCTTTGTTGTTCCTGAAACAACATTCCTATTAATCAATCACTGCCTTATGATTTTAGAGTGTTCAGTCTTTGATTGGTTGATATAGATGTTGTTCTAGGATCTACAAAGGATGTTGATCCAGGGACATGTGGAAATGACATTGTGTCAAATAAACAATTACTGCGTATAGCTCTACTTCAGCTCATCCAGTTTTTCTCATAGAGCTTTAGAATGACACTTAGACAGAACATTCATTAGAGGCAAAAGTTATGGAAGGTGAGCAGAGCTACTGAACGCAGACTCATGGGAACTGTTCCTCAAGCGAGGTAGATGAAGCCTGTCCTGGACACGACAGAGTTTAACTTGGACATCTCTGCTGAGAGTAAAGGTAAAATTCTGCAGCAAGTTTAATTTGTGTCTGAAAACTGGCTCTGAATGCACAAAGAATAGATGAAAGGAACTTTTTATACTTTCTGTCCTCAAGGTAACTGACGGGAACACCAGACAGAGGTTTTTGCACCGGCAGAGTAGCATGAGACAATAACCATTACTATATGGTACAGCAGTAATCTTTCTGTCTGCCTTCATTTTCCATCTGCAAACTATATCGGCGAGAGATAACATCACCATCATTTAGCAACGAACATAAAGAGAAATCTGTCTCGTTGATGGAGTTTCCGTTTATATTGCTCAAGGACAGAATTATGTTGGCTATAAAACCGCCAACGGTCGGCATAAAACATTAGCATGGATCTGAGGACTTTTTTAAGAAAAGAAAAGTACAAGTTGGAGGAAACCTTTTGTCTGCATCAACAAAAAGGCATTTACTGTGCTCTGCTACTGATGAAGCTGAAGACAAATCTGTTCAATATTGAGCCAGCCAAAGTCACAAAAAAAATGAAAGGAAAGTAAAATGTTAATTTCTTAAAGATGTTGTATATTTAAAAATTAATTTTGATATAATTCTTGTCTGTAAAATCTCATGTAGAAAGTACTAAATATTTGGTGCTGTAGAACAAAACATTTTTCCAACAAATACATTGTGTCACTGATGAGAAATAGGATATCATTTCTCAAACAATAAACACTTTTCACCACATCTTGAGGCCATTATTGGAGACCCAATTTGTTAATTTATCTTTTACTTTATTCAAAGAGGTCTGACTAACTGGCCTGTTCTCACATTCTTTCACACTGTGGTGATGTGAAAAATAGCACAGTGACAGAGGAGAGAATTCCCTCCCTCTCTCGCTCAGTCTCTTAATCTGTCTCTCTCTTGGTTATTGTGACAAGCAGACACTTTACGCACAGAGAGAAGTGTAGACATTAGCTTGTCCCCTCGTTCCCTTTGCTCTCTTCTCCTCAGCTGTGATTAATCTTAGGCTGAGGAGCGAGCAGGAACACACTGCTGCCAGTTGAAAGACAGCTGTGCTGTTTTTGTGTCTATGTTTCTAAGTATTGGCCTCTTTCCTTGAGTCTGTTTAGCAAATATTTGGAATTCAAAATGAATAACTAAATCAGTAGTCTACATGGTTAATATGTGTTCTTTCTTTCTTTTTCTTGAAAAAGTATGAATTTTAGCGGCATCTAGCGTGAGGTTGTGAATTGCAATCACCCACCGCTCACCCCTCCCTTTCGAAGCACATAGAGAAGCTACTGGGGCCGACACAGGACAAAAATATCGTTGTCGGAGAGAGCAGAGAGTGACTAGCGCTCTGTAGAGAAGTTTGTCCATTTAGGGCTACTGTAGAAACATGACGGCGCAAAATGGCAATTTCACTGTAAGGGGACCCGCGGTGTATGGAGATAGAAATGGCTCATTCCAAGGTAATAAAAACATAACGGTACATTATGTAAGGTCTTTATACACCACTGAAAACATAGTTATGTATATTATATTTCATTTCTGTCAATAGATCCTCATAAATACACTGCACCTTTAATTTCTTTAAAAATAAAATCTTACTGACCCCAAATTTTTCAACGGTAGTGTACTTTATGACAATAACTAAATCAAAACAATGCTATTGTTGCACTTGCAGCCTTCAAGTAGCTTTCACCCATCTACATCATATAAGGAAATGATCTCATCAAGGAGGGCGAATTTATCAACATAACATTCTACTGACTTCTATAGGGGCAATGTAGTGTCAGTAACATCCACTCAATTTCACTAATAGCAGACTTCTGCTTCTGGTGACATCTTTGGCTCTGATGGCTGCACGTATATGGCATACTCACATGATGATGTCATCCGTCTCTGATGCCTGAACACTCAGGCTTTCCAGACCACCACCACTGAGCTCCAAGCTTATTCAACACTCACAAAACTCATCACCCCCCACCGCCCCGGGTTCACCAGGGAATGTCATCTGAACAAGTAACATGTCTGCCACTTTTGTTCTGACCGACTGAGAAAAAAAGCATAAATAATGTAACAATAAACCACGTTACCAACGGTGATTCAATCTAACGATCGATTAGCTCATAACACATCAAACCCTGCAAATTATTAGCATTGTTATACCTCGTTCTCAAATTGTTAATGTTAACAACATCAGCATTGTGTGACTACGTGTATTTAATGTGTATTAGCGTTCTGTACAGCCTAATCTTTTGCTTTTGACTATGACAACTATGACTATAGTTGTCACTGACGATTGTCGTTTGGACCTTTCTGCCAATCCGCCATCAAAATGATAAATTTAATTATTCCAGCTGCTGTGAGGAACATGCGATCCGCTCCTCACATGCGATACTACTACTAGCCGGACTCCTCCTTTATGTATACAGACGTGACATAATGACGCAAAGACATGCTCGAATTTCCCACGAAAATCCACCAGTACCACTCAAATTATAACACATTATTACAAGCTTGCCGTTGTGAATCAGGCTAAGGTAAGGGGATAGT
This sequence comes from Coreius guichenoti, assembly GCA_039654105.1. NCBI lineage: Eukaryota > Metazoa > Chordata > Actinopteri > Cypriniformes > Gobionidae > Coreius > Coreius guichenoti. The sequence continues at coordinate 20,140,156 of CM077187.1, forward strand.
TTTGAACACTGGCTGGTTATGTACTTGCTCAAAATTTTAATTTGGATCATATCGTGACACGATATATTGTTACACCCCTACGTACCAGTGTTAGTGTTCCCAGTAAAGATGTTCTAAAACGCTATTTCAGAATAACCCGCAAACATTAACTTGTGATTTCACAATTTTTTTTCTCCAAAGCATAGTTTAAGTGGCGAATGCTAATGGAAAAAACTAATACTTATGGTAATTGTGCTGTCATGCATTATTAATGTGTTATGGTGGTGGATTATAATCACGTCATGATGCATGCAGTCAGTGTTTAAATTAGTCCAACATAACATGTCAACTATTACGTTTTTTTTTTCCCCACTGATGTCAACTTTGTTGTTGTAAACATATTTTAATCTAAAGTTCTAAAAGGATGTTAACTGGCATTAGCACACGCAAAGCATGCTCTATTTAAAATCACCAAAAAGCTGTCACTCATCTCAGTTCATTGCGATCTCACAAAGTTCTGTTATAATCAATGAAGCTGTCTACACTGCACAATCAGTTTCTAATTTACATTGTGCTTACACTTTGTAGGTAATAAGGAAAGGATTTGTGAGCGTGTAGAACTCTAAAGCACTCTGTAAACAAAAACCCAGAGCCCAGAGCATGGTTAGGATATCTAAAGCCCAGTGTTGTGGAGCAGACACTATAATGAAACCACTGTCATGTGTTCAAAAAATGCCATCTGGAGCATTTTAAGGCCAAGTGCAGTGGAAGAGAATAACTATAAACGATTATAGAAACCCAACAATTGCAATCATTGGTATTAAACGAATAATTGAGGAAATAAGGCACAACTTGTACTATGTTGAAAGAGATGAAACTGCTGTATTCATGTGGTGTTAAGCAATACCTTTTCATCAGAAGCCTTAGCAAAATGGGGAGACATGTTTTTTAACAGTGTGACAAGGTCTTTGTAGACTTCACTTTTTCTCCTATAGGAGTTTTCACCTCCTTCTCCATTGATTTCCTGGAAAACCAAATCATAAAGTAAATGTAAACAGAGAGATTAATGACATTCCCAGTGGCGTATTAGTATTTCTGGCTGAGATATACATTGGGTTACAATACATATTTCAAACATAGAGTCATATTTGAAAAAGACAATTGAAAGAGTAAGAGAATAGGTTCAACACAATAAACACCCAACCCACACACAAAGACCATCAGCTTCACACACACATGCACAGACATAACTGTACTTTGAACTTTTAAAGGGTTAGTTCATCCAAAAATTCTGTCATTAATTACTCACACTCATGTCGTTCCAAACCCGTAAGACCTTCATTCATCTTCGGAACACAAATTAAGATATTTTTGATGAAATCCAAAAGCTTTCTGACCCCACATAGACTGCAATGCATGCGCTGTGGTGCCCACGTGAACAGCGTCGGCCAATAATGAGCTGGCGTTCTGACGTACAACCCGGAAGTGCTGCACTGTGTTTACTATGTAAACAGCGTAGGAGATTGACACAGAAGAGAAGAAATTGTTGAATAAATTTGTTATTTTTGTTAGTTTTTTTGCTGCTTCATAACATTGAGGTTGAACCACTGTATTCACTACCACATGGACTATTTTAACGATGTCTTTACTACCTTTCTGGGTCTTGAAAGTGGTAATAACATTGCAGTCTATGTGGGGTCAGAAAGCTCTCGGATTTCATCAAAAATATCTTAATTTGTGTTCCGAAGATGAACAAAGGTCTTACGGGTTTGGAACAACATGTTCTGATTAAATGTATAATCTAGACAATTAATTTTACTGTCATTTGCAGTAAATTCAACCTGACCTCAAATGTACAATGAACAGGTGAGTGTCAGAAAGCATTAAACAGAACACAGACGAGGACAAGAGAGTAAAAAAAGAATAGACATTTAGAGAGAAAGAGAAAGAGGTGGAAGTGGGAGAGAAATTAGATTTAAGAAAGAAACACAAAGATAAAATAGACAGATGTAGTTAATTAAGTGGCGCTCTGAATCAGAATGAAAAATATTGTGGTGTGTAAAATGTTGCTTTTGATTAATTGCACACACATTTAGTTCTGTGAGGAAGCTTTAAAAAACTGAACACAGCTAGAGAAGCCGATCTGGAACAGAATCACATAACTGTCATGTCTTAACTTTTCAGTTTCGCTTACCTCATGTTTTGGAAAAGTGTCTGTATACCATACCTCTCAAACACATTAAGAGCACATTGTGTATGTTCAAATTGTCTACCAAAATTGGCTCCCTTGACAGCTTGACACGTTTCAGATTCTTAAAACTCATATTGCATCACTCAGCATTCCGATGAGATGCATTAATTTCCATCTGCTATGTGCTCAGGTCAGTCTTGTTGGGATATGCCTTATTTAGATTATCAAACTCCTGTGTAATTGATTTCTTGATAAAAAAAAATACAATATATAATCAACTGAGGGAATGTCCACATTTCTGAATCTGATTACTAATGGCAGATGATAGGTTATGTAGCTGAATTTCATCGTTTTTGACGCCGATGTAGCAGAATTGTGTTTTGCTTTGACATACAAGAGAATTGTGTTCCCAGAGCAATCCAAAACTGACGCACCAAATGACTTATTACTTTCTTGACAGTTTTCTCACCTCATCGAGGAAAACTCCACTAGTATTGCAAGTGATGAACAGCGTGGGCTCTGTGTCACAGGTCTCAATTATGAGGGAGCAAATCTCTCCATCCATCTGCCTCCAGGGAGGAGAACGGCATCCATTGGAGAACACATAATCTGTGGAGGCAGAATTTATGCTTTAGAGATTTGTATATTTTGTTATATGTATAATGTGTCAAATGTTGAATTAATGCACTGTTGTCACCTCTCAACAGCAAAAGTTTGCAATAAAACTTCAGTTTTGGAAAGTTCATACAGTGCAGGCTCCCACAGGGGCAGATGGACACTGTTTCCCTGTAGCCCAGCCAGTGAAGATGACTGATTGTTCTTCAGGACTGAGCTGCTGCAGACATAACCCCAAGATAAATCACCCTCGCCAAACACCCCTGCCGATACTCCACATGCTCCAAACCGACCTGCGCATCCTTACGGCGTCCCCCCCTTTATTTGCATAGAAGCTTCCAATTTTACTCGGCATACAGGGACACATTTTTCAAGAGAAGCCACATCCGTCATTCAAAATTTGCAGGCCGCACTCCTTTTTCCACAAACAGTTGATTGTTATGGCACAGCAAATCTGCCCGTTCTCCTCAGGGAAAGAGGAAGAATTGATGAATCTCTTTGTAAACTGAAATCTGACATATGTAATGGTTTCCATGTTGCGGAGACTTGAAAACAGACATGTTATATTTAAAGGATATCCAGCATTGCCACTAATGGTGGTGGCTTGAAAAGTGAGTGTGAGGAAGAGAGAGAGATTTTTTTTTTATTTTTACTTTTTGAGTTACTCATAAGGTAATAAGCACTAACATGATCTGAACTACTAAATTTACTTGAAGAGTAAGTTTTCTTGAAGAAAAACTTCTTCGGAAAGATTTAATCTTAAGGTGCGGCCACATTTAACGTTGTTCACTGAATTTAGTTGTTGGGTCAACTTGCGTCATTTCAATATAGGAATCAACACAATTGGGAATTTTGCTTGAGGGCAGAAGATTTCCCCATGCATATTTCACATTGTGTTCTAGTTGGTCATGCAAATTCACTGCATTGACCAATAGAAAGCTGCTTGGATAGAAACTGACTTCATAGATTGCTACACTAATGGCAATGGACCTTTTTTTGCCCACAAAATTTTGCTAAAGTGACCGCAACTTTAGGCCTATAGAGTCTAGTACTGTCAAGAAAATAATGAATCTGTTTAACTCAGTATAGTTTGATCCCACCTCCTTTGCCTGCTTGTTTGAGTACCTCTCGTGATTTTTACCTAGAACACTCTCGATGTATTATCATTGTCATAATCATTACCTGAATCCTCTACAGCCTTGAGAAGCACTGTTCGCTGAATCTGATATCAGTTGGTTTTGATTTAATTTATGGCAGACTGTTTGTTTTGCATCAGCAGGGAAGTGGGCCCCGCGCACCTGCACGAGGTTCAACTCTGAAAGTGGGACTATGAGCATTTCACTGGGGCCGGCTGTCACCTCAGTTGTCTCTACAGATCCATCTTTTGAGTTATCTGACACCAACCTCTCTTGATTCAATTTCTTGTTGGCCTGCGGGATCTGTGATGGTTCAGTGGCCACATTTAACTCAGCACCACTCTTTCTGTCGCAGCTCTGCACATCATCAGTAACAGCCACATTAGCGGCGTTCATCTCATTTTTGTTAGAGTAGGTCTGTCTAATGTAATTCATAATTGCCACAAACAAAAAAATCTTACTGACTTTGAACTAATGAAATAGAATAGAATATAATGTGTCTTTAATTGGGAAGAAGTCTTGTTTTCTGAGATTTTTTAAAATGATCTTTCAATGGGGTAAGAAAAATAAACTTACTACAATTCAAAAGGAAAACACGTTTATTTTTCTTACCCCATTGGAAGATTTTTTTTGTTTTAAGCATAAACTCACACCATGTCTACATCAGACATGACAGTTGTCGCAATAGCTTGAGGCTGTCTACACTTGACGCGACAAAGTGGCCGTTGCCAATCCAATTGTTCTTCGTCAAATCAAAATCAAATCACCTTTATTTATATAGCGCTTTTTACAATGGCAATTGTTTCAAAGCAGCTTCACAGTGTTAACAGGAAAATAATGCAACGGAATTTGATTCGACTGTACAGCTGCTCTGGTGAAAACGGTGATGTCATCCAGCTCATTTCAATTATCATATAGTGTCAATGCGGGCAGATCAGTAATATAGTTGAAATTTAGGTGTCCCCAACTGAGCAAGCCAAAAGCCAAAGGCGACGGTGGCAAGGAACCAAAACTCCTTCAGGGCCAGAATGGAGAAAAAAACCTTGGGAGAAACCAGGCTCAGTCGGGGTGCCAGTTCTCCTCTGGCCGTTGTTCGTGTTAGAAGAAGTGCGAGCGCTTGAAGTACATCAGAAACACAATGTCGCATCATGCCGCATCCAGTGTAGACAGCATCACTGATCATAATAGGTTGTATTTGCTTTTGTCACATTGCACTGCTCGCGTCTGCTGTAAAAACGGTGTCACTCAATTTTCAGAAAACAATTTTGTCATTTTAACTTCAAGTAAATGTATTTTGATTTAAGAATGTTTACTAGATATGTGTGCTGGTAAACAATACAAAAATACTGAGTAAGAAATGTACTTTTTTCATTGCAAAGGCGTCAGTCAGCATTTGTTGCCATGCCTGACAGTCAGATGTGAGAACTGAGAATTTTTAAATTACTGTACAACTTCAGTTCATTTGGACAATGTAAAAAAAGAAAAGGCACTCTCATTTACAGCAGAAAACTACAATCACTAGCTCCAAACATCGACTCAGACCGACTGAAAATAAGGTGAAAATAAGTCTGGAAGTGAGTGAGTGACAGAACGAGATAAAGTGAGCAGAAGTGATGGAGAGGGGGAAGAGTGAGGATAATGCAAACCTGATGTGTAGCGCACAGACTTCAGCACCCGGTTTTCTCCTGTTCCACAGAATCTCTTCAACAGATCTACCTCTGTATTAACAGCTGCTGGGCTTAGCCTGCCCTCTCTGGGCAAAAACACACACACAACACAGAACAAAAATACAGCTCATTAACCAGTAACAGTAATATAGCTATAAATGCATGCACTGTATATAATATATATATACACTCACCTAAAGGATTATTAGGAACACCATACTAATACTGTGTTTGACCCCCTTTCACCTTCAGAACTGCCTTAATTCTACGTGGCATTGATTCAACAAGGTGCTGAAAGCATTCTTTAGAAATGTTGGCCCATATTGATAGGATAGCATCTTGCAGTTGATGGAGATTTGTGGGATGCACATCCAGGGCACGAAGCTCCCGTTCCACCACATCCCAAAGATGCTCTATTGGGTTGAGATCTGGTGACTGTGGGGGCCATTTTAGTACAGTGAACTCATTGTCATGTTCAAGAAACCAATTTGAAATGATTCGAACTTTGTGACATGGTGCATTATCCTGCTGGAAGTAGCCATCAGAGGATGGGTACATGGTGGTCATAAAGGGATGGACATGGTCAGAAACAATGCTCAGGTAGGCCGTGGCATTTAAACGATGCCCAATTGGCACTAAGGGGCCTAAAGTGTGCCAAGAAAACAGCCCCCACACCATTACACCACCACCACCAGCCTGCACAGTGGTAACAAGGCATGATGGATCCATGTTCTCATTCTGTTTACGCCAAATTCTGACTCTACCATCTGAATGTCTCAACAGAAATCGAGACTCATCAGACCAGGCAACATTTTTCCAGTCTTCAACTGTCCAATTTTGGTGAGCTCGTGCAAATTGTAGCCTCTTTTTCCTATTTGTAGTGGAGATGAGTGGTACCCGGTGGGGTCTTCTGCTGTTGTAGCCCATCCGCCTCAAGGTTGTGCGTGTTGTGGCTTCACAAATGCTTTGCTGCATACCTCGGTTGTAACGAGTGGTTATTTCAGTCAAAGTTGCTCTTCTATCAGCTTGAATCAGTCGGCCCATTCTCCTCTGACCTCTAGCATCAACAAGGCATTTTCGCCCACAGGACTGCCGCATACTGGATGTTTTTCCCTTTTCACACCATTCTTTGTAAACTCTAGAAATGGTTGTGCGTGAAAATCCCAGTAACTGAGCAGATTGTGAAATACTCAGACCGGCCCGTCTGGCACCAACAACCATGCCACGCTCAAAATTGCTTAAATCACCTTTCTTTCCCATTCTGACATTCAGTTTGGAGTTCAGGAGATTGTCTTGACCAGGACCACACCCCTAAATGCATTGAAGCAACTGCCATGTGATTGGTTGATTAGATAATTGCATTAATGAGAAATTGAACAGGTGTTCCTAATAATCCTTTAGGTGAGTGTATATATTCAGTCTTTTAAATATATAAGTTATTAAAGACGAGGAGCATAACTGATTGCTTTGATTAAAGGCAGTATACAGTATATGCATACAGAAAGTGTGTTTACCTGGTGATCGGTCTGACAGCAATGCTTAGCAGCTTCTCGTCCAGCTGATGCAGGATATTAAATAGTTTGTCTTTGTGCACTGTAGGAGATCTGGCCCTAAAGATCTTCTTCATTGGCTCCCTGTTAGCTGTTGGCCATAAACACACCTTATTCACACCTGCTCATCATACAAAAACAATTTCACTACTCTTTGTTTTTTTCCTCAGCCCTATGCTTCATGCAAGTTTCATCCCAAGACTTCAGGAAACCAGGGTGATGGGTGTCAGTATAGAGTTTAAAGAGATAGTTCACGCAAAAATGAAAATTACCCCATGATTTACTCACCCTCAAGCCATCCAGGTGTATATGACATTCTTCTTTCAGACGAATACAATCGGAGTTATATTAAAAATGTCCTGGCTAATCCAAGCATTGTAATGGCAGTGAATGGGAGCCCAAAATTTGAAGCCCAAAAAAGTGCATCCATCCATTATAACCCCAGGGGGTTAATAAAGGCCTTCTGAAGCGAATCGATGGGTTTTTGTAAGAAAAATATCCATATTTATCCGTTATAAAGTAAATCCAGCCAGATCCTTCCGCCAGACCGCCTTCCATATTCAACTTACGGAAAAAGCGTAACTGGCACGACGATGACATGTAGAATAAGCGTTTTGAACTGCGAGGCGCGTTACACTTTCTTCGTAAGTTGAATATGGAAGGTGGTGTGGCGGCAGCTAGATATTTTACTTTATAAAGTTTTAAATATGGATATTTTTCTCACACAAACCCATCAATTCACTTCAGAAGGCCTTTATTAACCCCCCGGAGCCATATGGATTACTTTTATAATGGATGGATGCACTTTTTTGGGCTTCAAATTTTGGGCTGCCATTCACTGGCATTATAAAGCTTGGATTAGCCAGGACATTTTTTTAAATTACTTTGATTATATTCATCTGAAAGAAGAAAGTCATATACACCTAGGATGGCTTGAGGGTGAGTAAATCATGGGGTCATTTTCATTTTTGGGTGAACTATCCCTTAACATTAGCAAAAACTTACCGAGCGCACCTTTAAATGTTAGCCAAAAGCTGCAGAAAGCATGTCTGAAACTAATCTTCAGATGGAAAATTTGCTCTAAAAAACAGTTTGGTCCAAAAGACTGAGACCACTAGTGAAAATGTGTCTATTTCATACATATAATGCATATTATAGCCTATAATTAACAGATTTTTTTTGAAAAAAAGAAAAAAAGAAAAAAAAAAAAACACCTGTACATTTCCAAGTTTAAATCATTACAGATATTCAGTGTGGTCTCAGATTTTGGGATCCCACATATAAATGAATATAGGCACTGGACTGATGAAGACCTCAAAAGTGATATCGGAAATAACAGAATACAGCGTTTCAGACAAAGGAAAAATAGTGCTTAAAGTAATATTGCATGTTCTCCACGCAGCTCACCCTCCAAACAGGTCTGGACCTCATTCATCTTTTTATCTTTGTTTAGTTGCAGAAGGTTAGAGAGGTGGTAAAATGAGTGCACTGTGATGTCAGGTGGACTCAGATGGAGAAGGGGACGTCCTTTATCATCACATTCCTGGGAAATAGCTGATTCTCCTCTGAAAAAGAGAAAAAGCAAAAGGGTGTCAGGTGTTTTAAGCATTCCACCGACTTTAAGCAGCTCTAAACATAAAGACGGCACAGATTCAGTATAGGAATTTAACTTATCTGAAAACCTACAGTATGAACCAAATGCAGTTATCAGTTATCTAGAGAAGTAAATTAAATTAGGTCTAATCTTTCTGATTTCTCTAAAGGGAATGTTATGCTAAATCAATTGCACGTCTCTTATATTACCTGATGTCATATAAATCTGATAAGAAATCAGACGCTTCTAGAGTTGTTTTCCATTGTAAAGGCTCGCTGAATGTAAGCCTGGCCTCGTGTGGGTGTCTGTCGCCAAACTCCTCCGTGAAGAGTAGGATTTCAGTCAGTATGTCATTATTCAGAAGGCTATTCTCTAGTTTATCCGCATCAGAGCTCCACTGAATTGCCCTAGAGAGTGCCACCCCCATGACGGACACTAGATAAAGTAACATTAAAGCAGAGTTAAAGCAATATAGTTAACAGTATTAATACAACACGAGAGGGTTAAAGCTATTTCAATGCGTTTAAAGCGCGAGGATTGATATGCGGCGTTCCAAACATTTAACGGATTATTTAACTTTAAAGACGGAAACTATTTGTGACACTCTTGAAAGTGATTCAATGTATAAGACGGTTTATTACTCACCAAACGTAACTAAACAAGTCTGCTCAAGTTTAAAATTTAAAGTTAAAACCGTTTTCCTTTACAAATGTTATCTATCTTGCTAACTTTGTGGCTGGTCGGCACTGCCTTCAGTTAGTTGGTAACCATAGAAACGAAGTACGCGCTGGCTCCGGTTGCTAATAAACAGTCAAACAACGTAGAGCGGAGAGGGTCAAAAAAGTAAAAAGCGTTCTTTTCTTTTCTTTTTTCTTTGTCTCTGTGTGTGAAGGAAACACTATTAGTATGAATGATCAACATTACATTAAGTCTTTGCTATGCAAACAAAAGTGAGGTCCAAAACGAACCTACCTGACTGAATTAAAGGCTTTCACATTATGTCAACTGTTTGTTTTCTCTCTGGGGTTGCATGCCCACAGAACCACACTTTTGAGAGGCTCTTTATAAACTTCCGTGCTGTGCTGTATGGTTTGGCAGAAAATCACACACGGGCATTTAGGCCACAGAAAAGACTTAATTTCCCCATTGATCCTGCCCGTACAGCCTCTCAAAATAAGTGAATTCAGCACATTATTCACACTGGGTTTAACTGATAGGTCTCACTCATAAGCTTTCAAGTGAACCAAAACCGAACAGGAGCTCCCTCTTTTCAGATCATCATGCTGATGGAAGGCACAGTGCCAGGTGTATTAGCCTCTCTCAGTCATTGCCAAACCACACCGATGACCTAGAGATTAACATTACAGAAATTTCCATGCATTCTCACTCAAATAGTGCTCTTTAGATGTTACTCTCTTACTGAATTAATGATTTTACTTCTTCCTGCAGAAGAGATCATTACTAAGAATTTCCCCCACTTCAACTCACACCAGGGCCGTAACCAGCATAGTCACTGAAGGGGACAAGTCCCCCCCCAATAATTGGAAATGGCCAAATTGTCCCCCCCAATATTTGATATTTCTTAATGGCAGACAGGTTAAAAATTCACATTCATCTATGTCACAAATTATGGCCAATCAGATCAAAGAAGGCGGGGCTTAATATTCACTGAAGATGTGTTTGAATTCCAACGAGGCGCTTTTAGTTTTTACAATGGTTTTTACAGTGAGTGCGTGCGTGGTTGGTAAGATATAAGTAGCGTCGTAAGTAGCATGTAATTTCGCCATTTTGAATTGAAAATATGCAATCATTTAAATGATGTCATTCATAATAACTGAATGTGAAGAGACAAGAAAGGTTTTTTACATTTTTGACATATTAGATATACAAACAAGAGTGAATGTGTGCATATTTTTAAAAATATTTAATATTTTTATATTTTAAAATATTATTTGCAAAGAGTTTAAATGTATTACTTCACAACTATATAGGCTATAATTAGACCTAGAACTTCTTTACCATTCTTATTTCTTCTTTGATTGATGGTTATGGCCTTGACTCAAACAAAGTTAATTGCAGGAGCAGAGACCTTTTCGTTAATTTAATCATGTCTGTCTAGTGGTATGAAATACAGGTATTTCAGAGCTTCCACACACATCACTAAACATCACTGAACGAGTTTAATTACAGTACTACTATTATATATTTTCTTGTGTGTGGGAAATAAGCATAGGCCTTTGATTTTAAATCTGGAAAAATATCTGTTCTTGTTCCTTTTTGCAACAGACCAGTCATTTACAGCCGTGAGGCCATAGCGATGATGAACAGAAGCAGAAAAGAAACGCAAATGCTCACTTAACTGTGTGTGTGAGAGAGTGTGTCAACATTTTGATTTATACCTACAGTCCAGACATGCTTTTATTCTACATGTATTTGCAAAAGCCCAGTCTTTCATCCTTGGTTGAATAAATGGGTGCAAATCAGTGTCGTCGATCTTAATGTGTGACATTTTGTCTGGCATAGCCACTTCTTGGAAATCCAACAGACTGAAGCGGGGAGCCCAAAGGGGTAACACCGAGCCTCTGTGGGCAATAAAAAACAGACCCTCTCCATCGTTAAAGCTTTTCTATCCCTCACTCTCATGTCTGCAATCATTCAATGATAAATTGTAAATGGATTCAAGATGATGATCTTGATATAGCACATGAGTTTTAAAACCAGGGTCTATGGAGCCCCAGGGGGCTACAAGGGGTGCTAGTGTGTCCACAAAAATGTAAAGGCAATTTTTTTTATAAACACTTTTTGTTATAATGGTTGAAACTCTCTTCACATCCTAAAGGTATATATATATATATATATATATATATATATATATATATATATATATATATATATACACAGTGGGGAGAACAAGTATTTGATACACTGCCGATTTTGCAGGTTTTCCTACTTACAAAGCATGTAGAGGTCTGTAATTTGTATCATAGGTACTCCAACTCTTTTTAAATAATTAATTTGCATTTTATTGCATGACATAAGTATTTGATCACCTACCAACCAGTAAGAATTCCGCCTCTCACAGACCTGTTAGTTTTTCTTTAAGAAGCCCTCCTGTTCTCCACTCATTACCTGTATTAACTGCACCTGTTTGAACTCGTTACCTGTATAAAAGACACCTGTCCACACACTCAATCAAACAGACTCCAACCTCTCCACAATGGCCAAGACCAGAGAGCTGTGTAAGGACATCAGGGATAAAATTGTAGACCTGCACAAGGCTGGGATGGACTACAGGACAATAGGCAAGCAGCTTGGTGAGAAGGCAACAACTGTTGGCGCAATTATTAGAAAATGGAAGAAGTTCAAGATGACAGTCAATCTCCCTCGGTCTGGGGCACCATGCAAGATCTCACCTCGTGGGGCATCAATGATCATGAGGAAGGTGAGGGATCAGCCCAGAACTACACGGCAGGACCTGGTCAATGACCTGAAGAGAGCTGGGACCACAGTCTCAAAGAAAACCATTAGTAACACACTACGCAGTCATGGATTAAAATCCTGCAGCGCACGCAAGGTCCCCTGCTCAAGCCAGCGCATGTCCAGGCCCGTCTGAAGTTTGCCAATGACCATCTGGATGATCCAGAGGAGGAATGGGAGAAGGTCATGTGTTCTGATGAGACAAAAATAGAGCTTTTTGGTCTAAACTCCACTCGCCGTGTTTGGAGGAAGAAGAAGGATGAATACAACCCCAAGAACACCATCCCAACCATGAAGCACTGAGGTGGAAACATCATTCTTTGGGGATGCTTTTCTGCAAAGGGGACAGGACGACTGCACCGTATTGAGGGGAGGATGGATGGGGCCATGTATCGCGAGATCTTGGCCAACAACCTCCTTCCCTCAGTAAGAGCATTGAAGATGGGTCGTGGCTGGGTCTTCCAGCATGACAACGACCCGAAACACACAGCCAGGGCAACTAAGGAGTGGCGCCGTAGGAAGCATCTCAAGGTCCTGGAGTGGCCTAGCCAGTCTCCAGACCTGAACCCAATAGAAAATCTTTGGAGGGAGCTGAAAGTCCGTATTGCCCAGCGACAGCCCCGAAACCTGAGGGATCTGGAGAAGGTCTGTATGGAGGAGTGGGCCAAAATCCCTGCTGCAGTGTGTGCAAACCTGGTCAAGAACTACAGGAAACGTATGATCTCTGTAATTGCAAACAAAGGTTTCTGTACCAAATATTAAGTTCTGCTTTTCTGATGTATCAAATACTTATGTCATGCAATAAAATGCAAATGAATTACTTAAAAATCATACAATGTGATTTTCTGGATTTTTGTTTTAGATTCCATCACTCACAGTTGAAGTGTACCTATGATAAAAATTACAGACTTCTACATGCTTTGTAAGTGGGCAAACCTGCAAAATCTGCAGTGTATCAAATACTTGTTCTCCCCACTGTACATGCATACATACACTACAACTCAAGGTTTGATTGCCTTTACATGCACATGAACTTTAATGACATCCCATTCTTAATCCGTAGGGTTTAATACGGAGTTGGCCCACCCTTTGCAGCTATAACAGCTTTAACTCTTCTGGGAAGGCTTTCCACAAGGTTTAGGAGTGTGCTTATGGGAATTTTTGACCATTCTTCTAGAAGCGCATTTGTCAGGTCAGGCACTGATGTTGGACGAGAAGGCCTGGCTCGCAGTCTCCACTCTAATTCATCCCAAAGGTGTTCTATCAGGTTGAGGTCAGGATTCTGTGCAGGCCAGTCAAGTTCCTCCACACCAAACTCGCTCATCCATGTCTTTATGGACCTTGCTTTGTGCACTGGTGCGCAGTCATGTTGGAACAGGAAGGGGCCATCCTCAAACTGTTTCCACAATGTTGGGAGCATGAAATTGTCCAAAATGTCTTGGTATGCTGAAGCATTAAGAGTTCCTTTCACTGGAACTAAGGGGCCAAGCCCAACCCCTGAAAAACAACCCCACACCATAATCCCCCCTCCACCAAACTTTACACTTGGCATAATGTAGTCAGGCAAGTGCCGTTCTCCTGGCAACCGCCAAACCCAGACTCGTCCATCGGATTGCCAGACAGAGAAGCGTGATTGGTCACCCCAGAGAACACGTCTCCACTGCTCTAGAGTCCAGTGGCGGCGTGCTTTATACCACTGCATCCAACGCTACATCTGATTTGCATATCTCCGTGTACCCTGCTCACGTAGATATCACACGTTATTAGCGTGTTTCGTGAGGCTATGAAAAATTGTAAACAGCCAGTCACCGGGTGCTGTAAACAAACAGCTGCCACCTTTTACAGTTCCTCCTGAACCAAAACAACGTATACTGCATTCACGCCATTTCATAACCGTAATTACAAGATGGCAACCCGTGATTTTCTACTCTGAGCTGTTCACATCCTCAGACTCAGACTTTTGCGTTTCTATGTCAACGCTATCAACACCGAAATGAATCTGCAGCAGTCAGGTGGTACAAACAAGCGCTGTAAGTTGTTTACGTTCATTACTATTGTAATGTTATGTGCTTTGAGACATGAGGGAATTTAACACTAGCCGCATCCCAATTCAGAGGCTGCATCCTTCGAAGGCAGCATTCGAAGGCTGATTGCATAGCCGTGGCGCGACAAAGGCTGTCCCAATTCAAAGGCTCCTTCAAATACGGCCTTCAAATAAGTCCTTTGTTTCCCGTGAAATAAAGGATAAAAAAGACGGATCCTTCGAGGCCTTCCAAATTACACTTTTAAACTTAAGTATTAAGATTACTCAAATATCTACTGATACAAATGTAAAAATAAAAAAAAACCTTTATAGCGGTTCAAATGTTGACATATCTTACCAAAGACTTTATACATAGGAAGACGGTGCACTGGGAGAAAGTGCAACGGCCAACACAAAGACCCTTTAAGACAAGTCATTTCACGGCCATCTTTGAAATGCCTCTCGGGCATGCAAGTGCAGCTCTTATCTCTTTGAATGGGGAAACATCAAATTCTCCAAAACTGTTCGTCAAGCTTCTCACCGGAGCTTCTAATGGCAGCTGCAGTGATGCGATGACTTTACTAATTGACCCTTGATAGATTGACTATCACAGCTGATCGATTGCTCCTGTCTGCCTCCTGTTTGTCCTGCTGCTGTGCTCGCGTGTGCTTTGCTTGCTTTTGAATCTCTATTTAAATATCATTCCCTGTTGTTTAAACTGCTAAATATAACTTACCCATCACCATATATTGTCTAATATTGCCTACCACTTTAAATCTAACATCGCTAGCTTTTAATCTAAATCACTATCACGTATTAGCATTTCACTAGCCTGTTAGCTTGCCATCTCTGCATCCGGGTCTCCTGTCTCCTATTTTCTGAGTTCATTAAACAACAGTGGTGAGTTGGATTAATCAACAAACACGGTAAGCCATGTCATCTTCTCCTGTTATTGTCACTTGCACTGCCTGTTTCATGTTTAGCATATCCTTCTCTGTCTGCGAACAGGGCTTCACATGTGATAAATGCAGGGAAATAGTCAGGCTGACAGAGAAGATTTCAGAATTAGAGACATGCATCCAGACTTTATCTGAGAGTAGTGAGAATGTAACAGTTTTAGACACTGCTTTGGATGCGACTAGCTTAGTGAACTCTGTACATTGTTCGGTTCCGGCTGTAGAGCCCGTGCAGCAGGGTAACTGGGTGACTGTGAGACTGTGCATAGTCGCGGATCAAAAAACCACTCTTCCGTTCCGATTAGAACATCAAACAGGTTCTCCTCACTCAGTGACGCACCCACTGAGAATCCTGTTGAAAGTGCCCTAGTTATTGGCGATTCTATTACACGGAACGTGAAAATACAGACACCAGCCACCATAGTCACATGTTTACCGGGAGCCAGAGCGCCTGACATCAAAGCAAATTTAAAAGTGCTGGCTAATGCTAATCGTAAATTCTCTAAGATTATTATTCACGTCGGCACTAATGATGTTCGACTTCGCCGGTTGGAGATCACTAAAATTAACATTAAAGAGGTGTGTAAACTCGCAAGTATGATGGCTGATGACGTTTTTTGCTCTGGTCCCCTCCCTGTTCGTCGGAGTGATGAGATACTTAGCAGACTATCATCACTCAATGGCTGGTTGTCTAAGTGGTGTCCGCAAAATAACATAGGGTTCATAGACAATTGGAAAAGCTTTTGGGGCAGACCTGAAAAAAGATGGCATCCATCCTTCCTGGGATGGTGCCGCTCTTCTCTCTAGTAATTTGGCACATAGTCTTAGAGCTAAACCTTGACTAACTGGGGCCCAGGTCAGGAAGCAGATGGACTGGCTTAACCGACCGCCCGCTAGCTGTCTCACGTCACAGAAGTCAGATAAATCCCAGCACATAGAGACTCTTTCACCTAGATATTATCACATAGAGACTGTGTCTGTTCCCCGATTTAGTAAATACAAAAAAACATCAAAACCATTCAACGGTAAAAATCTAATTGATGTCCAAAAAACAGATATAATACAGATGAACAAACGATAAAGCTTGGGCTGCTGAATATTCGATCCCTTTCCCCAAAAGCGCTTATTGTTAATGATATGATTACAGATAATAATCTAGATGTGCTGTGTTTGACAGAAACCTGGCTAAAACCTGACGACTACATTACTTTAAATGAGTCCACGGCCCAAGATTATTGTTATAAACACGAGCCGCGTCTGAAAGGTAAAGGGGGAGGTGTTGCTGTAATTTATATTAATATCTTCAATATTACTCAGAAGTCTAGTTTCAAATATAATTCCTTTGAATTTTTGGTGCTTTATGTAACGTTATGTAGTGTAATTGATAAATCCCGTTTGACATTTGTGCTGGCTACTGTATACAGGCCACCAGGGCACCATACAGACTTTACCAAAGAATTTGCTGATTTTCTATCAGAGTTAGTACTGGCTGCAGATAAAGTACTAATTGTTGGTGATTTTAATATCCATGTAGACAATGAAAAAGACGCATTGGGATTGGTGTTTAGAGACATTCTAAACTCTATTGGAGTTAGGCAACACGTGTCAGGACCCACTCATCGCCGTAATCATACTTTAGACCTAATACTGTCACATGGAATAAATGTTGATACCGTTGAAATTCTGCAGCAGAGCGATGACATATCAGATCATCAGATTATCTAGTATCATGTATACTTAATTTAGCTAAGGCTGCAAAGCCGTCCTCTCGCTTCAAATATGGCAGGACTATCACTGCTGCCACTAAAGATTGCTTTGTAAATAATCTTCCTCATCAGTTTCATCTCCTCAGCATCCCAGAGAGCCTAGAGGAACTCGATGTTGCAACAGAAACTATTGACAACAACGAGCACACTCGGGCCCTTAAAACAGCAGCCAGAAAAATGGAGCGCAGCTGGAAGAAAACAAAACTGGAGGTTTTTCGCATTTTGTGGAAAGAGAGCATGATTGCATACAGAAAGGCCGTAAAAACTGCTAGATCTGCTTATTTCTCGACTCTCTTAGAAGAAAACAAACATAACCCTAGGTATTTATTCAATACAGTGGCTAAATTAACCAAAAATAAAGCTTCAACTTCTGATATTTGTAAACAGCACAGCAGTAATGACTTTATGAACTTCTTTCATGAGATTGATAATATTAGGGAAAAAAAATCATAACCATGCAGCCGTCTACTACAATATCACATCAGACAGTGCATTGTAGTGTCACTGAGGAAAAATTACACTCATTCACTGCTATAGGAGAAGAAGAATTGGCTAAACTCGTTAAATCATCAAAATCAACAACATGTATGCTCGACCCTATACCGACTAAGCTACTAAAGGAGATGCTTCCAGAGGTCATAGATCCTCTTCTTAATATCATAATTCATCCTTGTCATTAGGATATGTACCGAAAACTTTTAAGTTGGCTATTATTAAACCACTTATTAAAAAACTGCAACTTGATCCTACAGAATTAGTCAATTACAGGCCAATCTCAAATCTACCCTTTCTGTCAAAAATACTAGAAAAGGTAGTGTCCTCACAACTATGCTCCTTTTTAGAAAGAAATGGTATCTGCGAGGATTTCCAGTCAGGATTTAGACCGTACAATAGTACTGAGACTGCTCTTATCAGAGTTACAAATGATTTACTCTTATCATCCGATCGTGGTTGTATCTCTCTATTAGTGTTACTCGATCTTAGCGCTGCATTCGATACTATCGACCACAACATTCCTTTGAATAGACTCGAAAATTATGTTGGCATTAGTGGAATTGCATTGGCATGGTTTAAATCATACTTATCTGACCATTATCAGTTTGTAGCAGTAAATGAAGAGATGTCACACCGATCACAAGTTCTGTATGGAGTACCGCAAGGCTCAGTGCTAGGACCGTTGCTTTTCACCCTGTACATGCTACCACTGGGAGATATCATTCGGAAGCATGACGTTAGTTTTCATTGTTATGCTGACGATACTCAGCTCTATATTTCTTCACGCCCTGACGAAACTTACCAATTCACAAGATTAATGGAATGCATAGCTGATAAAAAAAAATCGGATGACTAGTAATTTCCTGCAACTTAATTCAGAAAAAACTGAATTTTTAATTATTGGACAAAAAAACTCCACAAGTAGTAACCTAGAATATGGTCTAACACTTGATGGCTGCTCTGTCAAGTCCTCGTCGTCAGTTAGGAACCTGGGTGTGCGCTTTGATACCAATCTTTCATTTGAAAGCCACGTTTCTAGCATCTGTAAAACTGCATTCTACCATCTTAAAAATATATCTAAATTACGGCACATACTTTCAATGCAAAATGCTGAACAGTTAGTTCATGCATTCATGACCTCAAGCCTAGATTATTGTAATGCTCTACTGGGTCGTTGCCCTGCTCGCTTAATAAATAAACTGCAGCTGGTCCAAAACGCAGCAGCTCGAGTTCTTACTAGAACCAGGAAGTATGACCATATTAGCCCAGTTCTGTCAACACTGCACTGGCTCCCTATTAAACATTGCATACATTTTAAAATCTTGCTTATTACTTACAAAGCACTAAATGGTTTAGCTCCCCAGTACTTGACCGAGCTCTTAACACATTATACTCCATCACGTCTATTGCGGTCTCAAAATTCTGGCCAGTTGATAATACCTAGAATATCAAAATCAACTGCAGGCGGTCGATCCTTTTCCTATTTAGCACCTAAACTCTGGAACAGTCTTCCTAGCATTGTTCGGGAAGCAGACACACTCTGTCAGTTTAAATCTAGACTAAAAACACATCTCTTTACTATGGCATACACATAAAACATTTTTAATTTATACTATTCAAATCAGTTAAATGATTTTTAGGCTGCATTAACTAGGTCAGCCAGAACCAGGAACACTTCCCATAACACCTGATGTACTCGTTTACATCATAAAAAGAATGGCATCTACGTTAATGTTAGTCTCTCTGTTTATCCCGAGGTTTACTGCAGTCAGCCGTATCCAGATCAGATGGTGGACCTGCGCCCAGACATGACCAACGCATCCCTGAAGTGTCTGCAGAGACCGTGTCAATTAGACTGAAACTGCCTCATTGACATGGCATCCTCAATAAACCCGTCCTCGGTGTGATGACTCCGATCTTTCAAATATTCCTATCTGATAATTGCCTCATCGACACGACATCCTCAATAAACCATGTCTCTGGCGTGATGACTCCGATCTTTCGAATATTCCTATCTAATAATTGCCTCACCAAAACGGCATCCTCAATAAACCCGTCTCCGGCGTGATGACGCCGATCTTTCGAATATTCCTATCTAATAATTGCCTCACCGACACGGCATGATGGCCAGAGGAGAACTGGCACCCCGACTGAGCCTGGTTTCTCCCAAGGTTTATTTTTCTCCATTATGCCACCTGATGGAGTTTTGGTTCCTTGCCACTGTCGCCTTTGGCTTGGCTTGCTCAGTTGGGGGCACAAAAATTTTAAACTAAATATTTAAATAAATTTTAGAATCAAATTCTGTTGCATTATTTTCCTGTTAACACTGTGAAGCTGCTTTGAAACAATCAGCATTGTAAAAAGCGCTATATAAATAAAGGTGACTTGACTTGACTAATCAACAATTGACTCTTTCATTTAGAAGGCAGGGCTTATTCGCCATATTGGGTGTTGTACTTTCTCCCATTCATAAGTAATCGGAGTGCACCGTCTTCCTATATTACGTCTTTGACACAATATGGCGAAGAAGCCCCACCTTCTAAATGAAAGAGCCAATCGTTGATTAGTAAAGTCATCGCGTCACTGCAGCTGCCGTTAGAAGCTCTATGGAAGCTCAGTTGCTATAGAAACAGGCAGTGTTCTGAGACACGCGTTTAGGACTGCGCATTAGCTTTGTCCAGGCTGAAAAATGCATTTTTTTGTCATGATATGAGCGTTTAGAAACCAAATTTATGAGACAGTTGTTGTCAGATTTCATTGGTGATTTCAAATATGAAATTTAATCGTAAGCTTGACGAACATTTTGGAGAATTTGATGTTTCTCCATTCAAAGAGATAGGAGCTGCACTTGCATGACCCCAAGAGGCATTTCAAAGATGGCCGCCAAGTGAAATGACTTGCCTTAAAGAGACTTTGATCTTACGAAGATGCGATTATACATAGTTTATACTCTTTATTATCTACAGAAATGGACCATGTTGAACATTCTTAGACAGGTTGTGAACCCTGTTTTGTTTACAGACAGTTAACAGTTTAATTAACTTTCAAAAAAGTCCAGTACAAAACGTTACTGCCACTCATCAACGGCAGCTGCCACAGTTGCTAGACGACAAGAACAGTACTCCAGAACCTTCCCATTTAATGCTCGGTCTGACCTTTGTGGGCTTCGAAGGATGCAGCCTCTGAATTGGGACAGTCTTTTTGCAGAATCTGCTGTGTCATGTGTTTGCAGAATCATGTGTTTTGGAGACGCACTGAAGGGAGGGTGGGATCTTATGCTTTCAAAGCTAGCCTCTCTGAAATTGCCTACCCTACCTTTAAGAGAACTTAAAAATACATAAAATAAAGTTAATATAATTAAACTAATTGCGCTTCATTTTTTGTTATGCTTTGTAAAGACAGAAATCATGTTCAGAAAGTTTACTTTGTTTAAAATTATTTTATTCTACTGACAACAAAACAGCATTTATTTAGCATTTAAGCAATGATATTTTAGCATTTAATTATAAATTTAAATTTAATTATTTGCAAGTTTACACATCTATAACATTAAACACTTAGTGGGGAAAAAGATTTCAGATCTATATAGATGTCATTTGTCAAATGTCATCAACTCATATTTGGCATAAAAAGTTTGAAAACACCTATTCTACAGATAGTTATAGCAAAAAAAAAAAAAAAAAAAAGGTGATTGGAAAGAAGAAAGAGAGAATAGAGAAGGAATTTAAGGTTCCATATAGAATTACTAGAGAGAATTAAAGAATGAGAGAAAGACAGGCATAGAAAGGAAAGAACACGAAAAAAAGAGGCTCTTAACTTGTAATCCACTGCAGGCTCTCATTAGCTCTTACTAATTGCCTTTCCTTAAGGAGGCTAAACACAATGAGCTGGTGCAACAGGGCTTCCTTCAAACATAAACACTCAAAGTCTGTGGTCAGAAGCACCTGTCAGCTCCTCCAACTCCCTCTGCCTTTGACTCAATCTCAGCATAATAAACAAAGGCGGCGTCTGGAGCGGTCCAGCAGTGATGCTGATTGAGCTGAAGCGGGAACCCACTGCAGAAGATTTACGAGGCGCGGCTCTGTCTTCAAGCACGGAGGCTGTGATTGCATCCGTCCACAGCTCACTCTCCACTCTCAAAACAGTCCATTAACGAGGGGAAATCAGGCTCGGGCAGGAATACACACAATTTGTGGGGCGATTAAGGGCACCGACCTACTGGAGTTGGGGCCAGTTCAAATAGTACACGTTTTTACGCAGTTTAATAGTTTTGTATGTAAACGCGCTAGATAGAGGTTCTTGACCATTGCGTCGTGGTTTTTAAGCATCAGATCTCACGCATGAGCGCAGGCTTTTTAAATCAATGTTAAGTTAAAACTTGACATCTTAACTTTTAAAAACGCCTCTCGAGAAGTTCTTTTCAGCTGCGCTTCCTCATGAGTTTTGTGTGAACGGCCTGAAAATACTTAAAGCTGAAGTGAATACCCTTTTTTACTTAAGCAGCCTAAGCTACACTATGTAACTTTTTTGATAAACAACAGTGTCAATTAATGAGATGCAAAATCATCCAAACCGCGTCTTTACCCAGGTACACTTTTTGATAAACCTATATAGCCTAATGATTTATATTTTAGAGCGGTCGGGACGGATTTCTAGGGAAATTGCACACATATATCAACCGTCTGTGCATGTCATGTCAAATCCTTGGGTTTTCAGAGACAACTTCGAGATTTTAAATGATTTAAAAGGATTATTTTTACTCGATAGGTACGATATTGTATTGTACTGATAGATAGCCACCTTTACAAAAATTAACCATGGTTTTATCATAGCCTGAATTGATTAGCCTACAGTACCATTTGTAGTTTCACTATAAATACCATGGTTAAACTATGGTTAGTGTAGCAAAACCATGGTTAATTTGTGGTTACCATGGTTTAACTACAATAACTAGTTTTTACAATAACAATAGTTTTTTTTTTTGTAGTAAAACCATGGTTAACTTTTGTATCCCTCTTACAGTAGTGTAAGTTCATTATAATGTTTGACCTTATCAGACTAGCAAACATTATGTCTAATGTTAGGGACATTATTAACACCAATGTTTCCTATAAGTATAAACAAAAGCTTTGCTGTGAAAAAAAAAAAAAAAAAAAAAAAAAATGACAAATCTAGCAGGTCAAAATGACACTGGTTTTAGTCTAAGTGACTAACTTTTGGAGCTATATGCATTAAAGTCGGTATGAAATGGAAGTTTAGATTTCTTTGAGTAGTTGTTTAACTCAGATATGTGTCACAATAGGGAACCCAGACAGCAACATAGTGTCGGCCCAGATCCGGCCCACATCTGATACGCGTTGAATCCACATGTACCAGATGTGGCCTGAATCTGGGCCAACACTATGTTGCTGTCTGGGTTCCCTATTGTGACACATATCTGAGTTAAACGATTTCTCAAACAAGACCATTTTTTTTAATGCTCTTCCCTCTTCCCCCATCTCATTCACTCGGATGTAGGACTACGTCATTGCTTTTACTACTTATAGCGGAACCCTTGCAGTGGGTTTAAATGAAATGCTCTAAGCCCTTGATCACTTGGAATCTGTTATGGAGCCTGCCATGCGAGCTGCTGTTGCGACGTCACAGTCATATGGCATTGTTTTCTATGGATCTGCCTGAAGTGTACATATGAGTAGACAAAATCAGGGGTTCAAGGGTGTCCAAAAAAACTTCCCTCGTCCACTTAACAAAGTTGAATGCATTTTAAAATGCCGGTGCTTAGGGAAGTTCGCGAGTGTATGACAATGTAGGGCAGGACTTGATTTTGTCCATTAGGAATTGATTGGATCGTTGTGGTTTGCTAATGCTGTGATTAAGGCCGAAAAACATCATCAGAGTGTCACTGCAAGAGGGAGGGGAAGTTATTTTGATTGAAGATTACAATAGATTACAATATATAAAAAAAATGCATTGTGCATGGATAAATAATTTATAATACATACTGAAATATTCCATAAAAAACAAGAACCGTTGATTTTGATTTCATGGTGACTTTAAAATTAGTCCCTATGTCCCTATGAAAAAAAAAGATTTTGGACTGGAGAATGCGTCAACTGAATTCACAAATTGTGTCGAATGACACAATATTATTTACATGTCTACGACAGTGCACTACTGATTTATAGTCAAAATAAATCTGAATTTCTGCAGTGAAGTACCATACCTGGACCTTCAGCTCCCACAGCGGATAATCCCATTACTGTGCACAGGGATGGAAGTCAACAGCAGTTCAGCACAGTTAAGTACAGTTCAACAGCTCCGTTAAAACTCCACAAGCAGTCTGACTGGAACATGGGTGCCTTTTGGTCACGGTAATGAACACCTGCAAAATCTGTCAGATACTCGTAAAAAGAAAAATCAGCAGAAGTAGATGGAGTGAGATAGACTAATATGGGGAGGGGGGAATGAGAAAGGCCCATGATGCTACTTCCCAGCTGTGAGTTTGTTCTTGTGAGCAAATCTTAGAGCAATGATTACGGGGAATAAAGCTGTAAGATTGTGAGACTGACTTGCAATGAACAAGAAAGTTGATGACCTGTCATAACTCCTTTTATGAGAAAATTTTACAGCACACGTTTCAGCCGACGGACTCTACGTCATCTCAAATTGGACTCACAATCTTTTGCATTAAGCAAATCAGCCACATCCCATCCCAGACTCAAATATAATGGCTACCGTTATTTGATTATTATGAATAATAGCCCGTTTTATAGGGTGTTTGCACAGGCAGCTGTACAAGTTTACGAGTGTGTGTTAATGCGTGTGCGTGCGTAAGCCAAAGCGAAAATGCTTAAACCCTTACAATGGTTTGATAGGCCAGACAGGCAGACACATAGAGGGAGTTAGGTGCCAAAATCAACATCACTTAATTTTCAGCAGCAGACAGAGAAAGACCTTGGTGCATCCGTATGTTTATGAAGCGTTGTGTGATGGGATTCACGGCTGCCGTGCGCTCACCTCTTCATAGTTAAGCTCCAGGACTGTCAAAGCAGCTAGGATGGTTTAAGAAGACTGGATTTTTGATTTATGACAGAAATTCATATTGCAATAACAGGTTGTTAAACAGCACGAGTTGGCGGGGAAGGAGAGATTCACTGACCTGCACTATATGAAGCAGTCTGTTTAATATTTTCATTCAAGTAAACTCTAAACCTGCTCTTATTTTATTCTTACTTTTTTTTAGGATAGCTGTAAAGTTTCCTGATATACATTTATTTTTCTTTAACATTCTTGGAACTAACAGATATTGTTAAAAAAAAAAAAAAAAATTTGACCCACGTTAAAAATGATAATTTTTACTTTTCTGTTCTCCTCCTCCAAAATTATATAATATGTAATATAACATTTAGTATTTCAAAGATAAATCTCAATTGTGATTGGCTCACGGTCTCTTTTAATGTAATCCAGGCTAAGTTTTAAATTCTAAAATTCACAAAATAAAATATAAATCTAAATAAATAAAACAAAAAATAGCTTTTGATGATTTGGTTTAGATGTTCTGATACCAAAAATGTAGTATCTTATGATATTGTTTCCTGGAAACATGACAAAAATGACCCTATAAGTCAACAGAAGGGTTAACGTGTGTGAATAAGGTTGAGAGGATAAAGGAGAAAAAAAAAAAAAAAAAAGTTAATTATAATATTAATATTTATATTAATAATATAAAGATTAAATAATATAAATAAAAAACAAAAAGGAGAGGTTTTAGATTTTACATTTGTTTTTTTCCCTTCTACATAGACCTGGTCTTCATCTTTCTGAAGTTTTTCTCGCTCTAAAATAACAGTCATAACTTTCATGTCTACAGTATATGCAACAAACACAAACTTGAGATCCTAAGCCCAAGCCAACACTTCCACAGGGCACGGCGAAAGGTAAACACATTACAAATCACCGCACAGGGTGTTCATAAAGAAGCCACACTATAAAATGGAGGCAATAAAGTCAATTATTTCTGCACTAAACTCCCTCTCTCTCTGCTGAAAAAACAACATCAGATACGACAAAATGTTTTCTCTGTAACAATGAATATCAGTGCTCAGGTCTGGCCTGCTTCTAAACCTACAACTGTGGCTTTCATGTGATGTGTGCGCATGTCAAGCCGCTGTGTGCCTGTGCTTTCTTTGGAGCAGGAGCCTGACTTTCAAACATAGATGTTAAAAGGAGATTTATGAATATATGGATTTATGGTAAAAACCAATAATGGTTCTTTGTGGCGGTAGTACATATTGGAGAAGGTTTTTTTGGGCATTGTTTGTTTATCTAACGTTCTTCATTGTTGTTCCACAAAACCCCAATTCCTCAGACTAAATCAACGAGAACTTTAACCAGAACTATACAGATGGAATAAGATGATCAAGCAACCTCAAATCATGCCCTTGAGAAAATGATATCATCATAAAATTGAATATTTACATCCATTTGGGAAGACTGAACATTTTGATTCCACTTTGCACGGAAAAGCAAGTACTTGATTAAAGTAAAAAATGGAACTTTTTCCAAAATATTTGCCACATGTGTCAACATAAAGACTCAAATAGTAGGGTTGTGCAACGATGTAGTGTATTCAAAATACAAGTGTCTTATGATCTCACAACTGAAATCTCTGCAAAGTATGTTTTACAAGAAAATACTATTTCAGTTTTTCTACTTCAAAATGTAATGTTCAGTTCAATGTGTTACTTGCCATTTCATATAATGAATATATTGCCATTTCATAATCATTTCATAATTTTTTTTCAGTGTATCTACACTAAAAAAAATGCTGGGTTCTTTTTTTTTTTAACCCAAATGCTGGGTTCAGCCTGCTGGGTCATTTTATTGGGTTATTTTTAATATTTTTACCCAGTGCTAGGTAGTTTTTCTGTAACTCAGCTGGGTCATCATAACCCAATGTTGGGTAGTCTGTGCCAAACCGGTTAAAACTGGATACGTTTGTCAATGGTCATTTTGTGTTCTGTTCTAAGAGAAAACTTCCTGAGGGGAGGTTTGTATTATATTGTATTTCTATCAAATTAGGCTATTAATGTACAAAAAGGAAAAATGTCTGTAGTCTCACATTTTACCCTTTTTGTTTAGGCTACATGTAAGTCACAGCTAACGTCTGTTGGGAACGCTAGCCGAACAACACGCCAGCGCCATCAGGAAGTTCCACCTCCCGCCAAACGAATGCGCGACCAGGGCTGAAACACGACGCGACATCGCTGTCCTAAGCTGCCGTGCGCTCCACTGACTATAATAGGAGCGCTGTTGATCTAGTGCGCTAGCGGTATGCATTTGATGGGCTGAAACTTAAATGTCTGACAGACTTGATCAAGGTAAAGCTGTTTTTTATGTAACTTTTCAAAAATCAAAATATAAGATTGTCATTTAATGAACTGGAAAAGATAGCAGTTTTCTTCCCACAGATTCCCATTGGCTGCTGTTGCTGCTCCTGTCACATCCAAAAACATTTACTAAATGTTTTTGAGTATTTTATGACTATAAAAGACTGACTTGCCATTGAATAAAAAAATATTGTATATGAACTGTTTATAGTGCATTTTTATCATTTAAAATGAAAAATCTTCAATATCAAATTGAGTGACCCAGCACTTTCAAAAAACAACCCAGCAAATGGGTTAATGTATAAAACCCAACAAGCTGGGTAAAAATAACCCAGCATGTGTTCTGTCCAATATTTACCCAGCGCTGGGTTGCCAAATAACCCAGAAATGGTTGTTTTTAACCCAGCATTTTTTAGAGCGTAACTGCTTTCAAGTGAATGATCTCGGGAATCTCTCTCTGACTGTTTATTGGACCTGCTCATTATTTTCTTTCTTCTGATTTCTAGACCTGCCCATCCCCCCAAATCATCAGTCTTAATCCACACTACATATGCCTCGGTTTCCCCGCTCTCTAACCAAAGACGGCTCCCCAGCGTCCGGTTGTACACCCACACCTCCCTTCTCCTGCTGATAACTGGTGCTTCTACGATTTCAAAGGCATGTTTGAGCCGAAGCGCAGATCCTAATGTTCTTTCCTCTCTCTCAAAGTGTAATTATTATTTTGAAAGTGCGGTCTGGGGAGGTTGTCAGGGTTTGGCACAGTCTATGGCAGTAATGTGCTGGGTGTTTTAATACAGCTTGACTTCTGTTTTATAAACTCTGCGGGCAAACATCACAGGCTCTCCGGTTCTTTCTCTCCCTTTCTCCCCTGCCCTCCTGTCTCGATGAACACACACAGATGTGCCACTTGGTATTTCTCTCTACCATGTGGTGGGTGGCGTGCATGTGTGCGTTGTGGTGTCGGGCTGTTTGTCTAACACGGTCATTGGTTAAGAGTTTAGGTCCTAATAGGCCCAACACTGGCAGCGTTCTTGTAATTTAGTGGGGAAAAGATAGAGAGGAAAACAGAGAACAGAGAATGAGACCTGGAAGGAATGAGGAACCCATGACATGGAGAAAAAACAGAAGAACTCTGTAACAGTGATATCCTACTATGGCACCATGGAAAAGCACTTAAAGTCACACAGGACAGCGCTGATGTTTCCTCAGATCACAAGAACTGCCATGCTCGCTAACAGCAGAGGCCTGATCAAAGACAAAGCACCTCCTTTCCCTACCTCAGGCGTCTGCAGACGTCAGGTAGAAGCTGAGTGGGGCAAGCGTGCTGAAATTCAGAGCGTTGGCGTAATGGCAGCTTAAAGGGCGGGTCTCTGGGGTTCAACAGTTTTTTTCCTCCAAAAACGGGACACTGAATCAAGATCTCTACCCAGTATCCATTCGTCTTTTAGTGAGAGTTAATATCATGTGTTCACAGACAATGGCAGGACAAATCTGAAAAATAAATAAAAAATTTCAATTACAATCCTGTAATAGCAAAAGGTCATATTGTAAAACTTTACAATAAGATTCACTTAGTTAATATTATGAACTAACAATAAAAAAAAAAAAAAAATACGCTAACACTTTACTTAAAGCCCTTATGTATTATGCATTATAAAAGTATTTTTAATGCAGCAATTATGCCTTGTAATGCACCTTATGCATTGTAATACATTATAATACTTATCTATTCATTGAACACACCTTTAGAAAGTATAATGCATTAAAACACATGACAAACAACCAATTTCAGAATATTATAATGCATTTTAACTTCGGTTACAATTATTTATGAAAAGATATGTATTATAAAGTACATTCGTTTTAAACATTACGCGGTATATTGTCACACCCTTAACGCGATATCGATATTTAATGTTTTGAATATCACGGTTATTGTCAATACTGTTTTATTGCAACACCCCTGATATAGATATATAGATACACTCACCTAAAGGATTATTAGGAACACCATACTAATACTGTGTTTGACCCCCTTTCGGCCTTCAGAACTGCCTTAATTCTACGTGGCATTGATTCAACAAGGTGCTGAAAGCATTCTTTAGAAATGTTGGCCCATATTGATAGGATAGCATCTTGCAGTTGATGGAGATTTGTGGGATGCACATCCAGGGCACGAAGCTCCCGTTCCACCACATCCCAAAGATGCTCTATTGGGTTGAGATCTGGTGACTGTGGGGGCCATTTTAGTACAGTGAACTCATTGTCATGTTCAAGAAACCAATTTGAAATGATTCGAGCTTTGTGACATGGTGCATTATCCTGCTGGAAGTAGCCATCAGAGGATGGGTACATGGTGGTCATAAAGGGATGGACATGGTCAGAAACAATGCTCAGGTAGGCCGTGGCATTTAAACGATGCCCAATTGGCACTAAGGGGCCTAAAGTGTGCCAAGAAAACATCCCCCACACCATTACACCACCACCAGCCTGCACAGTGGTAACAAGGCATGATGGATCCATGTTCTCATTCTGTTTACGCCAAATTCTGACTCTACCATCTGAATGTCTCAACAGAAATCGAGACTCATCAGACCAGGCAACATTTTTCCAGTCTTCAACTGTCCAATTTTGGTGAGCTCGTGCAAATTGTAGCCTCTTTTTCCTATTTGTAGTGGAGATGAGTGGTACCCGGTGGGGTCTTCTGCTGTTGTAGCCCATCAGCCTCAAGGTTGTGCGTGTTGTGGCTTCACAAATGCTTTGCTGCATACCTCGGTTGTAACGAGTGGTTATTTCAGTCAAAGTTGCTCTTCTATCAGCTTGAATCAGTCGGCCCATTCTCCTCTGACCTCTAGCATCAACAAGGCATTTTCGCCCACAGGACTGCCGCATACTGGATGTTTTTCCCTTTTCACATCATTCTTTGTAAACTCTAGAAATGGTTGTGCGTGAAAATCCCAGTAACTGAGCAGATTGTGAAATACTCAGACCGGCCCGTCTGGCACCAACAACCATGCCACGCTCAAAATTGCTTAAATCACCTTTCTTTCCCATTCTGACATTCAGTTTGGAGTTCAGGAGATTGTCTTGACCAGGACCACACCCCTAAATGCATTGAAGCAACTGCCATGTGATTGGTTGATTAGATAATTGCATTAATGAGAAATTGAACAGGTGTTCCTAATAATCCTTTAGGTGAGTGTATACACTCACCTAAAGGATTATTAGGAACACCATACTAATACTGTGTTTGACCCCCTTTCGCCTTCAGAACTGCCTTAATTCTACGTGGCATTGATTCAACAAGGTGCTGAAAGCATTCTTTAGAAATGTTGGCCCATATTGATAGGATAGCATCTTGCAGTTGATGGAGATTTGTGGGATGCACATCCAGGGCACGAAGCTCCCGTTCCACCACATCCCAAAGATGCTCTATTGGGTTGAGATCTGGTGACTGTGGGGGCCATTTTAGTACAGTGAACTCATTGTCATGTTCAAGAAACCAATTTGAAATGATTCGAGCTTTGTGACATGGTGCATTATCCTGCTGGAAGTAGCCATCAGAGGATGGGTACATGGTGGTCATAAAGGGATGGACATGGTCAGAAACAATGCTCAGGTAGGCCGTGGCATTTAAACGATGCCCAATTGGCACTAAGGGGCCTAAAGTGTGCCAAGAAAACATCCCCCACACCTAATATTCCTAAGGATTATTAGGAACACCTGTTCAATTTCTCATTAACGCAATTATCTAATCAACCAATCACATGGCAGTTGCTTCAATGCATTTAGGGGTGTGGTCCTGGTCAAGACAATCTCCTGAACTCCAAACTGAATGTCAGAATGGGAAAGAAAGGTGATTTAAGCAATTTTGAGCGTGGCATGGTTGTTGGTGCCAGACGGGCCGGTCTGAGTATTTCACAATCTGCTCAGTTACTGGGATTTTCACGCACAACCATTTCTAGAGTTTACAAAGAATGGTGTGAAAAGGGAAAAACATCCAGTATGCGGCAGTCCTATGGGCGAAAATGCCTTGTTGATGCTAGAGGTCAGAGGAGAATGGGCCGACTGATTCAAGCTGATAGAAGAGCAACTTTGACTGATATAACCACTCGTTACAACCGAGGTATGCAGCAAAGCATTTGTGAAGCCACAACACGCACAACCTTGAGGCGGATGGGCTACAACAGCAGAAGACCCCACCGGGTACCACTCATCTCCACTACAAATAGGAAAAAGAGGCTACAATTTGCACGAGCTCACCAAAATTGGACAGTTGAAGACTGGAAAAATGTTGCCTGGTCTGATGAGTCTCGATTTCTGTTGAGACATTCAGATGGTAGAGTCAGAATTTGGCGTAAACAGAATGAGAACATGGATCCATCATGCCTTGTTACCACTGTGCAGGCTGGTGGTGGTGGTGTAATGGTGTGGGGGATGTTTTCTTGGCACACTTTAGGCCCCTTAGTGCCAATTGGGCATCGTTTAAATGCCACGGCCTACCTGAGCATTGTTTCTGACCATGTCCATCCCTTTATGACCACCATGTACCCATCCTCTGATGGCTACTTCCAGCAGGATAATGCACCATGTCACAAAGCTCGAATCATTTCAAATTGGTTTCTTGAACATGACAATGAGTTCACTGTACTAAAATGGCCCCCACAGTCACCAGATCTCCACCCAATAGAGCATCTTTGGGATGTGGTGGAACGGGAGCTTCGTGCCCTGGATGTGCATCCCACAAATCTCCATCAACTGCAAGATGCTATCCTATCAATATGGGCCAACATTTCTAAAGAATGCTTTCAGCACCTTGTTGAATCAATGCCACGTAGAATTAAGGCAGTTCTGAAGGCGAAAGGGGGTCAAACACAGTATTAGTATGGTGTTCCTAATAATCCTTTAGGTGAGTGTATATATACATACATATATACAAACCCGATTCCAAAAAAGTTGAGACACTGTACAAATTGTGAATAAAAACAGAATGCAGTGAGGTGGAAGTTTCAAATTTCAATATTTTATTCAGAATACAACATAGACGACATATCAAATGTTTAAACTGAGAAAATGTATAATTTTATGGGAAAAATAAGTTGATTTTAAATTTCATGGCATCAACACATCTCAAAAAAGTTGGGACAAGGCCATGTTTACCACTGTGTGGCATCCCCTCTTCTTTTTATAACAGTCTGCAAACGTCTGGGGACTGAGGAGACAAGTTGCTCAAGTTTAGGAATAGGAATGTTGTCCCATTCTTGTCTAATACAGCCTTCTAGTTGCTCAACTGTCAACTGCATCTTCCTCTTTATGATGCGCCAAATGTTTTCTATGGGTGAAAGATCTGGACTGCAGGCTGGCCATTTCAGTACCCTGATCCTTCTTCTACGCAGCCATGATGTTGTAACTGATGCAGTATGTGGTCTGGCATTGTCATGTTGGAAAATGCAAGGTCTTCCCTGAAAGAGATGACGTCTGGATGGGAGCATATGTTGTTCTAGAACTTGGATATACCTTTCAGCATTGATGGTGCCTTTCCAGATGTGTAAGCTGCCCATGCCACACGCACTCATGCAACCCCATACCATCAGAGATGCAGGCTTCTGAACTGAGCGCTGATAACAACTTGGGTTGTCCTTGTCCTCTTTAGTCCGGATGACATGGCGTCCCAGTTTTCCAAAAAGAACTTCAAATTTTGATTCGTCTGACCACAGAACAGTTTTCCACTTTGCCACAGTCCATTTTAAATGAGCCTTGGCCCAGAGAAAACGCCTGCGCTTCTGGATCATGTTTAGATATGGCTTCTTTTTTGACCTATAGAGTTTTAGCCGGCAACGGCGAATGGCACGGTGGATTGTGTTCACCGACAATGTTTTCTGGAAGTATTCCTGAGCCCATGTTGTGATTTCCATTACAGTAGCATTCCTGTATGTGATGCAGTGCCGTCTAAGGGCCCGAAGATCACGGGCATCCAGTATGGTTTTCCGGCCTTGACCCTTACGCACAGAGATTGTTCCAGATTCTCCGAATCTTTGGATGATATTATGCACTGTAGATGACTTCAAACTCTTTGCAATTTTTCTCTGAGAAACTCCTTTCTGATATTGCGCCACTATTTTTCACCGCAGCATTGGGGGAATTGGTGATCCTCTGCCCATCTTGACTTCTGAGAGACACTGCCACTCTGAGAGGCTCTTTTTATACCCAATCATGTTGCCAATTGACCTAATAAGTTGCAAATTGGTCCTCCAGCTGTTCCTTATATGTACATTTAACTTTTCCGGCCTCTTATTGCTACCTGTCCCAACTTTTTTGGAATGTGTAGCTCTCATGAAATCCAAAATGAGCCAATATTTGGCATGACATTTCAAAATGTCTCACTTTCAACATTTGATATGTTATCTATATTCTATTGTGAATAAAATATAAGTTTATGAGATTTGTAAATTATTGCATTTCTTTTTTATTCACAATTTGTACAGTGTCCCAACTTTTTTGGAATCGGGTTTGTATATATATATATATATATATATACACACACAGTGGGGAGAACAAGTATTTGATACACTGCCGATTTTGCAGGTTTGCCCACTTACAAAGCATGTAGAAGTCTGTAATTTTTATCATAGGTACTCTTCAGCTGTGAGTGACGGAATCTAAAACAAAAATCCAGAAAATCACATTGTATGATTTTTAAGTAATTCATTTGCATTTTATTGCATGACATAAGTATTTGATACATCAGAAAAGCAGAACTTAATATTTGGTACAGAAACCTTTGTTTGCAATTACAGAGATCATACGTTTCCTGTAGTTCTTGACCAGGTTTGCACATACCGCAGCAGGGATTTTGGCCCACTCCTCCATACAGACCTTCTCCAGATCCTTCAGGTTTCAGGGCTGTCGCTAGGCAATACAGACTTTCAGCTCACTCAAAAGATTTTATATTGGGTTCAGGTCTGGAGACTGGCTAGGCCACTCCAGGACCTTGAGATGCTTCTTACGGAGCCACTCCTTAGTTGCCCTGGCTGTGTGTTTCGGGTCGTTGTCATGCTGGAAGACCCAGCCACGACCCATCTTCAATGCTCTTACTGAGGGAAGGAGGTTGTTGGCCAAGATCTCGCAATACATGGCCCCATCCTCCCCTCAATACGGTGCAGTCGTCCTGTCCCCTTTGCAGAAAAGCATCCCCAAAGAATGATGTTTCCACCTCCATGCTTCACGGTTGGGATGGTGTTCTTGGGGTTGTACTCATCCTCCTTCTTCCTCCAAACACGGCGAGTGGAGTTTAGAACAAAAAGCTCTATTTTTGTCTCATCAGACCACATGACCTTCTCCCATTCCTCCTCTGGATCATCCAGATGGTCATTGGCAAACTTCAGACGGGCCTGGACATGCGTTGGCTTGAGCAGGGGGACCTTGCGTGCGCTGCAGGATTTTAATCCATGACGGCGTAGTGTGTTACTAATGGTTTTCTTTGAGACTGTGGTCCCAGCTCTCTTCAGATCATTGACCAGGTCCTGCCGTGTAGTTCTGGGCTGATCCCTCACCTTCCTCATGATCATTGATGCTCCACGAGGTGAGATCTTGCATGGTGCCCCAGACCGAGGGAGATTGACCGTCATCTTGAACTTCTTCCATTTTCTAATAATTGTGGCAACAGTTGTTGCCTTCTCACCAAGCTGCTTGCCTATTGTCCTGTAGCCCATCCCAGCCTTGTGCAGGTCTACAATTTTATCCCTGATGTCCTTACACAGCTCTCTGGTCTTGGCCATTGTGGAGAGGTTGGAGTCTGTTTGATTGAGTGTGTGGACAGGTGTCTTTTATACAGGTAACGAGTTCAAACAGGTGCAGTTAATACAGGTAATGAGTGGAGAACAGGAGGGCTTCTTAAAGAAAAACTAACAGGTCTGTGAGAGCGAAATTCTTACTGGTTGGTAGGTGATCAAATACTTATGTCATGCAATAAAATGCAAATTAATTATTTAAAAATCATACAATGTGATTTTCTGGATTTTTGTTTTAGATTCCGTCTCTCACAGTTGAAGTGTACCTATGATAAAAATTACAGACCTCTACATGCTTTGTAAGTGGGCAAACCTGGAAAAACGGCAGTGTATCAAATACTTGTTCTCCCCACTGTATGTATGTATGTATGTATGTATGTATGTATGTATGTATGTGTGTAATTTTATATATATATATATATATATATATATATATATATACACATATATACATATATATACACACACTCACCTAAAGGATTATTAGGAACACCTGTTCAATTTCTCATTAATGCAATTATCTAATCAACCAATCACATGGCAGTTGCTTCAATGCATTTAGGGGTGTGGTCCTGGTCAAGACAATCTCCTGAACTCCAAACTGAATGTCAGAATGGGAAAGAAAGGTGATTTAAGCAATTTTGAGCATGGCATGGTTGTTGGTGCCAGACGGGCCGGTCTGAGTATTTCACAATCTGCTCAGTTACTGGGATTTTCACGCACAACCATTTCTAGAGTTTACAAAGAATGGTGTGAAAAGGGAAAAACATCCAGTATGCGGCAGTCCTGTGGGCGAAAATGCCTTGTTGATGCTAGAGGTCAGAGGAGAATGGGCCGACTGATTCAAGCTGATAGAAGAGCAACTTTGACTGAAATAACCACTCGTTACAACCGAGGTATGCAGCAAAGCATTTGTGAAGCCACAACACGCACAACCTTGAGGCGGATGGGCTACAACAGCAGAAGACCCCACCGGGTACCACTCATCTCCACTACAAATAGGAAAAAGAGGCTACAATTTGCACGAGCTCACCAAAATTGGACAGTTGAAGACTGGAAAAATGTTGCCTGGTCTGATGAGTCTCGATTTCTGTTGAGACATTCAGATGGTAGAGTCAGAATTTGGCGTAAACAGAATGAGAACATGGATCCATCATGCCTTGTTACCACTGTGCAGGCTGGTGGTGGTGGTGTAATGGTGTGGGGGATGTTTTCTTGGCACACTTTAGGCCCCTTAGTGCCAATTGGGCATCGTTTAAATGCCACGGCCTACCTGAGCATTGTTTCTGACCATGTCCATCCCTTTATGACCACCATGTACCCATCCTCTGATGGCTACTTCCAGCAGGATAATGCACCATGTCACAAAGCTCGAATCATTTCAAATTGGTTTCTTGAACATGACAATGAGTTCACTGTACTAAAATGGCCCCCACAGTCACCAGATCTCAACCCAATAGAGCATCTTTGGGATGTGGTGGAACGGGAGCTTCGTGCCCTGGATGTGCATCCCACAAATCTCCATCAACTGCAAGATGCTATCCTATCAATATGGGCCAACATTTCTAAAGAATGCTTTCAGCACCTTGTTGAATCAATGCCACGTAGAATTAAGGCAGTTCTGAAGGCGAAAGGGGGTCAAACACAGTATTAGTATGGTGTTCCTAATAATCCTTTAGGTGAGTGTATATATATATATATATATATATATATATATATATATATATACACATATACACACACAGTATATAAACATTTTTTTTTCGGTTTTATTTTTAACAATTTTTCATAATAAATTAAAAGTATACATAGCCGAAAAAGGTGTCTGAAGCCTTTGCTTATTATGCCTACATATTTATCCAATGAGTGTCTCTTTCTTCACTAGATTTGATTCATACAAGATAAACAAAAACAGTTACATAAGACATTTCCCAAAATGTGCATACATAAAGTATTTATAAATCTTTGTTGATAATTCACTGAGTTAACATGAACAGCTGTATTTTATTAAGTAACAGATTGATAAATATTGTAACAAAATGTGCTCATTGTTAATGTAATTAATGGGATTTGATTGTAAAGTGTTAACAGTCATACATTATCACTGGCTTCAAAAGGTAAATCCGTATTTGTGATCTTGCTAAAGATGAAACTTCAGTATTCCAAAACTCTCAGAATATTTTTCAGAAAAAGTATGAGAACCGCTTGCAGAATCTGTGAAAATGTGAATAATTTTAACAAAATAAAAGAGATCATACAAAATGCATTATTTTTTACTTTTGTACTGTCATAAGATATTTTACATAAAAGTTTACATATAGTCCACAAGACAAAAAAATAGCTTAATTTATTAAAATGACCTGTTCAAAAGTTTATGAACCATTGATTCTCAATACTGTGTGTCCTTCCCTGGATGATCCACGGCTGTTTTTTTTTGTTTTGTGATGGAGTCCCTTGTTTGTCCTGAGCAGTTAAACTTCTCCAGGCCCTGCAAATTCTTCAGTTTTCCAGCATCTTTTGCATATTTGAACCTTCTCCAGAAGTGACTGTATGATTTTGAGATCCATCTTTTCACACTGAGGACGACTGAGGGACTCAAACACAACTATTAAAAAAAAAGGTTCAAACATTATGCATTAAGAGCCGGGGTGTGAAAACTTTTGAACAGGATGAAAATGTCCAATTTTTTCTTATTTTGTTTAAATATCAGTTTTTTTCATTTAAAAAATGAAACTGCCCTACGAAAGCAACAGAAGATACTTACATGTTTCCCGGAAGACAAATTAAGTACAATTTACCTTGATCTTCAAAATCAATACGTTTTCACCCCCCGGCTCTTAATGCGTCGTGTTTCCTTCTGGAGCATCAGTGAATGTTTGAACCTTTTTTAATAGTTGTGTTTGAGTCCCTCAATCGTCCTCAGTGTGAAAAGATGGATCTCAAAATCATACAGTCACTGCTGGAGAGGGTTCAAATATGCAAAAAATGCTGGAAAACTGAAGAATGTGCAGGACCTGGAGGATTTTTCTGATGAACATTGGACAGTTTAACTGCTCAGGACAAACAAGGGACTCACGAACAACCATCACAAAACAAAAAAACAGCCGTGGATCATCCAGGGAACGACACACGGTATTAAGAATCAAGTGTAATGTAAACTTCTGAACAGGGTAATTTTTATAAATTCAACTTTCATTTTGTCTTGTGGACTATATGCAAACATATTTTATGTAAATATCTTATTCAGGACAGTACTAAATAAAAAAATAACATGCATTTTGTATGATCTCTCTTATTTAGTTAAAATTATTCACATTTTCACAGATTCTGCAAGCGGTTCACATACTTTTTCTTGCAACTGTATAACCGAACTCAAACAGAATGAGTGGATAATTTCTATCATTCTGTGCAGATTTTGTGGGGAAAATCTGAGGAATTTTGTGATCAAATGTGTTAATAATAATACACTTATAGCAATACACTCATAATGATCGCTGATATGGAAGCCAGTTTGCCTAAATAAAGTGTAAATATGAGAAATTTCAAAATTTAACGTCATATTATGAGATATAAAATCACAACTGGGAGATATTACGCTGCAATTATTAGGGAAAAAACAATTATGAGATAAAAAGTTGCAATTATGAGAAATACAGTCAGTGTTACATTTTCTTTATTTTACTTTGAAGCAGAACATATAATCAAATTGGCCTAAAAATCTAATAAAAAAATAAAAGCAGCAAAAAAGCATGTGAAAAACAGTGGAAACAGAGTTCTGCGGACACAGATTCCTTGTGGCTCTTACAACTAGAAGTCTTTTATTTTCCCCTCACTCAGATCAGATAGTGATGTGTGCAACATCTGCCTCTTAAGCCCAAATTAAATGTGACCGCTCTCGGATGCACTTCACAGCACCTTACTTTAGAGAGGGATTTCTACACGCAGGCCAGGATTTAGTGCTTTAGTGGTTCCAGGCTCTCGTCAGGGGCAAAAGCCTCTTTTACGTAGTGTTTGCGCTGATGGCGTGTTACATGAGTCATCTTATGTGCGACACACTTTAAATGTTCTGAGTTGATGACAACCTGTTAGGGTTAAATATTGCTAGGGGAGGTTCATACACCCTTGAGATGTGAACACACCATAGTGTTAAGGAGAGAGACCGGGTCATGCAGGATTTAGTCAGACACATACAAAGCTCAGAGCCACAGTATTGTGTTATAGTGTGCAATACGTCAGCTTGAATAAGCTGAACTTGGTGAACCTTCACATCACATCAATCCTGTTCTATACAAGTAAAAAATACAATAAATTATAAAACAGTAGTGTAATTTAAACACATATACACTGATAAGGCATAACATTATGACCTTCCTAATATTGTGTTGGTCCCCCTTTTGCTGCCAAAATAGCCCTGATCCTTTAAGTCCTGTAAGTTGCGAGGTGGGGTCTCCATGGATCAGACTTGTTTGATCCCATGCTCGATTGGATTGAGATCTGGGGAATTTGGAGGCCAAGTCAACACCTCAAACTCGTTGTTGTGCTCCTCAATCCATTCCTGAACCATTTTTGCTTTGTGGCAGGGCGCATTATCCTGCTGAAAGAGGCCAGAGCCATCAGGGAATACGTTTTCCACAAAAGGGTGTACATGGTCTGCAACAATGCTTAGGTAGGTGGTACGTGTCAAAGTAACATCCACATGGATGGCAGGACCCAAGGTTTCCCAGCAGAACATTGCCCAAAGCATCACACTGCCTCCGCCGGCTTGCCTTCTTCCCATAGTGCATCCTGATGCCATGTGTTCCCCAGGTAAGCGACATACACGCACCTGGCCATCCATGTGATGTAAAAGAAAACGTGATTCATCAGACCAGGCCACCTTCTTCCATTGCTCTGTGGTCCAGTTCTCATGCTCACGTGCCCACTGTTGCTGCTTTTGGCGGTTGGGTCAGCAGGGGCACCCTGATTGGTCTGCGGCTATGCAGCCCCATATGCAATAAACTGTGATGCACTGTGTATTCTGACACCTTTCTATCAGAACCAGCATTAACTTCTTAAACAATTTGAGCTACAGTAGCTTGTCTATTTGATCGGACCACACGGACCAGCCTTCGCTCCCCACGTGCATCAATGAGCCTTGGCCGCCCATGACCCTGTCGCCGGTTCACCACTGTTCCTTCC
The DNA here is from genome assembly GCA_039654105.1 of Coreius guichenoti. Taxonomy (NCBI): domain Eukaryota; kingdom Metazoa; phylum Chordata; class Actinopteri; order Cypriniformes; family Gobionidae; genus Coreius; species Coreius guichenoti. The sequence continues at coordinate 20,179,962 of CM077187.1, forward strand.
TTGGACCACTTTTGACAGATACTGACCACTGCAGATCGGGAACACCCCACAAGAGCTGCAGTTTTGGAGATGCTCTGACCCAGTCGTCTAGCTATCACAATTTGGCCCTTGTCAAACTTGCTCAAATTCTTAAGCTTGCCCATTTTTCCTGCTTCTAACACATCAACTTTGAGGACAAAATGTTCAGTTGCTGCCTAATATATCCCAGCCACTAACAGGTGCCGTGATTAAGAGATAATTAGTGTTATTCAGTTCTCATAATCATAATGATCATAATGTTATGCCTGATCGGTGTACATACAAGTTTGAGGTTGGTAAAAAATGTTTTTGAAAGAAGTTTCTTATGCTCACCAAGGCTGATTTATTTGATCAAAGTCTTCAGCATCACATGATCCTTCAGAAATCATTCTAACATGCTGATTTGTGGCGCAAAAATAATTTCTTATTATCAATAATATCAATAGCTCAGAATCATTTATTGTGTTAGGGTTAGGTTGTCTGCATGCTCTTGAGACGAAAGTCATTTATGGTGTGGGGAAAAAGACGGCATCCCCATTTGCAGCAACTTCTATTTTTATTACAGATATTTTTTCAGCGGTTTCCCAGTAAGTGACGGTTTTGTTCTCTTGAGCACGTAATTTATTGTATCAGTTTTGTACTTTAAGTCAGGAAACACTGCTTTATTTTATGGGATAATTTGTTAAATTTGCAACAAAAAACAAAACAAAAACAACCTACTGACCGCAAACTTTTGAACAGTAGTGTACAGTCCTAACTAATCAGAAAATACAAATAAATGATTGTTTGGTGAAAAGACCAGTTGAGACCAATGTGGTTAACTGTGACCTTAACGGTCTTATTGGTGAATCTTGCTCATCATGGAATTCTTAATGGGAAGGATAGTTATGAAATCAGGTTGGGACAGTCACCATCCAAAACACAACACCGGTCACCAGCTGGTCTTTTCAGCAGGAATTTTAGAGCTAATATGTATTGATAAATAATCACACACACACGCACACACACACACGCACACACACACACACACCTGACCCAAAAACGAATCCACACAACCCACTGAAATTCTCCTATGAGGCTACAGTGACCAATTTGTGTAAAGTGTGTGTTATGTCAAAACTAAGGAGCCTGCTTAACCACAAGTTTGTCCATATGCTCGCTGAGTGTGTTAGTTTGTAATTTGTGTGTGTGTGTGTAACCTGCAGGGGAATATTTGTTGGTTGATTATGATTGCGACTGTCACAGTTTCCTTCAGCATTGCCATGTCAAAGTCTGAGGATAGACAGTCTCAGCCAGTGAACACTGTACCCAATGAGTGTGTGTGTTTAAGTCGGGAGGCCAATCGTGAATCACATTTATTCTTCTCACTCAAGTTGAGAAGACACAGTCCTACAGTCTCATAATCAAGCTTATGAACATTTCCATTGTGCAAATGTGTCCTCCACCTACATGGAAAAAAATACAAATAAAAACGGTTAGTAAAAACTATATACACATTACCATTCAAAAGTTTGGAGTCAGTAAGATATTGTTTTTGAAAGAAGACCCTTATGCCGACCAAGCCTGCATTTATTTGATGATCAAAAATACAACAGTAAAAACAGAAATTGTGAAATATAACACTTTATTTTAGGGTTCAATTCTCACTATTAACTAGTTGCTTATTAGGATGCATATATTACAGTTTATTAGTACTTACAAAGCACATATTAATGCCTTATTCAGCATGACCTTATTCTACATCCCTTAATCCTTCCCAATACCTAAACACTACAAAAACTACCTTCTTACTAACTATTAATAAGCAGTGAATTAGGAGTTTGATGCAAAAGTCGTAGTTAACAGTGAATATGTGTTCACCATACTAAAGTGTTACCTAAAATATTATTACAATTAAAAATAACTCTTTTTATTTTAATGTATTAATTCCTTTATGTATTTATTTATGGCAAAGCTGATTTTTCGGCATCATTACTCCAGTCTTCAGTGTCACATGATCCTTCAGAAATCATTCTAATATTCTGATTTCTTATTATTCTTAATATTTTTGTGGAAACAGACATTCATTTTTCAGGATTCCTTGATTAATATAAAGTTCAAAAGAACATTTATTTGAAGACTTTTGTAACATTATCAATGTCTTTACTGTCACTTTTGAACAATTTAATGCATCCTTGAAAAAAAAAAAAAAAAATCTTAAAAAATCGTAATGACAATAAAACCTTGAGTTGTAGTGTATGTATGCATGTACAGTGGGGAGAACAAGTATTTGATACACTGCAGATTTTGCAGGTTTGCCCAATTACAAAGCATGTAGAAGTCTGTAATTTTTATCATAGGTACACTTCAACTGTGAGAGACGGAATCTAAAACAAAAATCCAGAAAAATCACATTGTATGATTTTTAAATAATTAATTTGCATTTTATTGCATGACATAAGTATTTGATACATCAGAAAAGCAGAACTTAATATTTGGTACAGAAACCTTTGTTTGCAATTACAGAGATCATACGTTTCCTGTAGTTCTTGACCAGGTTTGCACACACTGCAGCAGGGATTTTGGCCCACTCCTCCATACAGACCTTCTCCAGATCCTTCAGGTTTCGGGGCTGTCGCTGGGCAATACGGACTTTCAGCTCCCTCCAAAGATTTTCTATTGGGTTCAGGTCTGGAGACTGGCTAGGCCACTCCAGGACCTTGAGATGCTTCTTACGGAGCCACCCCTTAGTTGCCCTGGCTGTGTGTTTCGGGTCGTTGTCATGCTGGAAGACCCAGCCACGACCCATCTTCAATGCTCTTACTGAGGGAAGGAGGTTGTTGGCCAAGATCTCGCGATACATGGCCCCATCCATCCTCCCCTCAATACGGTGCAGTCGTCCTGTCCCCTTTGCAGAAAAGCATCCCCAAAGAATGATGTTTCCACCTCCATGCTTCACGGTTGGGATGGTGTTCTTGGGGTTGTACTCATCCTCCTTCTTCCTCCAAACACGGCGAGTGGAGTTTAGACCAAAAAGCTCTATTTTTGTCTCATCAGAACACATGACCTTCTCCCATTCCTCCTCTGGATCATCCAGATGGTCATTGGCAAACTTCAGACGGGCCTGGACATGCGCTGGCTTGAGCAGGGGGACCTTGCGTGCGCTGCAGGATTTTAATCCATGATGGCGTAGTGTGTTACTAATGGTTTTCTTTGAGACTGTGGTCCCAGCTCTCTTCAGGTCATTGACCAGGTCCTGCCGTGTAGTTCTGGGCTGATCCCCCACCTTCCTAATGATCACTGATGCCCCACGAGGTGAGATCTTGCATGGTGCCCCAGACCGAGGGAGATTGAAGGTCATCTTGAACTTCTTCCATTTTCTAATAATTGCGCCAACAGTTGTTGCTTTCTCACCAAGCTGCTTGCCTATTGTCCTGTAGCCCATCCCAGTCTTGTGCAGGTCTACAATTTTATCCCTGATGTCCTTACACAGCTCTCTGGTCTTGGCCATTGTGGAGAGGTTGGAGTCTGTTTGATTGAGTGTGTGGACAGGTGTCTTTTATACAGGTAACGAGTTCAAACAGGTGCAGTTAATACAGGTAATGAGTGGAGAACAGGAGGGCTTCTTAAAGAAAAACTAACAGGTCTGTGAGAGCGGAATTCTTACTGGTTGGTAGGTGATCAAATACTTATGTCATGCAATAAAATGCAAATTAATTATTTAAAAATCATACAATGTGATTTTCTGGATTTTTGTTTTAGATTCCGTCTCTCACAGTTGAAGTGTAACTATGATAAAAATTACAGACTTCTACATGCTTTGTAAGTGGGCAAACCTGGAAAAACGGCAGTGTATCAAATACTTGTTCTCCCCACTGTGTGTGTAAATAAACTAAAATATACTAAATACATTATTAGCATATTAATATATATCATAATTAAAAAAATAAATATAAAAACAATTATTTGCACATACCTTTGAGATTTTTGCATTTCAAAACTGTATATTCAGGTGATTTAGCTCCTGACGCCGACTCAGCTCTCTGTTAACTATGAGTGTGGTTACTCTGGTCAAGTAATTATCATGGCGTTTGGGGTCAAGGGGCTCCACTGAGAGCAGTGAGGGAGAGTTTAAGAAAACAGGGGGTGCCTTTTCTTAGTAGCCTACGGGTTACCCCGACATTCTCAAGACTCTGCAAAATTGTTATGCAAACATTGTCGATACATTCCCTAAACATTCACAATGATTTCCCTAAACAGTCCGTGTGTTGCTATAGAAGTCAATGTGTTCCTTCAGTCTGTCTTTACACCATCAGTGTTCCCTCTGCGTATTGTCTAAATATTGTCAGTATAATGCCTCGAAATTACTCATTTGTTCCCGTTGTCATTACGTTTTTAGCAGACAGGATCCTGAACCTTGTTTCAACCCTGCATACATCAGTTAGATTGCAACAGTGCTGATAATCAAATTAAGTAAATCAACCTTTGACCTCCAAATGCCTCAATTTAGACTGCATGGCCATGCACGCAGTAGTGACATCACTGTTTGACATTAAATTCATATCTACATATCTAATACCTTCATTAGGGTGCAATTCTCTTGACGTCTCGTTGTTTTCATTTTAACTAAGAAAAGCAGCTCAAGGTTACGCAGACCTGCAAAAGTCTACATCTCAGACATGAAGTAATGTACAGTTCATACAAGAGAAAGCCTTACTTTACCACATTCTTCACTTCTGTACCCACTCCACCACCCTTTGTCTTGTATATCTTTCCTCTTTGTCTCTTGTTACCCTTTTCTCTGTCTCTCTAAGGTCAGATGAGAAAACCAGAGTGGACGATGAGAGCCAAAGCAGACACACAGCATGAGGACAAAGTATTAACAAGCCAGACAGTAAAGTGTCACATCGCAAGGACTTATGTGTTCAAATCCAGCCAGGAAAGGGACAGAAAGAGGAGATATGTACTGTTGTGAGCGAATAAGCAAGTGATAATGCTTGAAATATGGGTCAAAATGGAGAAGAACGTGTGGAGAGACTGAAGTTTGGGAATAATGAGAATTCTCCCTCCAGAGTCTCTTTTTGGATGAATAACAAACTTTAGTAGTAGTACAGAGACCCCCTAACCCCAGTGACCCACCCACACGTCCACCTCCACTTCTGCTCTGTGTAACTCATCCAGTCCAGTGAAGAATATGAAGACTTACACCACATCCACAGGAGAGAGGGGTTAGGATCAGGAAGAAGGGGCCAGACAACCTCCCATTGGCCTTTAAATCAAAATGATTGGAGTGTGTATCAGGAGGGAGGCCTCATCATTTACCACTAATGGTCTACAGCGGGGGGAACACTGCAGAAATGTCTGCAACGCCATGATTGGATGGCTTGCTGAATGGTTCTCACTCCTGATCACTGAATGTGTTCCTCAGACAAAAGGCCTGATTAATTGAGATTTATGGAGAGGAGAGGCATGAAAAGTTGGACAAAAGAAACAGGCCTCTTAGGGCTTTGCTAAACGGTTCACTTTAATGCCCCTAATATACTTCAGGCAAAATCAAAGAACAAACTGGTGTGACGTCATTTCAAACAAAATCAGCCCCCAAAAAAAAAAAAAAAAATTTGTTCAGAGATTGTTTTCAGGAGTTTGCCAATGCGTGCCAAAGCAAATGATAAACACCTTCGAACAACCATTGGTCTGTGGTGATTACTGTTTTGTTCCGAATATAAGATGATGTTTTTTGTTAGAAATACATCTGAAAAAACTAGACTTTTATATGTCAGTAATACACCCGCAACAAGTGCCGCCAAATACGTGCAAAACGAGTGTGCCAAGAAATGCGGTGTGTAGGAGTTTAATGTTAGAAGACTGCGAGCGCAAAAAGACAGTCTTAAAAACGCTAACAGTCAAAGAAAAGCTTACCGTCTAAGAGCCGCGTGACTGTCATGTTTGCGCGCCTTGCTGACGGGATCAAACTTCCTTTGTACGTGATTTTAAAATGTAAGGCCGTACCCAGATTTCAACTACAATAAGATTTCACTTCTAATCTTAATGAACTTTTGGTAGGATACATGGTTTTCACTATGAGATGGATAGCCTAATTGTTATACACCAATCAGGCATAATATTATGACCTAATTATGACCTATTCCTAATATTGTGTTGGTCCCCCTTTTGCTGCCAAAACAGCCCTGACCCGTCGAGGCATGGACTCCAGTAGACCCCTGAAGGTGTGCTGTGGTATCTGGCACCAAGATGTTAGCAGCAGATCCTTTAAGTCCTGTAAGTTGCGAGGTGGGGCCTCCATGGATCGGACTTGTTTGTTCAGCACATCCCACAGATGCTTGATTGGATTGAGATCTGGGCAATTTGGAGGGCAAGTCAACACCTCAAACTCGTTGTGCTCCCTCAAACCATTCCTGAACCATATCCTCCTGAAAGAGGCCACAGCCACCAGGGAATACCGTTTCCATGAAAGGGTGTACATGGTCTGCAACAATGCTTAGGTAGGTGGTACGTGTCAAAGTAACATCCACATGGATGGCAGTACCCAAGGTTTCCCAGCAGAACATTGCCCAAAGCATCACACTGCCTCCGCCGGCTTGCCTTCTTCCCATAGTGCATCCTGGTGCCATGTGTTCCCCAGGTAAGCGACGCACGTACCCGGCCATCCATGTAATGTAAAAGAAAACGTGATTCATCAGACCAGGCCACCTTCTTCCATTTCTCAGTGGTCCAGTTCTGATGCTCACGTGCCCACTGTTGGCACTGTTGGCGCTTTCGGCGGTGGACAGGGGTCAGCATGGGCACCCTGACTGGTCTGTGGCTATGCAGCCCCATATGCAACAAACTGCAATGCACTGTGTATTCTGACACCTTTCTATCAGAACCAGCATTAACTTCTTGAGCAATTTGAGCTACAGTAGCTCGTCTGTTTGATCGGACCACACGGGCCAGCCTTCGCTCCCCACGTGCATCAATGAGCCTTGGCCCATGACCCTGTCGCCGGTTCACCACTGTTCCTTTCTTGGACCACTTGTGACCCCACAAGAGCTGCAGTTTTGGAGATGCTCTGACCCAGTCGTTTAGCCATCACAATTTGGCCCTTGTCAAACTCGCTCAAATCCTTAACACTTCCTGCTTCTAACACATCAAATTTGAGAGCAAAATGTTCACTTGCTGCCTAATATATCCCACCCACTAACAGGTGCCGTGATTAAGAGATAATCAGTTTTATTCACTTCACCATATAATGTTATGCCTGATCGGTGTATAATTCATATGGGCTACAGGTTATTTTTATTGTATGCCAAAGTGTTTATTTTTAAATGTGATCATTTGTACATTTTACCAGTATTTACCATACTTTTAATACAAAAATTAAAATATGAAAAATATGCAATACGAAAATTATTTTCTTTAAAAAATGTCATTATAAAATACAAGATTTGGTCTTCAAAAAGCCAGGGGTCAGGGTTGTCTTATATTCTGAACAATACAGTACATATAGGTTTGAGGCTCTGCCTTCTTTGATGTGAAAATCTTATTTGGTTTATTTCTGCTGCTCAGTCCGTCGTGATCAGATGTCCACAAATAAAAACGGGAGAGCTGCTTTATAGTAGAAATTAAAGTTGTAATTCTAACTGAATATGACACTGATTTTAAGTTTAATACTGTAAAGCGGTTTGCTTTAAAACAATCTAGTGTATAAAGTGCAATATTAACAATTATGACATGACTGGACGAAGAATGAAAAATAACTTTGTCATGAGTATATCGGGGCCTTAAATCAGACTGGAAATGAAGCTTTAATTTTAACCATGCTCTTCTGACTCCCCCACCTTCATATATTGAGTCACGATGCGGTTCAGAGAAGCCTAAGATGATTTCATTCTCTGGAGAGGGCACAGAGAATGGAAAGATAATGTATATAATCTTCAAATCAACATCATTGACTTAATCAGTGACATATAGTGAGTAAAACTGTCTGCAAGAGAGGCATGGTGGGAAAGAACAGAACAAGAGGGGGAGAGACTGACCGGGTGAAATGAAGAATGTGGTCCTTTCATTCAAATGAAGATGTGTCAGCAGTAATGGTCGTGTTCCTCTCCTGGGCTGGCTGATTATTAATGACAGTGTGGCAGAAACCTAAGCTGACTACATGCTTTCCTGTCCATGGGTGAACACCAAACAGGCTGATGCAACACTGAAAACGTAAGAGAAACACACAAAGGGTTTGTCAAACATAGTGAACACTGATTCTTCATCTGATACCCTCATACTTGAGGAGCTGAAGTCGGTGAAAGCAGAAGCGTCATGCCAGTTTAAACTGATGGGTCATACACACCCTTAGATTTTTGAGCCAATTGGATTTTGACTCCCAAAAACATTATTTTTCATTGCTGATAATAATTACACAATAGACCTTATTCACACAGCAGCATCTTTGAGGGATAGTGAGGGATATACATACATCCCTTCAGTGGGTTGTACTGTTATTTAATGTGTTTTTGGATTGTTCTGCAGATGAAACACTGCAAAAATATCTTTCCAAGAAATTTCAGGAGACAAAAACCCCAGACAATAGGAGCAGTGGAAAATTATAAGTGATTTAGGAGCTTTATACAGGTTTTTACAGCAGATTCAATTGAAAACACAGTAAGTCTATCCCTAATAATCCTCACTTTCATACCTGTCATGACGCTGCTCTGAATAAGGTCTATTATTAGTGACAGTAAAGAGTTTTATATTATAAGATTATAAAATGAAATGTTTCTTGTGCACCAAATCAACATATTAGAATGATTTCTGAAGGATCACATGACTTGCAATAATAATTTCACAATATTTACTGCATTTTTGATCAAATGAATGCAGCCTTAGTGAGCATAAGAGACTTTCATTCAATAACATCAAAAAAATCTTACTGACCCCAAACTTTTGAACGGTAGTGTATATAACAACAAAAATAAAAATAATCCTAATAACGCCACTGGGTTTCTCTCAAAAAAAACATACGTCACACATTAGTTTGCTTGATGGACGTGAAATGAGCATGGCCTTGAGACATAAAGACGCTCATTCCTCCCTCCTCCTGAGAGCGTCTCGCTTACATTACTATACAACCTTATAATGAAACAGAGCATCATTCATCCACACCATTCACACGGTTTAACTAGGAGTGAAAAGCCAGGCATGGCACCATCACAAGAGCCCTGGGAACAGAATCCTGAGAACCTCTGACACAAGGAGAAAACAAACAAAAATGGAGGTAACTAACTTAATCTCCATAAAAATGAAATGGGGAGAACAGACAAACTAAGAGGGGCTGCTGGATATTTTACCCCAGGATCAGACTCAAAGAGATCAGGAGGTGTGCTAAGTGAGGAAGGCATCAAAATGTTTCAACACAATGGCCACAGCCTCCGACAGACAAGTGCTAAGGCGCGGCGGCACCAGAGGTGATTAAGTTTAAAGTAGACGGTCTGTCTTTCCCCCAATGGCCCGACTCGCTCTCTCATTTCCTCATTTTACTCCTGCCAAACCTGCTGAGCTCCGTCATGACTGTAAGTGGCACTGGCTCTCTGACAGGCCTGTTGCGACACAGATGGTAATCAGAGGAGGTTGGTACTTGTATAAAGGCCTCTACCTGACACACACAAACACATCCATATTATTATTATTACAACAACAGTATTACAACATCTCAACATTCCCACGCTTCACCAGATCAGCAGTCCTGTGACACACTTCCTGTGTTTGACAGTTTAAAGGAAAGGAAGTGAGGGAGGAATGGATGGAAAAGTGTGAGGACATGCTAAGGCATGTTTTAACATTGACATTTGGTGCTCTTGTTGTTAAAAGTCCTGTTTTTTTTAGGACTAATTTAGTCATCATTTACTAACCTTACTTGTCATTAAAAACCTATACAGTATGATTTTTTTTTTTCATGAAAAACATGGGGAGAAATTTTGAAAAATATACTGGTCTGCTCTTTTTTTTCAATTAAAATAAATGGGCACTGAATATGTTATGCTTCAAAAAGACATGAAAGCATCATAAAAGGGGTCCAAAGACACTATATTGCAACTCTTCTGAAGTCATATGATAGAGTTGTGTGAGAAAAATAGCAACAGTTTAAAAACTCACTCACTCACTCACTCACCCTCATGTCATTCCGAACCTGCATGACTTACTTTCTTCTGCTGAACACAAATATATTTTGAGAAATGTTGGTAACCAATTTTGGTGACCATTGACTTACATTGTATAGACCAAAAACAAACAAACTAACAAAAAAGGAAGAAAGACATTGTGTTCGTCAAATTAAAGTCATACAGATTTGGATTGACATGAAGGTTAGTTAATGAAAACAGATATACAATTTTTGGGTGAACTGTCCCTTTACTATTCACAGATTATTTTCTTCTCCTGCTGTGATCAGACATTAAGTAATTGAACTTGAGAACTGGATCAGTCAGTTCATGAACAAATTATTCAAGCATTCTTTGTGAACATAGAGAACCAATTAACTGAAAAGATTCAACTCAAAAGAATGATTTGTTCATGAATCAGAGACTACTTCTCTCATTAATGTGCCAAAAGAGTTAACGTGGATGTCAAGATTTTTATTTTTAAAAACAATTCCATAAATCTATTTATTTAATGACTTTAAAAGACTTAAAGACGTGTTCTCTGGGGTGACCAATCACGCTTCTCTGTCTGGCAATCCGACGGACAAGTCTGGGTTCGGCGGTTGTCAGGAGAACGGTACTTGCCTGACTGCATTGTGCCAAGTGTTTGGTGGATATTATGGTATGGGGTTGTTTTTCAGGGGTTGGGCTTGGCCCCTTAGTTCCAGTGAAAGGAACTCTTAATGCTTCAGCATACCAAGACATTTTGGACAATTTCATACTCCCAACTTTGGGGGAACAGTTTGGGGATGGCCCCTTCCTGTTCCAACATGACTGCACACCAGTGCACAAAGCAAGGTCCATAAAGACATGGATGAGCGAGTTTGGTGTGGAGGAACTTGACTGGCCTGCACAGTCCTGACCTCAACCCGATAGAACGCCTTTGGGATGAATTAGAGCGGAGACTGCAAGTCAGGCCTTCTCGTCCAACATCAGTGCCTGACCTCACAAATGCGCTTCTAGAAGAATGGTCAAAAATCCCCATAAACACACTCCTAAACCTTGTGGAAAGCCTTCCCAGAAGAGTTGAAGCTGTTATAGCTGCAAAGGGTGGGCCAACTCCATATTAAACCCTACGGATTAAGAATGGCATGTCATTAAAGTTCATGTGCATGTAAAGGCAGGCATCCCAAAACTTTTGGCAATATAGTGTACTTAAAAAAAAAAAAGAAAAAAGATTTTCCTTTTAATAATGCTAAGAACACGGGGGAAAACACACACATACACACAAATTAGTGAAGTGGGCTTCTATCAGTCTTGAAAAACATTGTTACCTCTTCCTGGCCAGCTACACTCAAATCCTATCCATCTTCCTGTCTACTGTCATCCATCCATTTCAATCTCCTCACTATCAGCCCTGAGCGGCGACGGCAGGACTGTGTGATGGAGGGGGAGCTGGAGGATTATGGGTCATTGTGTTGGCTGCTGGTTTGTTTTGGCATCTCATCAGACAGTGAGATCTCTGTAGTGAACAAAGCCTGAGCGATGAGTCTGTCCCACTGGCCCTTTGTGTCTGAAGACCTGCGAATGCTGACATGAATTAACTAGTAAAGGAAACATTGGTTATTAATTACAAAAACACTTCTCCCTCTTCATGATAAAAAGTGAGCAGTACATAACTGATTTACATATTTAATGTCCTTTTGGAGGAGGGGATGTTTTATAACAGCACAGGTTGTAAACTCTTGATCATTGACAGAACGAAACAATAGATGTACATGAATTGTTGTTTAGATGAGGCTTCCACAAATATCATCCACTTGGCAGACGACAGACAACCAGATATACATAGAGGTACATTACTGAAATACAGGAATCCATGTTCACTTTGCATATTTCATATTAAGAAAGACTTCAAAGTTCAACAAAAATTTTGAAGCAGTTTTGTATAGGCAAGTATAGGGGAAAAACAGAAATGAAAAATGAGGCAAGGACAAACATAGTGAGTTCAGTGCACCTTGATTTTGAAGGCAAAACTACAGTGTATTCATGTGGACTGTAGGACTAAATACAGTAACAGTACATAAGAGTGTGAGCGAGTGATTGACACTGCTTGATTGCAAACCAATGAGCTGAAAGAACACAATGACAACAAAAATATACATGTATTTAGTGGCATATCTTTATGTACAGCCTTTTCAGACATTAAAAGGATTGTTCACCAAATAAATGACAATTCTGTCATCACTCAGTCTCATGTTGTTACTAGTGATTAACTGAAATTTGTCATTTAGATGAAAACCAAAACAAAGTTTGGGTAAATTCAAATTTAATTACACCATAGAACTCAATATGCTATTTGGTGTGTTGTGTTCTTAGATGATAAATTAAACCAGTCCAGCTCTTTAGCAATTTACCACCTTTCAACAAACAAATTTTACATACTGCAATACAAAAATATTTTGGTTGGAACCTATTTTTTTTAGACAAATATTTTCAGTTGTCGAAATTTCAGTGCATCACTAGCTGTTCTGTCTTCTGCAGAACACACAAGTTAAGGTGGATGGGACTGTTGAGCACCAAAAATAAGAAAGTACCATCAAACTATTTGACTCATGTCCTATCTTCAACGTCTCTGAAGCTATACAGTAAAATAGAATAAAATGACAGAATTTTCATTTTTGGGTGAACTATACCTGTCTGAAACACCTCACAACATTTAAGGTTACCATTTAACATAATTTTCTCTGAGATTCAATTGTGGAAGTGCTGCTGTTAAACACAGATTTAAGAGGGTCTTCCCTAATCAGCCCAGATAAAGTACATTCCCTATGTGTTTTCCCTCAACAACAGGATGAAGATGGAGGGAAAAGGGAGAGAAAGAAAGCGAGATGAAACTGAAATAAAGAAGTCAGCTTCTGCACACAGCGGGTTATACATGAATAAAACCCTGAGGCTCTGATCAGCCATGAGCACTTACTAAAAAGACAAAAAAAAAAATCCTCACAGCTGATATTGATTAAAAAATCTCAACTTGGAACGGGCTATAAAAAAAAAAAAAAAAAAAAAAAAAAAAAAAAATCGAAATATATTAATTTTCTATTAAAATAAAATCACTTTGGGCCCACTGACATCACATGATGTGCCGCCTAATGCTGTGCTGATTAAACTAGCTGCAGATAAACAGGCAAATGGAGTACAGTGTGCAAAGTTCTGAATTTAAAAAAAGTGTACTTTGAACACAGAAAAATAATAATCATCCATTTGGTTTCTATAAACTAATGTTAAAAATACACCAAGGAGTGGTCAACACCACCAGACCACTTGATTGGCAGTTTGAACACTCTCTTAGCAGCTGCTAAACAATCGGACGTTTGCTGACTGAGTGCGATTACACCCGTTCAGCTATATCCACCATGACAAAACAAAAGCAAACCTATGCGCTTCCACTTTAGTCTCCAAGAACAGATAAACCACTTCAGATGTGTTAAGACAACTAACATATTTTCCCTGTCACCATCTACAGCCAAAAAATAAAAATAAACAATAAAAAGAAATCTTTCACAGTTCTTAAAGTCCTTCCCTTCGTTTCCACCCCCCAAAATATGATGCCTTGTTCCTTTGTTCCTTTTGTGCAGCCCCTCAGGAATGAGTCCAACTGATGGGCACCCAGTGAGTTTCTGTCTCCACTTTTCTGAGCGCCTGCTTGAGCTCGTTGAAGGCAACAGTGAGGTCATCGTTCACAATGACCTTTTCAAAGAGGTGACCATACTGGTTTTCCATCATCTGAGAGGCACTGATCATCTCCTGAAAGTCCTCCTCCTAAACAACAAACACATTTAAGTCAAAGATCTTTTTTAAGACATGAAATATGCCCCCGAAAAAGTCCAAAACACACTTTCCCACAGTATTCCCAAAACCAGCTTCCAAAAAGGACTTTCATAGATGCCCTAAACATCGACTTAATTAAAAACTATTCTTTTTTGTTTACAATAAAACTGCTTTAGATGCAGAAATGCAAAAATATCTACATGTGATAAAAGATAAAACTATAAACTGATATTTAATGTTCTACTGAGGTGGTGCACAGTTAGAGTTATAGTTTGAGGTCTGGATCTCCAGTGGTTTTGATCACAGGAAAAGTGGAGTGAATAAACAGACCTCAATTTTATACCCTGGCATGTGCTACACATTTACGCTTAAAGGCCCCACAAAATGATCAACAATCATTATTCACTAAATATTTTTCCCCGTTCAAAATAAACTGAAATCACTTGAACTGTAAAAATACAATACACTTTATACCAAACACATTGAACACATTGGTATAGACTAGTTATCTCTGGACTCTCTAACATGGCCTTGGACCTTTCTGGGCTTGTGGGTCCTAAATAAGTGTTTATGTGGGCAATCTTGGCATTTGGTGCCAGTCTCAGAGAACATGGCATGGTTTGAGTGGCTTTACCAATATAGACTCAACTTTTACAACATAAAAACATGGGACCCACACAGAGCGATATGATGCTATAAAACATATTGCCATGCTAAAAGAAAATCAGAAGCTTTTGGCTAAGTTTTACATTTTAAACTGTACTGAGAAGCTATAAGCACACAGTAAATATGGAAATTGGCATTAGCAGACAACAGCTAGCTTAGCGAAGCCATGGCGTATGGCCAGTGTTAGACGCAACTTCTCTCCCACTCTGTTAAAAATCTCTCCCTGTTTTTCTCTCTTGATCAAGAGTTGAGATTTAGTCAACATTTCAGTTTCAGTTGGGTCACAGAGCTGCTGGCGTTCTGAAAATTACAGCAGTCTCTCAATCTGACAGTTATTGGCAGAACGCATCAAAAGTCGCAGTTCATTGACTTAGTCATGGCTTTAATAAAGCTCTGGTTGAACGTGGTGGATTAGCTTGTGTTTGGCCTAAATAGTCAAAGGTTTGGCCCAAGGTCTGAACATATCTTTTCTACATTCTGTCATCAAATAAAAACCTCATGCTAATTGAGGTATAACAGATGCTGTGCCTCCAGGGGAGTGTTATTACCAAATCTGATCAGTTTCAAGGGTTTAAATCCATTTTTCCTCTGCATTTCTTTCCGATTGTTTATTTCCCAGAGGCTCTAATGCAACCTTTCACTCAACGTCCAGGTCTTCCCTTTTCAAAAATAGAAGAATTTCTTCAGTACTAAGCACTCTCTCTCTCCCTCCACAGTCAGCATGAGCTCTGCTTATCTCTCAATCCTTGCCGGAAAATCAATTTTTATTGGATCATATAAAGTGCACCTGCCCTTATCATTAAACCCGTTCAAAAAAGGACATCTCTGGGTCGTCAAGAGGTCCTAGTTTTTATATTCCCAAAGTAAAGGCACTTAATCTGTGGACTGGGCTAGCTTTCACCAAGCACAGGACAAAAAAGAAAAAAAAATCCTCCAATTTTAGCTTATGTTTCCATTCCATTTAATGCCAGACGATGAAACTCTGCTCTTCCACATCTGATGACATTTTTATGAAATTTCAAGGTTTTTGCTGCTACTAAAAAGAGAACAAAATATATTTTGATCTTTTACACAAAAAACTGCATTAATGTTATGCAAGCGTTACTAAAACGGAGAACAATAGAGTGGAAGTCTGGATTCACAGAAACAAAGGGATGCCTGTTTTCTTGCACAGAGCCGACGGCACTCAAGCTCATGGCTCTAACAGATGCAGTGTCTCTCTCTGAGAAAAAAATACAGCAAAGTCCTGGATAAAATATGGCTGTGACATTTCATCAAACACGATTTTTCTTGCGTACCTATAATAGGCTGAATCTGGATGCCTTTAACACTGTCAGTGTCTATAAATAACTTTTGCTAAGTTTTGCCAGCTAGGAAGGGTTTCTTTTTCCTTCACTAGTACCCACAGTGACCTGTTGAAAGCAGGCAGACAGTTGCTTTGGATGGTGCGGACAGCTTTTGGTACAGTTCCTCTGACAACAGAGATAGCCAGAGCAACATTCCCTTTGACAACGGCATAATCCTTGAGCTTTCTGCAAATTTAAAACTTTGGGTACGGGGTGGTCTAATCGCACATTCAGCGGTTTGAATTAATGTGACCAGCATCTATTCAGTTTCAAAGGTGTTGAAATACTAATGAAATATGCTGCTAGTGTAAATCTTTGAGCCTGCGTATTAGGGCTGCACCATATATCAAAATAAATTGATATCGGTATTTTGCTGTATGGAAGAGTCAAATCATAAAGGCTGCGATTTAATGAATTAAATGTGCACCGCTGGCTTCAGAGTAAAGCTTGGCACTGTTCATTGACATAAATGCAGGTCATTAATTTATTTATATATATATATTTTTTAAGAGTTTTAGCATCTCAGAGTGGCTCGATTGAGCTGCACCTGTGTAAATAACTGCTGTGCTTCATCATTGAATCCAGCCGCGCACATATTTTGCCGGCAAAGCAACAAAATAAAAGCAATAGTTTAATGTTTGAAAATGAAGAAAACAAGACAGAAAACAGAAAAAAATATTCTTAAAAAAAACAAAAAAAAAAAAACATTTCTAACTGAAAAAATTATTTCTATGATTTTATTAAATCACAATAGAATCATTATTTTTATAGTCATTAATATTGAGTCAAAAACGGTGTGAATGTGGCCTATGAAAAGTGGAAAGATTTTTTTTTTGTTCTTGTAAAGAGCACCCAAATGTAAACATCCAAATTTTTCAAGTTTTTCCCCAAATTGTCCAACCCTAAAACTATGGTTTGCAAAATAGTCTGAGTAAAAAGTATATTTTCAGCTTTTAAAAAAAAAAAAAAAATCTATGCAGATGAACTCAATCACCCCAATCATTCTAGAATGAATAATTATTTCCAAATAAAAGTATTCAAGACATCTAGTAAAAATTCCTGTATTTTTTCACATCAATATATACAGCAGAAAAACTAAATCATAATATCAGTTGTTGTGCAGCCTTACTGAGCCTGGATGAGCTACACCGGCAACATGGTGGGTGTGTGTCTGAAATCATTTATATTTTGGCAGTTGCTTCTATGAAATCATAATGGATAAACAGACCAAAGCTACTGTGTGAAAATTAGCATTCAGTTGAATCAGCGCAGAATTCCTGTGCAAAATTAGCTACCAATCCAATTATGTGTTGTGCAAAAGATGGAAAAAGAGTATATTGCGTTTGGACACTTGTTGTGTCAATGGATTGACAGGTGAGCACATGTTCGGAGCTCCTAAACACATTTGACAATCTTCGACACGGAACGTCTCTGTGGTGACAATCGGCATCAAGCCATCTCGGCGCGTGGTGGAGTCGAGTTTCCGGGGTCACTTATTCTGTAGCACGCGTGCTTGGTCCCGGTACAGACTCACAGCAAGATACAGAGGCAAGAGCTGAACTCTGGGAAAGTCATTAGATACCCCGCATATTCACACCATATCACACACACACAGCACAAACTAACGGCAGAACAAGGTAAGAGTCTGGTGTATGTGTTAATTGATTTCATGTGTTTTTCTTTGAGTGCAGTCATACAGGTGTAGTGTGAGATCACGGGTCTCATATCAGGTTGCCGCTCAGGGGACCGGTTACACATAAATACATACACACACACGTGAGGCGCACACATACACACGCGCTCGCGTTTAAGCACTAACCCAGCATATGTTTGCTTGGTCCAAAAGGAAAATGACTATAATAAATGATGTGGATGTTGCCTGCCAGGAAGTGATGAAATCTATTTCTTATTTCACCAAGAACTATGTGAGATAATGGAACAAAAACTGTGAATACAACCTAAAACCCACAATGACTTACTGAGAGAGAAAAGAGATCACATCAGGATGAGAGAGAATGATAGATGGACAGATTGAAGTTGAAGCTGCGTGTGGTGTGTATTACCGAGAAGGTTTTGGACGAGTTCTTATCATCTTTGCCTGAGATGACTTTTGCGTTCCTCCTGGTCTCTCTCAAACGCTCGATGGATGGAGGCTTCACAAAAACCACGTAGGGCTTAAACTCGGCCGTGCGAAGATGTTTTAGCGTCTGATGGAGAGAGAATGTGAAAAAGAGGGAAAAAGATAAAGAGAGCAGGGTGAACCGCAGTCATTAAAGCAGCATCACTCATGCCATCATGATTTAGTTTGACACTGATACTTCTGAACATTATTGCTGTTAGTCACTGTTACATTTTGACAGAAAACAGAGCAGCTGATTCACACTGAGCTCAACTGATCTGACTCCATGAGTGAAAATAAAGCACTCTGGTCAGACACATTACACTTCAGGTAGTCGAAAACAATCAGACCACTGAACTTTACCATGTATTTCTGTGGAGGTTTTTCAACTGACTGAATTAAGCACTAGTTCTAAGCTTTACCACAAGCGGTTTTCACCATAATTTTCCTCCCTCTTTCTAGGCCTAGAATTAAACAGGCTGTTTCTGCTGCTGTATATTTAAAAAGGAAAGTTAATTAAAAATATTCAAATGTCAACATCATTTAGTCACCCTCATATTGTTTCAATTGAATGCAGACAAAGCCCTAGGGCCTTTTTTTGAAGCCATAAGACGCAGCAAATTTGAATTGAGATTTATTGTATTTAAGTTTATTGCTATAGCTTCACATTTCAACCTGGAAAAAAAAAAAGACCAGACAATTTTGTATATGCATAACTCAATAAAATATGTTGATATATATTTTAATTGTAGTTTTTCTGGGTCCAGATACAGCTCTTTCCAGGTATTACAGACTTCCTTGGTGAAATATACAGTAAATCAATAAAGAGAGACAAGAGATATAGGAAGACAAGAACCAGAGGACAAGGAGAGAAAGTCAGAAAAGCAATAAAAAAAAACTAAGAAGAATGTTTTTGCATAATCAGAGTTTCTGCAGATTTTATGAAGGTAAATTTAAGACTTTTTTAAGAGTAAAGTAAATAAAATGTAAAGAATAAATTGAAGGGAACAATACATCACTATGTAAGAAACGCAATAAGTTGGTATTAGCAACACTTCAGAGTTTGCTTCCAACAGATATCAGTTTTTTTTTTTATTTAAAAAAAAGAAGTAGCTTGAATGCCTCTGCTTCCACTGGACTTTTACTGTACCTCCTGATTACACTGCAAAAAAGTGATGTTCTTCCTCAGTATTTGTGTCTTGTTTCCCCAGTCCAACTGTCTTACATTTACTTGAGATGCAAAAGAACAAAATATGAAGTGAGATATGATTAAAACAAGAACAAATACCTGCCAACTTAATTCAAAGGGAATTGTTCATAACTCATTGGCAGATATCTGTTCTTGTTTAAAGTATAAACTTATTTTTTTCACTTATTCAAGACATTTTACATTTGCATCTCAAGTAAATATCTTGATTTAAAGATTTTTAAATATTTGTATTGGAAAACAGGACACAAATACTGAGGAAGATTTCAATTTTTGCAATGCATGCAACACTTAATGCCATGACTTCAATTCAAGACTTTCTGGGGCCTTAAGGGTGAATTAAGACCTTTTTAAACAAGCAGAAACAATGATAATACAGATAACCATGAAGTCATTGCCTTATTCTCTCTCACTATTGAAGAGAAGCCAGGCTCAGACCGCCAAGGTAAGATGTGGGAGGCAGAGGTGACAGAGGTCTTTCACTGGATTTGCTGTAGACACTGATACAGTTCTGCAAAGACTCAACCGTTTCTCTCTCTGCTACTATTTTCTCACCCTGACACCAAGCCTGAGGAAATGTTCAAACATGGGACAATTTAGTAGAGATAATGTTAGATCTCCAGCCTCACCTGAAGAACAAAAGGAAGAGTGCAAACACACACACACAGATCTCAGAAAAGATCCAGTAGGAATAGTGTGGAATGTTACACCTGTGAAGGGGGGGGGGAGAGAAATAAATCTGGAAGAGAGACTGAAGAATGGAGTGACGCAGAGGGAGGTAAAACGGTGAGGTAGAATGTGTATCTGAGGAATGGAGAGACTCACATGTGGCTGTACGTCAAGAAGGCACACCTTGTTCTTAGACAGGACTGAACGTACAGAGTCAAAGCTCGTCCCATAGTAATTTCCCTTATACTCTCCTTGTTCAATAAACCTGTGGCATAGAAAATGACAAAAAGAACAGGATGGGTTTGATGTAATGATTGATGGCTCTAAATGCAAAAGAAATGCCCATGAGTCTACGTGACCCCACCCTAGAATATAAAGAGAAGCCAATGGACAGGATAATGACAGGAAACTCATAACCCATTATTTACTCCCAAGCCTGTCCTGATGCTTTCAGTAAAAAAAGGCAACTTAGACATGCACGGTGTGTTCACCATCTTCTTCCCCACATGGTGATTCCAGACAGTCTGACACAAGGCTCTTTTATATAATCTTCTATGTTACAGTTTAAATCTAAAACACCTGCTTCCTTGCAGCACTGGCAGGCCTGAATGCCAAAAGCAAGAGTAACTTGACTTCCTGAGAAGACAAAGACAAACACTTTTCCACCATTTAATCTGCCTCTCGTTCAATCCGATCACTTGATTTTTTTTTTCTGATCACAGAACAACAGTGTGTATTTTTAGGACATCCGTATAGCAGAGAAATTGGGAAGGATGTGAAAAGTATTCCAGAAGAACGACTGAGTCTTACGACAGCAGGGTGTCGCAATATTTCGTGCACAGTGAAAATTTGGTTATGCAACACGTGACTAAAATGACCACTACTGAAACTGGTAAAATGTTCTATATACTGTATGCACAGCCGTCTTTATTTTCCCCAAGTATCAATCCAAATGTCAACAAGTCTTTGAAGTGAAAGCTATAAACGCGCTCACACTTTTGGGCCCATGCTGTCTAACAGCAACCTGTGATTGGGTGATCAAATTTAGAAGCTAATGTGACTCCATGCCACTTTTCTACTAGACATGTTTTAAAGGCCTGTACACTCTTTCATTGAAGGCATTTTTTGATGGTGAGCTAAATTGATTTAGTTGGGTGCTAAGAGGTGGTTTGCTGGTGTTAATGTGACATGTAGGGTTACCAAGAATTCTCAAAGTGCCTATTTATTTGAGCGTTCATTTGAAGGCAGATGTTCTCAAACAGAACTTTTGTGTCGTGGCGTTTGTTGTCATGATGTAGTGCGTGTATTGGATGGTGGGGTGGAGGCTGCTTCTGTGGTTTTTGGGTTCATTTCAGCTCTGTTTTTAGCCCTGAGTAGAGTTTTCCTTGGGAATACCAATGTCATGTTTGCACATGAGAGTGGGCATTTTCCCACTGGAAGGCAGAATAATGAACAATGGGTCAATGAAAAATGTTTAAACCATTTTCAGAAAAAGTTCAAATTGAATGATTAAAAATGTCATGTGGTGTAACCAATTAATATATAATAACATTTTAATAACAAATTGAAATTATAATGCTTTCATTGAACGTTTAATAAAAGTTACATCACACAACATATCATTTTACAAAATGTTGTCAAAACACTTATTTTCCTAAGAAACAATAATAGATTATTCCAAAATACATATGGTTTTCTTTATGATAAAGTCAAAATGTTTAAATGAAAATGAAATAAAAAAACATGTTCAATAAAGAAATCTTTTCTAATGTATTTTTAAAGGGGTCATGACATGGACTTTTTATTATTTTAATATGTTCCTTGAGTTTTTTTTCCAAACAAAAAAATGTATGTATGAAAAAACAATTATTTTCAACCTTCATTTAGACCCTCTGTCTGAAAGGACCCGAAAAGTTTCTTTGTGTGCTTTCCATTACACTGTGCCTCGGTGACAAAACAAAATGCTCAGAAAAAACATATAATCATCCGACGTGATCCAGGATGCCATTAAAATAAACTATCCATTTGATTCCGACGCTGGGATTTTCTGAAGTCTGTACAGACAGGACGCGTTCTTTCACTCTTCCATTTGTCCTTGTGTCGACAAACTCAAGTGCGTGGAGTATGTCAGAAACTGAACGTGCATCTGCATACTGTATTCAGTGAAGACAGCGTCAGTGATTATAATGGGTATTTGCTTCTGGCACAACGTGACACTCACATCCAGTGTAGGCAAATGTCAGCTGTTAAGCGACTGAATGCCAAAGGGCGGGGCCTATGGTGCGATGATGTATAACTATTTTTTTATTTATTTTATTTTAAAAGGAAGAACACACATTAATTAACATGAGCACAAGTTTTACTATGTGTGTATTTTGCTCTGCTTGTGAAGCACTTTGGTCAACAACATTCGTGTTATTTAAAGGTGCTATATAAATAAACTTTGACCTTGACCTTGAAACTTTTACCTTGACCTTAATCCATCATGTAAATGTGCCAGATTTAGCCATACAGGCTAATTTTCATCTGTTATTTTTTTTATCAAGGAGGACCTTTTAAGCTATGAAACTTGCAGGATGTTTTAATGGTTCAAAGACCTCTTATATGTCAAAAGATCAAGGCAAATTAGATTTCTCATGTCATGACCCCTTTAAATAAAGTAATAGATCCAGACAAAAAAAGAAAAAAAGAGCAACATGTCAATTCAAAGTCAAACTAGACCAAGAACAAAACAAGGAAAAGAAGAGAAAATGCTGACAAAATAGGAAAAATGTGTCTTTTTAGCCCTCTTGCAGTGCCTCGTGCCCACCTGCTTGATCCTGCTCTCTTCTCCACATTGATAATTGTGGTTTACTCATTCTGATGTTCATTTCACCACAGAACAAGCCACCACATGTTTTTTTTCCCACCACAAGGCAGTTAAGATGCCCAGTTTGCTGGCGAAGTGACATTCTATATGCGTTCCTGTTGTGTTGTTTTATCCTCTGATGAGGGGCTGCAGAAACACATCCATTACCAGGCCATGCATTCAAATCTGAGCTTACCAACCACTGGGTAACAGGAGTCTGATCCCCCTCTCTCGCACACACACACAGAAACAGACCACCTGTCAACACCCTCTCACTCTCGCTTACAGAGAAGGGATCTGAGCCCACATCATGCTGCTACACAAGTAGCACACACTCGCATACACAATTTGCTTGAAGTAAATGGAGTGGAAAAATGAAAAGAATAGTGGGCAGCCGAAAGGCAGAACCGGTGAATGTTTGCCATAGCGTCTGAGACAGACGACATCAGTGAAAACTGTTGTGCAGTGTTTTGACTGAGGTGCTGATTTACTTAAGTTCAGTCAGGGCTCTGGACGATGTGTTGAATACTAACTGGCCACGGAGGCTACATCTCTCAGATTTATATCTCTCCCACTGTTGAGTGTTTGTGTCAGAGTTACGGTTGACATAATTACAATCCTGAGAATAAAGGAAGCGGTCCATTAAACTTCAATGATTAATACTGACTATTTGATCTCCACGGTAAACTTTCACATCCCCAATCCAAATCACAGCAGAAACATTCATATACTCATTCCAAATAATACACAGTTATAAAAAAAAAAAAAAAAAAAAAGATTGTGTTGTAGGGTGACTCACTTGTTGTTCTGAATGTCTGCCTCAAAAAGGTGTTTGGAGATAAAATGATACTCCACTCCATCGCTTTCCTGATGTCTCTTCGATCGAGAGGTGTCTGTGAAGGGCGTAGTGAAGAAAAAGTACTTTTACATTGGGAAATAACACCTCAATCTTAGAAATCTTAAATGGGTGCAGAGATTTTGGGATCTCAGTTGGTTTCACACTTAAGCCCAAAGTATACATAATTTTTTTTACGTGAGCGTATGCAGTCAAACTTGCAAAGTATACTTATTTTGACTAGTACGCGTACACAGGCTTTTGACGCATGTAAATACTGCAAAAAAAATGCGATTGTGCGACCTGCGTGAATAAGGTTCTCTTCTGATGACGAAATTCACGAACTGTACGCTGACCTTTCTGTACGCATAAAAAGTGAAGTATACTTTGGCCTTTAAAGGTTGGAATACACTACATAACTTTTTAAATCTGAAAAGATTTTAAAACACCTCGTTGCAAGGCAGCACATGACAAATGGATACAATGTGTTCTAAAATCGGCTCAAAATATCAAACATGTTTGATATCCTTCAACTGAATAGGCTTTCGACAACTAGCGTCAACTCATCCAGACTAAATCGGCAAAAAGTTGTGTAGCGTATTCCAGCCTTTACAAAACATAAGCCTGTAACACCTACATGACTGGAGAACAAGAGATCTAGTACAGTTTTAGCATTTTCAACAACTCAATTAGCAATTTTTCATAAAATTGAATGGCATTAGGGCTGGAAATCTCAGAAAATGAATTTAATTCTAAGAGAATTAAAAGGATTGGCTCAGAAGAGCCATTTCTTCATGAATTTCCAAAGTGACAATAGTTATTGAATCGAATTACACTGGTCACATTGTACAGGATGTTCTACAAGCAGCTCACAAGGACAAACAGGACCACCCTCTAAATTGGTACAGTATATTATGAACATATTAATTTAAAAAAAATTGACAAGAGGGCCCAGTTCAGCAGAAACCATGACAATGGCATGACAGGAAGCGCTTTACACATTTATACATTTTCACACAGCCACTTAAAATAGGTAAAAATAAAAGCTCAATCACAGGATTTTAACACTTGATTTGGGATCATTCACATGAAGATTGCGATTATTTGGAAAAACATTTTTACCAGCCCTAAATGGCATTAGATACGTTGTCCCTAAATGGAAAAAACAAAGCAAAAAAACAGCAGTGTTTCTTAGATCACTGTGGTGGAATATGTTAGTGGTTGAAGGTGCTTCAAGAAGAACATGTGAAGAAATGTTCATTACATACATTTCCTTGATTAAAGGGAGTTCCCCATGGGCACTTTATTTCCCACTTAATTTTATTTAAAATAAACCACCTCTCCAAGGTCTGACACCACACCCACCCCGTCTGTCTTGGCTCAACTCACCATGAGGCTTCTAAAGGCCAGTGTGAGTGTAACGCTGCTCGTAAAGCCCCAAGAGCACATGGTACAGTACCAGCACTGAGTTTACTCTGTCCCTCATTAAGCCCCGCTCCTGCTTTCAGCTGCTTATAAACTCTCGTCTTTAAATCACACGGCGCGTGCCAGTCCAGCCAGCATGGCTCCGGCGGGTACAGCCAGGGTCAAAGTTTGCCATGCAGAGACACACAGCGGTGTGTTTAACGAGTGTCGGGGAGGTCAAAGGTCGCTGTAGAACACACCTCCGACAAATCGTCTGCAAGCCGCCAGCAGTACCAAAACAAACTATTAAACTTTATCACCATTCCAACTTGCCTTGTTCCAGGTTTTTTCTTCCCCTGCTTTTTTCCTTCTGCTTTTTCAAGGCCCCTCTTGAATGATCTCTATCGCTCTACCTATTTGTCATGTATCCTTTTCCTGTATTCTTTTTATGTATACACTGCTTTTCAGAAGTTTGGGTTTGCGAGTTCTATGTCAGAACATCGGCTTTGTATTGGGCAGCTCCTGCAGCAGCATGCATGCGTCATGGTGCTTACGTGAACAGCGTCGGCGTTCTGACGTAGAACTTGAAACGTTGCAGTGTATTTACTACGTCAACAGCATAGGAGATTGACACAGATGAGAAGAGATTCTTCAAAGTTGTTATTTTTATTTGTTTTTTGCACACAAAAAGTATTCTCATCGCTTCATAACATTAAGGTTGAACCACTGGAGTCATATGGACTATTTTAACTATGTTTTTACTACCTTTCTGGACCTTGAAAGTGGTCATTGTGTTGCTGTCTATAGAGGGGTCAGAAAGCTCTCGGATTTCATCAAAAATATCTTAATTTGTGTTCTGAAGATGAATGAAGGTCTTACGGGTTTGGAACGACATGAGGGTGAGTAATTATTGACAGAATTTTCATTTTGAGGTGAACTAACCCTTTAAGGATCATATAGATAAAGAAAGAGAGAGAGAGACAGAGAGGAAATGTATGGGTTGGGTGGGATAGGAGTAAATTATTAGTTACCCTCAACCCATCACATATTTGATGAAGAGGCATCCCCCTCCCATGATGACAGCACACCGCAGACATAAGATAACATGTTATTATACCTCCAACTGCCGGTGCTCACAAAACAAAGAAAAAAAAAGTCACCCATGTACTGCTGAAAGAAATAGAATATATTTCATCTGGCATTAGCTCTGTGGCATAGGAAATGTTTTTGGTGCGGCAAAAGAATTTGAATTTCATTCTAAGATCATGGAAAATAGCAGTAAAGGCTGGAGAGGAGACAAAATGTTCAAGTGCTACCAACTAATCGTATTCTACAATCTGCCGTGTTGCTGCCACGGCTGGTTTGTGTTTTAAAAGACACAATTGTTGGAAATTCTGTAGAGAAATTAAATTGAAAGATATTTAATGTTTAATCACTCCATATTAACAATGAGAGTTGCAGCTGGCAGGACTGAAATAAAAAAGGGAAAGACGACCAAAAAGCACTTTCAAAACAGTCACTTTCCAAGAATCCATCCCTTTAATCTAAACCCTCCGTAAGGTCTGAGGGGAGACGGGCTACATAATACAGACTAATGCAGGGGTCACATTTGTGAGCAATTAGGCAGCATTAAGGCAAAAAGCTTTGGATGGGATTTTTAATACCAGTGGCATTTCAAAGTGTCAGAGCCTGAATCAGACATATCTATTAAAGCCAAGCTCGAATGTAACAAACATCCCACTGTTATATCAACAGTCAAGGCTTTTCTAGCCACTGTCTCCAACTCTCAAGCTCTGTCTCTCGCTTTCCTGCCTCTAAATATGCAATTTCTCCACAGTGTCAGCCTGTTTAAATACATAAATCACAGCCCTATTTATTTGTCCCAAAAATATCTGCTCTGGTGTATTTCACTGGATGGTGTGTTTCTGGATGCTGAAGAGAGGGAAGAAGAGAGGTAGTTATAGGCACTGCTGCTAAGGACAGGGAAGTGTGTCAAGTAGAGCCATTATCAATGACAGACTGATGAGGTGAGAGAGTCGTAGTCTCAAAGGTAATCTATGCTTACTCTGTCACACACACACGCACGCACACGCACGCACACACACACAGGAAGGACTTACGTGGGATGGTGACACTAAAATGTTGTGGATCAGATATCAACAACTTCCTTTTGAGCTCATTCAAACCAACACCAGTAGGACCTACAGAAGCAAACAGAGAGACACAGAGACGAGGAGAAAGAGTCCATTAATATCTTGCTTAACATTTATTTTATTTAACATACTGCTGTTTTTATACTAACAATTTAATCTGCATTGTTTCTGTCAAAAAAAAGACATTTCATGAATTACAATTTATAAATAATATTTTTAAAGACGTTTACATTGTTACAAAAGACTTAAATCTCCCAAAGATTTCTCAAATAAATGGTATTCTTTTATTTCCATATTCATCAAAGACTAGAGTAATGGCTGCTAAAAATTCAGCTTTGCCCTCCCATGAATAAATTACATTTTAAAATATTAAATTAATATTAAAGAAATTGTTTTAAAATGGCAACAATATTTCACATTACCGTTTACTGTATTTTTACAAAACAATAGCATATACATGTAGGTCAAATTGAATCACATTTTGGGATTAAAAATTCTCATAAATTTTTGTTTATTTAGTAAAAAAATATTTGAAAAAAACACTGCTCATTAAAATATAAGTTTGCATTGTTATTTTGAAATTTTGTTATTTTTATACCTTCTTTTACTTCATGCACTAATATAAAACATTGATACTACATATAATTTTTCACTGTATTACCCAGCCCTAGGAAGGAACATGATATAGTGAAAGATTTGAGTCATCCATTTCTCATACTTTCTCTTTTTTACTATAAGTCATGAGTTGTTCTGTAGTCTGTAGTCAGAGTCTAAGCCGCATATGCAGCAAAAACACACAACAACAGAGATTCGATCCCCTCATGCAATTCTGCATGTCAAGGACCAGTTAAAAGTAGGCCAAGATTCACACTGTATAATGCGGAGAGTCAAGCATGGTTTTTCTATTAGACTTTAATGATTGCACAAATCAAAATCTATATGTTAGATAACACGAAACAGATGTTTTTCCTACTCGCAGGGAGAATACACATTTTCATTTGATGCATCATACACATTCTGACACACACGGCTCCATTAAGCCTATGACTGTACAGAACGTGTTATCCTTATTCCACTGTGATAGAGGAGAAGAGTAAGATGCTGATTTATTACAGTGAGGAAACAGAAAATTATTTCAAGTGTTTTAGGGTCACTGAGTAATGCAAAGCTCCTGTTTGAGAGCCATATGTTAAAAGTGCATGTTTCTGTGCATATATACATATATACTGTAGGTGGAAAAGGAAAAAAAAAAAAAAAAAAAAAAATACACTGTAATGTTTCCACCTAGCCATATTTCATCCACAACTTTCCTTCCCCTTAAAAGGACCTACAACTTCAAACAGTCTTTATTTTCTGGGATGTTAATCTCTAGACCCCACCAGGCCCTGTCTGCCTGCTTTCAGGCTCACATAGAAACCTTTTCAAAATTCTATTCACTCATCACGTGCACTTTACAGCCATCGATCACTCATCTCAGCAGCGGCTCGCCCCATCTCTGATGTATGACTGCTTGTGTCCCAAAAGCCACGAACAGCATTGAAACCGTTAGTCCGAGTTCAAGCACTAAGCAGCCATCCAGCTCCCCACAGTCTAAACAGCCTTCAACTGAGATGTTGCCACGTTGGTGTGTCAGAGAGGTTAACTGACTTGCCTTTGTGTTTTTCTTCCTGGTTATTCTGTTCATTGTCATACCCTTTAATGACCCAAACAAAAACTAGCCCTTTATTCTTCAACAGCCCCAATAAAATAACACATTTGAGTAATTGTTTTTCAATCCAAGTGTATGTGCGCACTCCCAGGGGCAGGTTGCAGTGGTCGTAAAAGTGTCAGTAGTCATTAGGACGCTCATTAGGGGAGAAGGCTAATATGAAAGGCTTAATAACTTCCAGGCCAAGCGCAGAGCAGATGCAGTTAACCCTGAGGAGCTGCTAGACTGGCTAAACATGGGGGGCCGTCATCCAACCTTCTCTCAACGCTCCTAAAACACAGTCATCATGTCCACATATTATCAGCATCAAAATATTCCACCAAGTGTGTCCGATAAATAACCTTTCTACACATCTGTGTGTGTGATAAGTTCACAATCAAAGGTTTTTTGGAGCGATTTGAAGCCTTTGGAGATACTGGGCACTACGCTACTTGTACAGGACCCTGCCAACTGCTCAGATGTGTAAAAATTATACTTGATAGTTCTAGGAAGAAACAACACATTGCAGCCCGAATTGTAATGTTCAATTATAAAAGCCCAGACAGAGATGTTTGGAAAGAGCATGGAAATTCTAACATACAATGAAATAGTGAATCTGATCCGACGTTTGAACCGACAGCTCCTTTAGATCATCGTTTTCCTCAATGGTCATTCTTCTGTTCCACCGTTATTCTGTCTGGGTCTGAACTACTACTATAATCAACTGAAATCTCTTCAATCTTAACTCAAACATGTAGAAAAAAACAGATCATTTGCTATGTTAAATAATCAGGTTTCAGTTAAAACACTACGGCGGATTCGCGAAGCTGCGCATTTGTTAAATGTGTTGACTTTGGCTGGTCGATTAATATGTATCCAAACAGATAAGATCTTGATTCGTCTGGAAAGTCATTTGAAACCGAACCACAAACCGTGGGTCAGTCGTGTTAGAGAAAGCAAAGGGGAATAAGACTATTTTGTTCTGGGGTGAATTTGCCTGACCCTGTTGTCCACAGCCGAGGGTAAACACCTAATGGGAGTGTAAAAGTTTAATGTGCTTTCAAATGAATTACTTTCTTTCAAGACAATAGCAAGAAAAGAGAAATGACTACAACAACTACAGGAATAGAGTATAAAGAGAGATGTATGGGGGAAAAGACATTCAAATGGCATCACTGATGGCTGCATTATTAAATGCAATAAAGCAACTGGCAAAGAAGATGAAATAAAGACAGACAGAGGGAAAAAAACTAAGAAGTGCAGGCCAGGAAAAGTTAAAGCATGACCTCAAGGGACAGAATAACAGTTCAGAGAGAAAACACAGCAGACCCTTTTTCTGCATCCTTGGTTGTGTCACGTCCGATACATCCATGACACTGTCCTCCACCTTTACGAGACAAAACTGAAAATATTTGCGTTAGACCACATGAGGTGCAAATTACCAGTGGGGAATCCTGACAGTAGAAAAAGCTTGATTAATTAAACAGACCACCTTATACACTCGCTCACACAGGCATGTGAACACACACTCCATTAATTACATGCACCAACAAAGCTGTGATAGAATCCATATGCCATGTTGCGTTCACAAACACACGGGCTGGTCTATTGCGGTGAACCATGACCCTGTGCTACCTCTCACAGATTTGTACGTAAAATATTTTATACACCTGGTCAACATTACTTGTCAGTATATGAGGAAATTCACAACAACAAACCCCTTACACTGGGAAAAATAAATTATGAACTTAATTTAGAGTGGAGGAGGTCGATGAGAAGAGGTTAATGCAGCATTTCAACACTGTAAAAAAAGGAAAAAAAAGGGAACCTGAAACCCTCAAGCTATCGGTCATACAAATCTAAATTACGTTTTATTTCACACTTTTATGAAACACTTAATTCATTGTTCTGGCCTCTAAATCCTCTGTCCAGAATAACTGGCAAACAAATACCAAATCTGACATTCGAAAATGTAATATTTCAAAGTTTTTTTTCACTTTGTAAAGTTGATGTCTCACTGGAGTTTCGCTCTCGCTGTTCCCTTGAAAACAAGTGTTAACAATCCTTTGGTGAATAATATTAAGGAGCAATAAAATGTTCCGTTAGAACACCAGCACTGTGAATGAAGTGCCACATAGATGAATTAATCCTCAGCTGGTCCCGTCAGCTCCAGGGGTCTTTAGAGGGCTGGGTTTGAGTGAAAGTCCCTCAGCAGAAAAGGAATTATTGGTTTCAGTCGAGAGCTGTTGTGGGTAAAGCACAGTTTGTGTGGAGCCTCAAAATTGTGTGTTGATTTGTGTAGTGGTCTCAACAGTAGAAAGAATAAAATAAAAATATCAAGCACGCATAGTGAGCTAACCAAACTAAATGCAGCAGAGACAACTTTTTTGAAATTTCTGAAGCCATTTCTGAAAACTAAATAAAGGCAAAAAAGACACCAAATTTGTCATACTTACCAACTAACACGACAAGTCTGTGTCTGTCTCCGTGTTTTCTGCGGTAGGTCATCACCTCTTCATAAGTGGGCACATCAGCTGTGTCATACTGCTCACTTCTCTTACATTCATACATGGACTTATTTGTCTTCTTATCTCTTCTGCTGAGACGAAAACTCCTTCGCAGACCCGCTGGAGAGGAAGAAGTAAGGGAGAAACAAATAAGACAAAAGAACAACAAGCTTGTCTGACATTCTTGAGTGCATTTGAGAATGAGGATATGATAAAGACATAGAAGTCATACTGGATCTTAAACTCTTACGCTTAAAGTTCCGCAGATTTCCTCAGAATTGTGACACACATCATACCAGCCTTAAAATTTACTTTAGAAAAGCTTTTATTTGATTGCTTTATTTTCTGTATTATGTTATATTACTATTATGCTTTCATTTAAACTATTGTTTAAAAGTTTGAGGGTGGTAAGATGTTTTAAATGTTCTTGAAAGATGTGTCTTATGCTCACCCAGGCTGCATTTATTTGATTAAAAAATACAATAAAAACAGTAATATTGTGAAAAAAAAAGTTTTCCATTTTAATATACAATTGTAACTAAATTAAAATGTAATTTATTCCTGTGATGGCAAAGCTGAATTTTCAACAGCCATTTCTCGAGTGTTCAGTGTCACATGATCCTTCAGAAATCATTCTAATAAACTGATTTGGTGCTCAAGAAACATTTATTATTATCAATATTGAAAACAGTTGTTTTGGTTAATATATTTGAAACAGTGATACATTTTTAATTCTTTTAATATTATAAAATGTCAGTGATTTTTGATCAAATATGTCCTTGCTGAATGAAAGTATCAATTGATATTTATATCTTGAAAATCCACCTTTAAAAGATGCTATTTTTTTTTTCATATCATAATTATATATTTTTAAAAATTATTATTATTATTGACAATGTTCTACATATCCCCCACTTTTTACACGTTTATTCATTAAATATTTTAGCATATTGGTTACACTTTCATCCACCGTTAAGTGTTCAGTACTCTTTGTTCCATTTACCACATTTTACCATATCTAAGCTCATTCCGCAGATTTTCCCCTAAAAATAAGCACGGAAAATCCGAAAAACGTCCACGGATTCCGTCTGGGCCCGATCATAACAGATTTTCCTGTGCGCCATCATCATATGAACCGACTTGTAGTTCTTTCATCCACATCCAGGTAACAAAACGACCAGACCGAAATATCTGAGGCTACGTATATCAAGGGGACATGGCAGGAGGTGGGCTATTTCAGGACACGGTCATAGCTAAGTGTGGTTTTTCATGCCCTAAAAGGTTGTTAGGAACGTCACCACAAAACTTCCTGCCTGATTACTCTGGACAGCACCAGTCTGTCTTTAATGACCCCAGACTATATCAAAACTCAAAACTTACCCCTCATTTAAGCAGCATGGTTTTATATTCATGACAGATGCTAGTTAGTCTAGCACAGCCCCAAACCAGAGACACCTAATACCCCATCTCTGCACAAGACATTTTCCCCTCCCGCCTCCACTGCATTTTTTTTTTCAAGCTGTGATTAATGAACGCAGGGATATGATGCAAGATGCCCAAGTAAGATTACGGCAGTAAGAAAATTATGGACTGAGAAGGGGAATGAAAAAATAAAAAAACCTGATCCAGTCCCCCTTTAATACTTTCCACAGTACTGAGAGACCGCGGAGCGCAGATGTGCGTCCGTGGAGAGATCCTGCATTCTTTACAGCTTGTTCTTTTCCACACAGTCACCTAATAAGGGCTGGTGGGGACCTACGCTGGGATACAAATGAAACACACCGTAAGTCAAGTGCTTGCTGTACCACAACACAAGTGTTTGTGTGGTTCCACAGTGGGGATTTGGTTTCAAGCGTTTAGGACAGAGCATTCTTCCACTCAGGCTAACCTGTGGTCTCTGCTGCTCGTGCCACTTGAAAATGTAGCCATCACGCTAAAACTCAGCCCTGACTAGAGCAAAAACATCAAGAACTACATTATAAGAAGGTAGGCATAAAGATATGATTACCTGACAAATATTAACAACATTTGATGGAGAAAAAAAAAGTACTAGTTGCCAATTTGAAAGAAACAATCCACTCGAAAGGACGTGACAGTGACCTTTAGTAAGCTGAAACACTGAGTGGCTTGTTCTGTTCAATTTTTTTATTTTTCAGATTCAACAGTCGATTGGCTCTGGCATTGGGAAGCTTCATTTTCCCGAGCACAGAGCAGGTGCACAGCTTTCATTACGGCTGCTCGGCTGTGGCTAGTCAATGCAAATTGCAGTTCTCTGTCTGAAGAGGCTTCGTAATCGGGACCCTTCAAAACCACTTAAAGCAGGATAGACGGCTCCATTCAAATAGCCGAAATATTGCTTTCCATCTCAATAAGGATAAATAAATCAAGGCTCAGATAGCAAGCAACTATACCCCTCTCTTGAACCCCAGTCCCCGTAACTGATTGAGGTTGAATTAGGGAAAAAAAAGCATGGAAATTAATCCATTCCAGTCTTAGCAGAAATGTTTCTACATTTTGGGCTTGCTTCCTGTCAGGAAACCTTAATTCTCTCTTTTTCCAAAAGACGTGGCTTTGCGAGACAAATATACATGTGGGGTGACAGAAGGCAGCTTGAGTATATTAGAAATGCTCAGCCAAGAGCCTTCTGGTTTGGGGACGAAGATAAATATAAAAAAGAAAGAGAAAGCCAAATAGCCAAGGACAGTCATAAAATTCCTCTCTGAATATGACAGTACAGGCTAGAAGACCGACACGTACCCGCCGCAGAGGCCCAAACATGCACCTCCTAATGCCGTGCACTGTGGCGTGACGAGTTAATTGGACCTCAGAGCTACGCAACCTACCATCACCAACTAGCAGTTCACAAATCAAACCTGTTCTTCCACTGAGACATGGAAGGAAAAACAATGAAAAGGCCCAAATTCAGTGTAAACACAGAAAGACACGCGCTGCCGCCGCACACACAATCGCCTGAGAGCTGCTGTGGCTCCCGAATGCCCATTTTCCACAGCAATAATATCTTACAGCCGTGGAAGAAATTTACTGTAGTGAGGTGAAAGCCCTGAGGGATTCAAAAAAAGTTAAGGACGACAAGGGGTAATAACCTTCAAACACATTAACTCCCTGTATGGATACGGAATAATGCACATTCTCATTTATCAAACAGATAAGGCAACCAAAAAAAGGTCAAAGAGGGGAATCATAATACTCTGTAGAGTGATCAGTCAAACTGAAAATGATTTCATAGAAAGAGCTCTCCTATTTTTCCATCAGTTTTTGGTTTACAATCTGCAACATTCTTTATCCATTATTTTGGAATGGATAATCCTTGTCCTGTGCTTAAGTCATATTTTGGGTGTTTCTCAAACGGAAGGCTGTGTCCTATGAAGGCTGCAAATATCGGCTGTAATGTCATCAAACGTCGCTGAAGGCCATGTCAATTTGAAGGATCCTTGGAAGGCAGCCTTCATTTCACGTCCTTCATTCGGCCTGTTTTGAAGGATGCATTGGATGTATCCTTCACGGCCTTAAATCACCCACAATCCTTTGCACACATTTAAATTCACAAAAATAAACTGATGGAAAACGAGTCGGTACTGAGCTTGTCTGAGTTTATTATGAAATGTAAGACAAAAATAATGTTTTCGGACATGAAAGCATAGATGTTATCTTTTGTTTTGCTGTAAATTAATCACTAACACTAAATTGACAATGTAAGCCACAGGGAGACCACAGACGGTTGTCATTCACTGTATTGCATTAATCGAAAGCAAGTTAATCTAAAGATTTGTAATACAAAGTATTTTTTCAGAATTAAAGTTTTAATAGTATTTTCGTGCCGTGACCGTGGGGGCGGGAACATGTGTGATGTAGCCATGCACACTTACTAGACCGTCTCATTCTAGCGTTTAATTGCTGAGGAGGA